>CM053585.1:501998877-502023701 GCA_028646515.1 Pseudochirops corinnae
ACAAAGAGAGCTGCAATAAATATTTTTGCACATATGGGACCTTTTCCCACTTCTGTAATCTCTTTGGGATATAATCCCAACAGTGGTATTGCTGGGTCAAAGGGTATGCAATTATTTATAGCCCTTTGGGCATATTAACTAATTATTCTTGTTACTTAGGTTCTAAGCTCAATTCTTTCTACTTACTAAAGGAGGGTAAAAGTTGCCTAACTCTTTAAATTTTGGCATGCTGAGGAAAAGTTCTGATTGTTTTCACACTAGTTACAATTATGGCAAATGAAAAATAAGGTTGAATATTAGGAAAATATTTTTGATCAAAAGATATGTAGAAGTCTTCCAAGGACAAGAATAGAAATTCTCATCCTAAAAGATTTTTATAAAGAACAATGGGTGAATGGGAGATACAAAGTATGGTGTGTAGAAGGGGACAGAATAGAACATATTTCTGCAGTTTTTAATCAGTTTGACAGAATTAATAGCAGAAATAACTAAAAGTAAGTTAATGAACAATACCATTAACCACATGTGTGGCTCTGAATACCACTTAAAATTGCTTTGTATCAATTTCTTTCATTTGAAAGAAAGCAGGTCTTTTTTTCTTCTTGAAATGCTCATGAATACAAAGGGACCCCACATAAAAACAAGAACATTCCAATTTTGTAATCAAGTAACACTGATCAACCATGATAGCTAAGTTTTCCTGAAATACTGCTTTATGTTAATTTCAACAGCATTTTGTTTTCATTAGTGAAATGGAAATACTGTCTCTAGTTCCACATTACTCCCTAAATAGCTTATAATGAAATTAATGTATAGTTTGTATAGGCTAATTAAAGAAAAGTGCAGCTCCTTATGTGCTATAGATCTCACCCCAAAGCTCCTTTTAGAAACTTCAAGATTATTTGGAGATTTGAGTTGCACATTAAATGAATAAATTCTTATCCCTAAGGTTCTATGCTTTTTGCTTTGAAAATTATTCCATCCCTAGAAATTTATCCTTTTGTCTTATAGTTGGGAAGAACCAAAGTTCAGCTCTGTTTCCAGGTACTTCCAGTCTCAATGGATTTTTGAGATTTTTCTTTTAAAAATCATTTCTAGAATTAGTACCCTCAGAGTCCCATTTCAGAGATATACTGGTGTTAGAAAATGCTGAGTGATGACTAAAATGATATGATTTCCAGAATTATTACCCTCTCCAGGAATTGCTTGCAAGGGTGATTTAAACTATAATTAAAATAGTCTACTCCATGTAGTGTGGTTCAATGAGCAAGGAATATCACTCCAAGTTAGGAGAAGGAGGTTTTATCTTTGCCACAAACAAGGAAATGAGAATGAAAGGCAAGATGAATGATTAGCTTCTGAGAGTAAACTATGCCAAAAGCATTCACTGGTTAAAAAAATTCTTGGCCTAGGTAGGTCCAACTTTTGTTTTTGATGTTTAAGTTTAATCAGCTGCAAAACAGGGAAAAAATATTTTTTTAAATAACAGATAAAATTTGCAATATATTTTGGAATCTTTATCCAAGGGCTCTATGATATTTACTGGCCCAAATAATCTCCAACATCCCATAAAACTTGAAGATTCTAAGATCCTGGGATCTAAAATACTATAATGGGTAGCACCAGAATTAAGAAACCTTAGTGGTTCCTTATTGTCTCTAAGCAAAATAAGATTTTCCTCTTTAAGGCCTTTGCAATCTGGCTCCAATTTATCTATTCAAACTGACTTTTCATTTCTCCCCCTATGCATGATGGGCCATCTGTCCTGCCCTACTATCTGTTCCTTATACATAACATTCCATGTTCTGCTTCTGGTTCCTTGAGTAGACTGCTTCTCATGTCTGGAATGGTCTTTCTCCTCACTTCCACTTTGTAGGATTCCTAATGTTCTTCAAAGCATGGTTCAGGTACTACCAACTAAATAAGGTCTTTTCAGGTTCCCCAGATATGCGTGCATTCTATGTATTTGCAGATATTTTGCACATGCTAATATGTATTTATGTTGTTTTCCTCAGCAGAACTTAATTTTTTTTTCTGGGCAACGACTGTGTTTTTTATATCTTCAACTATCTAGAATGATGTCTAATAAATGTTGAATTGAATTAAATTAAGAGGATAAGAGATAAGAGTCCAGGCACATGCTGGAAAAACCAAGTCCAAATTTGATTGCTCAGGTCACCTACTAGCTTGGTTCCACAGAAAATATATTAAAAACATTCAAGTAATTTTTTCTGCAGAAATCAGACACGCCAACTTGACTTTTTAGCAATGAATTTGCTTCATTCCATTCCACTATGGATGAGGCTTTTTACTCATGCAGCAATTTAAATGAATGATACCCTTCCTCCAACGAGGAGAGGGATAACAAGAGTGATGTGGATGGGATGGTTGATTTCCAAGGATGCAATGCTGCTGAAGACAAAAAAACACTCACCAGCTTCAAAGACTCATTCTATTTTATAAAATTCATTGTACTTCAAGCAGAAAAATGAAGCTACTCAAGCAGAATCAAAATGATGATCCTAAGCAATATGTTATATGTTGAATGTTCTAAGCAATATGTTATATGTTGAATGTTTATATGTTATATGTTATATTGACATATGTCAATATGTTGAAAAATGGCTTAGTATTCCCATTCTTGACTATTCAATGATATTGTGTAAAATGTCCAATAGGTAGAAAGATTTTGGTGAATGGATGCTGTACACAAAAGGTTTTGTCCCCTTACCTTGGTATTTTGAATAGTGCTCTCATAGGGTGCAGATCAGCAAAAGGTGGGTCTCCATCTCCTAGCTCAATGGCTGTAATACCCAAAGACCACGCATCACATCTGGCATCATAGGTGCTATCCAGCTGTTGCTCACATGCAATGACCTAGTAGAGAACAGCAAAGAGAAAGAGCCAAATTCTCAGATTTTACTTAAGAATCCTGTTTGAGAACTGAACACAAAAGTAGTTTCCATCTGATACTTCAACACAATTACAATGGATAGGTGACATGTGGGAAGGCGAATCTAATCAGAGGTCATAATTGTCAGACTACTTTATGTTCCATATGCAAAATAATTTATTCTGACTAGACTATATAAGCAAAATTAATTAAACTACACATATCCTCCACTCCAGCCAGGCTGAACTCTTACTGTTACTCTCCTCTTTGTTTTTCAGTGATTTGGAGTCTACCCAGCTCAAGCACCACTTCTTCTATTAAGGCTTATTTATTATCTATCTATGTACATGATGCATTTTCCCCTGACTTCCCTGATAGATATAAGTTTCCTGAAGGCAGAGTCTATTTCATATTGTCTTTGTATCCCTAGTGCCTACCTGATGCCTTTCATGTCATAACTCCCCCAATAAACATTTAATTGCTGGATTGAAGGGAGTCATTCTAGTAATTTTTCCCCAACTTTGAACTCTTATAGGATTAATTATATTTACTAATCACTAGACAAGCATGAGGTAATGAGAACTTGCACTAGCTTCAGGATAGTGGCCCTAGTAATTGAGAGAAAGAGAAGAGATATGACAATAGCAGAATCACAAAAGGTAAGATTTGAGAGAGATCTTGGAGATTCATCTGTTTCATTTACAGAATGCTCTCTCCCTCAAATTTAAGAACTTTTCTGAAGGTCAGATAACCAATAAGACAGCTGTCATCAAACTGTCATTGGGTATTGCTTCATAATTTATTATTAAGTAGAGAGGAATGATCAGAGAGATTGGGCAGGCAACCAAGAGAAGGTAAATCTGATAATCATGAGAAAGCAGAATTTCCAGAAACTTGAAGGTTTTACTTTTTGCTTTTAAATTTTGTAAATGGCAGCCAACAGAAAAGATGGAAATGTACATTCTGGGAATGCTATCTATATCATGGCCAGATCACTTACATAAAGGTCTATGATATGATACTTATAATGAAGATGCATTAAAATTTCTAGAACCCCATTTTCTTATGCTGTCCATTTTTATCTTTGGAGCTGACAACTTTCAAATCTAAAATATTAGACATAATTGGTGACACCAAAATACTCATCACCAAGGGAGGGTTCCTTGGGGACCATAAAGCAGAAAAGCAAATCACTACTAAGATATTTCACCAAAAAATTCCATGAAATAAAAGCCCTGGGATTTATCCATCAAACTGGTTGACAGACATATTGGTATTTGTGGATTCTGTGGATGTTAAGTCAAAACCTGATTCAAAGAAGGCATCTCCTTGGAAAACAATATTTCTTTAAAATCTGCTACATGAAAATCACTGTGTTAGGAGATGTGAGTAAATAAAGAGAGAGATCAGACATAGCTCTTGCCTTCAAGGAACTTACCATCTGAAATGGAATGTATATAAAAATCCTCATGTGCACACATGCATAGATATGTTCACAAATGACCACAATACATATGAGAAATGTATTACATACTATCCTTCCTCCTCAGACTTTCAAGATAATTCAGAGAGTACATCAATACCACTAGCCTTTTCCATTCAGAAATTTTTAAAAAACTGTCATTATAATCAATAACATTCACTGGTGGGGTGAGGCAATCTGATCAATGCCATTTTCCAGAAAAATCGGCTAATATGTCGTCCCATAAATGAAGGAGAATGGTAGTGCATGCCGGACAAAGCACATTTTCCTATTTATGATGATGGCAAAATGAGAGCTAATAAATGGTATAAGGCAATTTGTATGTTGCATGTAGTATGTGCTTAAGAATGTTTGCTGGAAAAAAAGAATGTTTGCTGAACTGAAATGAATATAGTCTTAACAGCTAGTTGAACATTCAGATATAATTGAGTCACATATAACTTTTATGGAATAAGAATAGACCCCCATTTATCTAGAAAACAAACAACCAAATCTCAAAGAGTCAACATATTTTACTATCCATTGGCAACTGATACTCATAATGATAATGCTGAAGTAACTGCAAGAACTTCAAAAAGCATTCTAAATTATCAGAAAGATTAAATGATAGGTTAATTGTTAAGTAAATTTTATATTAGCTGGACAGTTGGGAGGCATAATGGATAGAACCCTGAATCTGGAGGCAAGAAGATGAGAGTTCAAATCAGGAGGCCCTGAGTTCAAACACTCACTAGCTGGGGACCTAGGCAAGTTACCTAGCCTTTATTGATCTCAGTTTTCTCATCTGTAAAATGGAGATAATAATAGTGCCTACCTCCCAGGTTTGTGGTGAAGATCAAATGAGATAATATTTGTGAAGTGCTTTTCAAAATCTTAAAACTCCATAAAATGCACATGACAGAATGCTGGACTTGAGCAAGCGAGAGCTGAGGTAAAGTTCTGTCTCAATCACTTTGTGATTGGCAGAGTCTCTCACCCTCTCTGAGTCTCATTTTCCTTATCTGTTAAATGGGGACAATAATAGCCCCTGCCTTATAGTATGTTTGTGAGCAACAATTGTGATAATCAATGTAAAGCACTACATGAATGCTAGCTATTATTTAATATGATTATTATTAATGACCAATTTATCATATATATACACATGTATACATATATATACACATATATATACATACATACATATATATACATATATTTTGTTGTTTCAATCATGTCTGACTCTTTGTGATCCCATTTGGGATTTTCTCAGCAAAAACACTAGAGTGGTTTGCCATTCTTCTTCAGCTCATTTTACAAATGAGGAAACTGAGGCAAATGGGGTTATGTGACTTGCTCAAGGCCACATAGCTAGTGTCTGAAGCTGGATTTGAACTCAAGTCCTCCTCACTCCAGGGCCTTTGCTCTGTCTGTTGTACCATCTAACCACCATACACACATATGTATGTATACACATATACATATGTAGATACATATACATATAGATCTGCATATATGCATGTATGTGCATATATATGGCAACTATTAGTTAACCAGATGTTTAATTGACTGAAATACCCAAGCTTTCTGTATAAATGTGAACTAATTCTTCTATTAATTATTCTCTGATTGACAAAATGGGACTTGTTACATATGGATGAATGTGCTGCACACAATTAAGAGCACATATTATGCTGGTTCAAAAAGTTTTCACTGCACTGTTTATCTGAAATTGCATAAGAGGCATTATTCCACTAGATGTGAAATCACTTTAGGCTGGATTAAGCTTATTAGTCATAGACTATGACTTTGTAGTAAGATGGATGCCCAATAGTTACATATTGCTGAATGCCCGTTTTAATTATTAGCTTTTTGAGTAACTTGAAAATGAATTAAAAACACAAAGATGCTCTATGCAATTTGCAATAATTCCTAGGCTCAGCAAACAAAATAGTTTTCACAAAGGACCTCTGAATATGAGGTAGTGATTGTGTTCCCTAGTGAAATAATGGAGCTGCAACACACGTGTGCACCACACACCGGGCTAAATGGTGTGGAAGTACATTTGTTTAGCTCAAACAAGATGAATGTGGCAGAGGCTTTGATGATGATGATTACACTAACTCACATTTATATAAAGCACTCAGATTTGCAAAGTGCACAGAAATCAACTGCTGAGAAATTAACCACCTTTTAACTATTTTTCACACATGAACATTCTTTGTCTCATAGACTTAGACTATAGTAAAATTCTCTTAAGATGTGCTTCCTTAAGGTTTTCTTGTAAAATATGCCCATTTGGGGGGTTTCTTTTTAAGACATAGGTCTGGGATTTTCTATTTCTCTCCTATTTTCTCTCTTAAAATTTACTAGGTGGCACAGTAGAGAACACTGGGCTTGAGTCAGCAAGACCTCAGTTTGAATCGTGACTTATATATACACTGACTAGCAGTGCAACCTTGGGCAAATCAGTGAAATTCTCTCAACCGAAGCTTCCTCATTTGTAAAACAGGGATATAATTGTACTTGTCTCTAGGGTTACTGTGAGGATCAAATGAAATACATGTAAAGCACTTTGCAAATCTTAAAGCATCGTATAAATGCTAACAACAATAATTACATATTTTAGATGGTTAGTCCTTTGAAAAATATTTGAAGAAGTTACTGATGCCTTAAGATAATATCTTAAGATGATTTCACACATATATAATACTACTTTTTAATAATACTTTTATATAACTAATGCTCATTGGGCTCAAAGTCAAACCCCCTTCTAACTATTAACTTCTTCAATAATTTTCATTTTGTGATTGTCTATTATTAATGAATCTCTTGGAGCATTCCCTTCCCTTCAGTAAATGCTGACTAAATACAAATTTCTTTAAAAAGGTCCCAGGATGATATTTTTCAAAAATACATTGTCTTTACTGATATATAGAAGTAGAAAGATTAAAGACATTAGAAGTATTATAGTGACCATGGGGAAAAGATGATTTGACAGAAAACTACTTTCCCTCAGCTGTTTTAGCAGCTGATCTATGGCTTCCTGAAGGTAATGATATATAGGTAATGCATTAAAAGCTGAATTCTGCCCTGAGGTGATACTGAAATGCTGGGAAATGCCATATACTTCAATGAATAGTAGATCTTATCTTAATAAACAAAGTTTACCCAATCTTTGTAACATTTTTTATTCTAAAATGGTTTAAAACATCATAAGCATGCCATCAAAAAAGTAACATGCCATGCATGAGAAGTAAGTTTTAGGAAAATGAGGGATCTAGTCAATTTCTCTATTTTAAAATTTTTTTGTAGAGAACATGAAAAATATTTATTATGTGGAAGATTTAACACCCTCAAATTGCACTAAGACTTTGGGGACACTCTATATTTTGTGGGCACTTATTTGTATATGTATTAAATCTCCCAATAGACTATAAGATCACTGAGGGAAATGACTATATCCATTCTGTCTCTAGTGCCTAACACAGTTCCTGATACAGAGAAGATGCTGAAAAAAATGCTAGGTGATTTATTTATTCTCAGTTGTACCCTTTACACATGTATAAACCCCAATTCTAAAAAAAAGCACAAAAATGTTATAAATACAATAAATGTATTAAATATTTAAAATTAATTTAATTGCACATTTATTGTAAACAAATTAAGGAAATTTGAAAACCTTTGCAAATTGAGAAGGACTAGAGAAGGGAAAGAAAGAATTGAGGGGAAAACATTAAATCTATATTTCTTGAACTCTTATCTGACCTCAGGAGCCATCCAAAATGGTGTTCCTACAGATGTGTTCCGACGATGCCGTGTACTGGTTAGCTGGGCTGACACACCTGAAAGGAATGAAGGAAAACTTATTTTGGGGTATGATTACATATGCCCATCTGTTCTCCTACAAATCAGTTTAGAGTTCTAGCTTTTCCAAGGGATCACTGGCTTTAACCTACTGTTCAAGAGGTCATAAAATAGACATTTGGTACATTCATGCTCAAAGTGTGGATATCTTTTGCAGGGATTCTGTGGCACATTGGAAAGAGCTTTGGATTTGAGTCAGAGGCCTTTGGCTGAAATGCTGGTTCTGCCACTTGCTACCTATGTGACCTTGGACAAGTCACTCTACCTTCTGGGATCTCAATTTCCTCAGCTATAAATTGAGTATATCTGATTAGATAACCTCAAAGGTCCCTCCCAGCTTGAAATCCAAGGGGCCTAGGTATGAATCCTGGCTATAATACTTATGAGCTAGGCAATGATGAGGCTAGCCACTGTAACTCTCTGAGTCTCCAGTTCCTTATCTGTAAAGCAGTCAAAGTGATATATTTATACTATTTCTTTATAGAATCATTGGGAGAAAAAATGTTTTGCAAATTTTAAACATAAACTATTATATATATATATTATCAGAGCTAATAGATACATAATATATGCATCCTTCAAGGCGCAACTTGAGTCTTACCTATATCATGAAAATTTTCTAAATCACACTATCGATCTATTTATCCATTTATCCATCCATTCATCCATCCATCCATAGATCATCTATTCATTCCTCATCCCATCCCTGCATCCCTCTCTTCTCCTGAAATACCCCTTCTGTGTATCAAATATTTTTCTCTTTCACTTTTCATATGTATATCTTGTTTCTCTAATGCAATTTGTAAATTTCTTTAAGGTAGGAAATACCTTATACAGACCTAGGCATAACACAGAAACTTAATAAATCTTTGGTCATTTGAACCAATAGGCAGAAATCAAAGAGTCCATTTATTTAGAACATCTATTACCTCAATGAATCAAAGAATCAAAGATTTAGAGCTAGAAAGACCCTTATGGTCCAATGAGTCCACTCTCCTCTTTTTATAGGTAGGGAAACTGAGGCACAGAGCTAGGAAGAGATTTGCCTAGGATTATATAGCTAAGTTAAATAAGTTGAAAGCATAAGTGGAGCTCTTTCTCTGCCTCTTTTAATATTTCAATGGGACCTAATCATTTCTTTTTGTAGTCATATGATTTCCTAGATAATATATTTTATTCTGTTTTTCATGTATGAGTCAGCATTGGCTATATGTAACAATCTACTTACATCCCTCATGAGTATTTTGATTGCATTTGGACCACTTATAATGTTTATAGTTCCAGGATCTTTGTGATCAATAATTCCTCACCAAATAACATTGCTAAGAGAATAATGGTGTTAAAAAGATGAACCTTTCTAGCAGCAAATACCTTGTGATCACTGGAAACATGGCTCAGTTTCCCAAATGCAGTCCAGCCTGATATACTATTTCTACTCAATTCTGGGCCTAGCTCCCTTTTCAACAGCAGCATCTGTCCAAGATACGAGACTACTGATAAATTGATTCTCAGGTTGCCTGACTACATGTCATAAATCTGGAAAATAGTATTTTTCATCTAGTTATCTAGTTTGTTTTTTCGGTATGAACACTCAGAACACCCTTTTGTATTGCTATGGATTAGATATAAGGGGCCTTATAGTATTTTAAGATTCAATGTAATGAATAAAAGTAATAATATTGTTTCATCTCTGAATGAGAATATCTGGTGAAACTTGCCATGATCAAGGTATCTTTCTTTTATTTGAATTCCAAGGAGGGTCTCTTTTAATATTGTGTTGAACACCTTAGATGAGCATATGTCTCTGTATTTTATTGATTTCTTGATGTTGACATTCATCTGATCATTGAACAAAATCATTTCAGTGATGACATCTGTTAGAGTCTTGCTAAGTTTTAATATATTCATTTTAATAGAAGACTTGTTTGAAGACAGTCTTCAAATGTTGCATTTCATTTTAGTTAGTCAAAGGCTTTTTAAAAGATCAATAAACAACTGATATTGGAAGGATCATTCTGCAAATCTCTTACTCGTCTGCTTGGCCACAAAAACATGTTATGATTGGGATGCAAGATGAAAACAGCTTTTGCAACTTCTATATTTGACTCTCTGGGGAAAACCTTTGAGCCATACTTCAATTTGGCTCTGATTTCTTTATGTACATTGAGGTTATTTCTTGTGAGGATATCAAGAAAGCTGTGGCTCAATCCCACTATCAGTCTGTCAACTCACTGATTACCAAGTAGAACCCATCAGTCAAGAAGCATTTATTAAGCACTGCCTGTATGCTAGGCACTATGCTAAGCACTGGGGGTGCAAAGAAAGACAAAACAAAGTCCCTGTCTTCAAAGAGCTCACAATTTAATGAAGGAGACGCCATGCAAACTATGTACAAGTACGCAATATACAGGACAAATTGGAAATGATCAACAAGGAGAAGGCACTAAAATTCAGAAGTATTAGAAATAGCTTCCTATAGAAGGTGGGATGTTAGCTGGGACTTGAAAGAAGCCAAGAAAACCAGGAGGTAGAAATGAGAAGGGAGGATATCCTAGGCACAGGGGACAGCCAGAGAAAATACCCAGATTTGGGAGATGGAGTATCTCATTTAAGGAATATCAAGGAGGCCGTTGGATACTAGATTGTGTGTGTGTGTGTGTGTGTGTGTGTGTGTGTGTGTGTGTGTGTGTGAGAGAGAGAGAGAGAGAGAGAGAGAGAGAGAGAGAGAGAGTGTTCATGTGCAGGAGGGGTTATAGAGTGTGAGAAGCCTGGAAAGGTGGGGAGACAGGTTAGGAATAATTGAATAATGCCTTTTAAGAGTACTAACACTTAAGTGAATCCTGTCTCAAGAATTGCCCAATTCAAGCTTGCCCCCTTTCCTGCTCCTTTGTCACCATCACAGCAAAAGCAGAAGGAGGCCACCCAGGACTGTGAGCCATTTGGTCTTTCTACCCATTTTTACAGGGGCTGGTGGCCAACACAATGAATCACCTTGTGAACTGTGGTCAGCTATGTTGGTCCTCAGTCATCACACATATAGTTTGTTGCCAGGTTGACATCTGAACTTTTTCCAGGTTGGCAGGACTAGGCATAACTTGTACTCCGCCGACAGAGTCTTTGAGAACCCAGGGTCACCTTCACACTATGATGAGACAGGAGTAAGTTTTTTTGTGGAGGACCGAATTAACAATTTCTAAGATATTTACGTGTGAAATTTAAAATTTTATTAGATTCCAGGTATATTACTTTGGTTTCAGTTTTGGTAAAGATAAACTATGGAGTCACATTAATGTGGTGGGTTTTTAAAAGGAGACTCAAAATAACAACAATATTTTTGCTCCTGGCAGAATTCTAGTAGCATTTCTGATTATAGAACTTAATTGCTTGGCAAATTAGGTTTCTATGAATCCTTGCTGAGAATGGGAGGGAAATGATATCATGACACAATTGACAATGTTTTTTTTGTCAAGTTTTTCAGAATTTATGCAGGTGTATTAGATATGATAATGGACTTAGAGTCTAAGTATCCAAGTTAGCTACACAGTTGCTCTATGACCTGGGGCAAACTACTTATCTTTTCTGAGCCTCAGTTTCCTTATAAGTCAAATAGAGATAATGATAATTGCAACCTCTACTTCATAGGGTTATTGTGAGGATTTAATGAGATATTGTGTGTTGATTGTCAAATATGCTATTAGAGTCAAGATCTCTGCATTTATAGAAAGAATTAAAGACTTTGTTAGCCAAAATAGATTTTTGCAAGGGGCTTCTGTTCTATCCCTCAGAATGTAATTAGCACTCAGAAAGAAGAATAGAATATGGCAATAAAAGAACAATAAGAAAAGAGGCCAAGAAAAAAATTGATTTAGTTTTTAAAGGTACATAACTATTATAACGTCACTTTACAAACCAAATGGTTAATTTAATTCAAATATTAATTATGTATGTGTTCAGAGGGAATAACAGCTTTTTAAATCTTTTCTGAAACTTTGAACAACTTAGCTTGGTCTGATGCCTTTAAATTCTTGAGAATCCATGAAAAGACTGAAATAATTACCAAAAATGGTCACGTACCACAAAATATTCTCAAGAATATGCATTTCACAGAAATGAGCACAAAATTTAGAAGCTGCCTAAATTGATATGGACACCACAGATTGCAATGGCTTAGAAACTTCAGCTATGGTTTGGTGACCTTGTGGTCTTTCATAGAAGAGTCTGCCTATCTTTTTACTGTCTGACTCCTCATCAGTAAAATAAGAAAGTTAGATTAAATGATCTTGTAGCTCTAAATTTATAAGCCTACAATCCTGGGAGATTCTTTAAAAAGAACAACAGGGAGGAAGTTCAGGATCTGAAGGCTATAGAGGCAGATGACTGGGATAGGAGGTAGAGGTGACAGAAGAAAAGGCTGAGAAAAAGAAGACAACTAAACTCCATATTCTTCTATGGGTATTTCATAGCTCTAGTGTATTTGCAAATGCTACAACCTTCCCATCCTCACATACAATGAGCTCCAAGTGGGAAAGGTACTCTCTTAATTATTTTTGTATCTCTCACAAAGTCTAGCATTGTGCCTTGTAAATTATCAGTTGCTGAATAAATAAACTGCATAGAAAAATGAAATACTTGAATCCAAGAATAGAAAGCCCACTATCATGATAAAGGATGAGAAAAGAGACCAATAGAAAAGGTTTCTGAATTGATAACACATTGACCAAATTGACAAAAAAATTGACAAAGAATTAAGTCATAATATAAATTAATATTATCTTAATACTATCCTAATAGTCATTCTGTTAGGAGTGGGAGGTAGGTGGGGGAGGTAAGTAAAAAAAAAAAAGGTAGTGTCTAGAGATACAGTATCAGCAGGAAAGAGCAAGGTCTCAGCAAGCCTCAAAACACTTGGGGAGTGACTATCTCTTCTCTAGGTTTTCATGACTCTCCTGGTTCTTCTACCTGTCTGGGTGCTCCTCCTCAGTCTTCTTTGCTGGCCCATCATCCATATCACATCTCCTAACCAAGAGTGTCTTCCAACGTGCTGTCCTGGACTTCCTTTTCTTCTTTTTCTAAACTAGATAATTTGGCAATCTCATCAGCTCTCTTAGGTCAAATTATCATCTTTACGCAGACTTCATGAGGTACAGTCTTATATCACCAATTGTCTTGGGTATTTGGAACTGGATGTCCCACAGAAATTGCAAACTTAGAATGTCCAAAACATAATTCATTATATTTATCCTCCTTCTTTCCCCAAAATTTACGTTACTGTTGAGAGTACCATCACCTTCCCCATCACCAAGGCCCACAACTTCAGTGTCATCCTTTACTACTCATTCACCCTCATTCCACATATCCAGTCTCTTGTTAAGTGTTATCCTTTCTACCTTTACAGCAACTCATTCATCTTTTTGCCTTCACAAGGCCATTATGCTGGTGTAGACCCTCATTCTCTCTTACCTGGACCATGGCAATAGCTTTCTGGTTGGCCTCCCTGCCTTGTCTCTCCCTACTCCAATCTCCTTTCCACTCAGCTGCCAAAATGATCTTTCTGAAGTTCAGGTATGACCATGTCACTCCCCTCTTCAATAAACTCCAATAGCTTCCTATTACCTTCAGGATGAAACATAAGATCCCTGGTATTTAAAGCCTTTTATAACTCAGTCCCATTGTTCCTACTTCTCTTCCTCTTCCCTCCTCCTCTTCTTCCTCCTTTTACTATACTACTACTGCTACTACTACTTTATTGCTACTGCTTCCTACTACTACTGCTGCTATTACTACTATTACACTGCTACTGCTTCTACTACTGCTGTTGTTACTGCTTCTGTTACTACTATACTACTGCTGCTACTATTGTATCGCAATTGCTGTTGTCACTACTGTTGCTAGTACCATACTACTGCTGCTGCTGCTGTTACTACTATATTACTACTGCTACAGTTGCTATTTTGGCTAATGTGGCTGATGCTATGCTAATTACTATATCGCTGCTACTATACTACTGCTGATACTATTACTATATTACCACTGTTGCTGCTTCTGCTGCTGTTACTACTACTGCTACTACTATACTACTAGCTAGCTAGTATTTACATAGTGCTAGCACTGAGATTTGCAAAGTACTGTCTATAACTTCTCATTAACCCATTTTATCCTCATAAAAACCTTATTTATCTATTATTATTATCCTTATTTTAGAAATGAGCAAACTGAGGCATAGAGAGATTTAATAACTTGTCCAGGTGGGCAACATGCCCACAGATGGGAGTATTTGAGGCAAGATTTGAACTCGGGTCTTCCTGATTCTGACTCCTACACTTTATTCACTGTTCTACCTATCTGCCTCTGAAATTCTACACTTCCAAGCTGTGCTAGTCAGTTCTAACAGCTCATAACTCTCTATTCTTATGTTCTAAGGGGGCCCCTCTGGCATTGATGTTCTTTTCTGTGTTCTAAGATCTTTTCTAGCTCAGAAAAATCTACAAGCAAATATTCTATGTGAGTCTCTAATTAATTGTGCTAGAACCCAGGCAGCTTAGGCTTTGGGGAGGAATGGAAAGACTTAAGAAGGGCGACTGGGTGAAGCAGCCAACCAGAGCTCTGTCCAGGGAGAAAGATGATACCAGAGCATGTAAGACCCATTCCAGCTTTCCAGTCTTCTTACCCTTTGTCCCTTCCACATCCTCTCTGATCCAGTGACACTGGCCTTGCTGTTCTGCTCTAGGACACTCCATCTACCATGCCTTTTCACTGGTTGTTGCCTCTATCCCTGAACTGCTTTTCCTTCTCACCTCCCCCTTTTGGATTCCTTGGTTTCCTTTATTTTTTTGTTTTTATTTTTTGCTTTTTTTTGGAGCGGGAAAGTAGAGCAATTGGGGTTAAGTGACTTGCCCAAGGTCACATGGCTAGTAAGTGTTAAGTGTCTGAGGCCAGATCTGAACTCAGGTCCTCCTGACTGCAGGGCCAGTTCTCTATTTACTGTGCCCCCTAGTCGCAACATCCTCCCCCACCTTTGGTTTCCTTTAAGGCTAAGCTGAAACCTCCCTCTCTTCAGGAGGCTGTCCAGATCCCAGTCCCCTCCTCTTTTATCCATCTGCTAGTGCCTCACCCCAAAAATTACTTTCTATTTACATGGTGTGAACACACACACACATCTTATATTTACTGTTATTTTAATGTTGTCTCCCCATTAGAATATTAGCTCCTTGAGGTCAGGGACCATGTTTTTGTCTTCACATCTTCAGCATCTAGCTTATAATAAGAACTTAATAAATACTTGACGACTTTAATTGTGGCAACATCTTTAAGCAATAATCATAGCATTGAAATGGTAAATAAATTTGACTGTCTTTATTGAAATACTCACCGGAGTTTTAGAAAGACATACTAGAGATGCCCAGAAGGCCAAGAACTGTGCATTTGATAGCCTGTTGTGCAGGCTGTTCCATTTCAAATAGTCCCTATTATAAAATGGTTTCTCTCACTTCTTAAAAATCTTTATACATAAATGATTTCTCAGCGGGATCCATTTTTTATTTTTGTCTTTAATAATTGCTTTTTTGTCCTTGGGTCATACCAGAATATATAAATAGCCACAGCAAGTGGAGAATAGATCTAAGGGATAAAAAGAATGCTTCTGTGTTTGTAATTAGTAAACCATTATGTTCTCATGCTTTAGATAGTCTCTTGTGGTATTTATGAGGTTTACATCAAATTTCATTTATATATACTTCTTGGTTTAAATTAAAACCAGCTCCATATTTAATGTTTCCAAAAAATTGCACCACTAAAGTTATGTATACTCTTAAAAAAATCGAGTTAGTTTTAAAAAACCAAACCAAACCAACACCTATATCTTGTAGCATTTCTGGAGTCATGAAGAAAGGCATGAAACTGTCCTAAAACATACATGAAATATTAGGTAAAAATTATGAAAACAAATGGGGGGAAAAGTTAAGGCTATATTCATTAAAGCTAATATGCAAAAGAGGTCATTTGAAAGTTTGCTAACTCATCTGCAAACTGATAGATGAAAACTAAGCACAACATTTATTTTTAAAATACTTTCATTAAATTGAAATGCAGTACCCTCAAAAGTAATATGTTTAAAAATCTCACTGAAATACTTCATCTTTTATGGACTACCTACTAATTCAACAGAAGTAGGAGGCCTTGGTAATTATTTTTAACTCATTCTTTTTCAATCAAGTCAAACTTTTTAAAAAATTGCTTTCATTGCTTTAAAATCTAGCTTCTCTGCACTTGGGCAAGGGTTACCAACTACTTTGTGGAATGGCTGGTTACTTTCCAAATGGATTAACCTTTATAAATGTCCCTTAACATAGTCAGATGGAGAAAAGCAACCTTTTGTTATAAAACTCTTTTTGAAGACAACATGCATCAGAAGCATGAATCACAACTAAGAAACTCTAAGTGATAAGGAATATTAAGAAAATTATCTTTCATTGGCAATTACTCAATAGATCAAGTAACAAAATCCTATTCTTTCATTAACACTTTAAAGGATGAGAATGCTACAAGGAGGAAAATTCCTCATAGGGAATACAGGAAGATTGGGATTTTGAGTGCACATGGACAGAAGCAGAAGTCCAGAAGAAAACAAATTTGAGAATAAAAGGGAAAGATATTAGTTAACAGAAGGATGTCTGAAAGACAGGAAATCGGGGCTTATAAAAAATTTATGGGGAATATAGCAGGTGGGAAATATTAAAAGACAACAAATGAATAAATAAATAACTCATTTGGCCTCTTACTAAGTGATATCATGAAGGATAATGTCTTCTGTGTTGACCACCTACTCACCTCATCTTGTGTTATGATGCCTTTGGGGTTAACACAACTGCTCATGGTCTGAGTTTTGTGTTGAGAGTGAGGACTCTGATAAGAAAATAAACCTTATGTCCACGGTTTTAAACGTCTAATAATTTTTGGAGGGACTTCAGAAACTCTTAATATTGTTCAGTCATTTTAGGATACCGTGATAAATTTTATATTTACCTTCTCAGAGTAGAGAAAGCCCTGAGACTCCCCACAGGGGATCAATTAAATAAGGTGATTTTTTTCTAATTAACAAAAGAAAAAATTGAAAAGAGACCATTTTGTTGCACTGACACTCCATAAAAATGAAAGTAAGATTTTTGACTCAGAATAAACTTTAGAGAATACATAATTCAACAGAGTATAACAGAAAGCATGTTGAATTTTGAAAGGTTTGATCCAAATTAAAATCTCAGTTTTTTCTGTGTAACCCTATATGGTACTTCACTTGCCTGGGACTCAGTTTCTTTGTGTTTAAAATGAGCAGGTTGGCCTAGATGACCTTTAAGATTCCTTCTTAGCTTGAAATTGAAGATCCTAAAAGATATTTTTCCTTCTACAGGATGACAAATATGAGATTAAGATTGGGCGAATAAATCAAATCATCAATCTTTGAGGATTTGGAAAGATAGGTAATAGACCATTCTATGAGTAACACACAAGATCATGGGACAAAAATGGACTATTTGATGCATCTTTTTATCAAAAAGAGTGGAAGTTTTGGCCTCAACTTCCAATATTTCCTCGTCACATGCCTTTCCATTCTTATCTACCTTAAATCCAATTTATTTGCATGTCATGGCATCACTTCCCTGATGTCATGGTCCTCTTTGAGAACAAAGGACAAACAACAATTACACTACCTTTCCTTCAAGTTCTTGTTACTGTGTATATCCCATGATCTAAGAAGACAGCATGATATAAGCCTTGCCTGAAGCTTCAAGGTCTTGTTTCAATATTCACTGTCTAGCCCTTTCTGCCTCCTGAACCAAGGTTCCTGTGTTGACTCTGGCTCTGACAGAGCTTTGTGACTTGTCATAGTGCTGCCCATCTCCTAGCTTTTTCTTCAACCACTCTTCAATGTATTATTGTTGCCACAATATGACACTCTTGTGGGGTCATTTCCATTCTATAAATTCAATTCAACAGAGCCTTATCAAGTGTCTTTTTTGTGTGAGGCACTGTGCCAAATTCTGGGGAACATAGCCCTTGCCTTTAAGGAGCTTGTACTTTATTGATCTAAACTATGTTCATATTACTAAAAGTAAATGTAAAGTTCTTACATAGTTAACTCTGGGGGAAAAATAGGAGTTTTGCCAAGTATAAATGAAGTAGCAAAAATACTTGGTTGAGCTTGAGTCCTTTTGCCCTTCACCATAAAGCCTATACTACAGCATACGTTTGGCATGATCAGTTTCAGTGTGGATTTTGCCTGGATGCATTCAAATTGGATTTTGGATTCTTGATGTGATGCTCAAACATAGCATTAGCAAGAGCCACAGTGAACAAACTATATTTAGCAGAGTAGAAACAACCATGAAGCCCACCAGTCTTTCCCCACTGCAACCTATTCCATATACTTTTGTGATATTTACTTTTACTCTAATGCTAAAAGCTTTCTGAGATCAGTAGCATGTCTTATTTTAGCACAGTGTCCAGGGGGATTTGCTATTAAAGGCAGAATTATCCCACTTTGATGTAGTGACAAGTGTTTAAACCTGAATAAATGTACTGATTCATTATCTGCCTTGGGGGTGACTGTTAGGAGAGGAGGAGAAATTAAAACACGGACTCACTCTAGTCCAACTTAACCGAGTTTAGATCACACATTAATCATACTGGACCTCTCATATCTTGAACACCAAGCCTCAGGGTAGTAATCTAAACAGTATGTTTGGCTTGCATCCATCTCCTCCTATGGGGCTGTGATTTTAGCTGTCATATTTTAATACTAGTTGGTTGCCAAAGAGGTGAAAATTCTCCTGAGGTCTTAATACACCTCTTAAAATAACTAACTGCCTGAGGTGCCTTGAAAATAAATTTGCTACCAATTCTTTGGGCTATTCAAAATCATCTCACTCAACTGTGTTATTGAAGACAATTTAAAGACATAAGATAGACTGCCCTAAAAGAGAATGAGAAGAGGACTGGATGTGGGGTCAGAGAACATTGGGTCTGAGTCCCAGATCTGCCACTTATTCTCCACCTGTGTGATATTGAGTAAGACACTTAGCAACACTTGGCTTTAGTTTCTTCATAAAATAATTTAATAATAATAACAATAATAATAATAGCATTTATATCATGCCTGCTATTTGCTAAGCACTTTTAAAATATCATCTCATTTGATCCTTACAAAAAACCCTGGAAGGCAGGTGCTATTATTATTTGTACTTTACAGTTCAGGAAACTGAGGCAAATAGAGGCTAAGTGACTTGCCCATGGTTACAGATTTGAACTTAGATTTTCTTGACTACATGTACAGTATTTTGTCCACTAAGATTGTCTCTAGGTTTCCCTCTGCCTTTAAATCCATGATCCTACAAACATCTTCTTGATGGCAAATTAAGAACTTTTAGACTTCAAAGATCACTTTTCTTTCAATCTTCATTGGTGGAAATCTTTATCAAATATATTAGGCCCTTGTTAATGAAGCTAGTGAACATAATTTAATCATTTATTGATTTGTATGGTAGAATTTGAATATTTGAGAAGATCATCTAAATTTGTATTGATTCCTTGTCCACATAATGAAACTTGCTTTCCTGAGTAAATTCCTGATTCATATTAACTTCTTTTTGGTCAAATGTCTTTTTCTCGTATAAAAGGAGAAGAGATTGTGCAGTAAATAATAGTTCTTTGTACTGTCATCTCTTCATCATGTATAACGGTAGAGGAAATTTGTGACTCACAATCCAAAATCCCAAGATAACCAAAGAAGTATTTATGGATGGTTAACTGAGAGAGTGACTTGTCTAGGGTTGGAGGGAGGACTTGAATCCAGGTCTTCTTGACTGCAGACTGTCTCTCAATCTACCCTGCCAAGTTTACCCCAGGTCATATAGAATGTCAATAGAGCAATCATAATTGGAATACAGGGTTTGATGCCTATTCTGGTGCTCTACATTTGCTATGAAGAAATGCTCTAAATCACTATTGATTAGAGAGATGCAAATCAAAACAGCTCTTAGGTACTACATCATACCTATCACACTGGCTAACATGCAAAACAGGAAAATGACAAATGCGGGAGAAGATGTGGGAAAGTTGGAACACTCATTGTTGGTGGAGCTGTGAGCTGATCCAACCATTCTGGAGAGCAATCTGGAACTATGCCCAAAGGGCTATAAATAAGTGCATACCCTTTGACCTAGCAATACCACTTCTAGGGCTGTGTCCAAAGAGATCATAAAAATGGGAGAAGGACACACATGTACAAAAATATTTATAGAAGCTCTTTTTGTGGTAACCAAGAACTGGAAACTGAGGGCATGCCCATCAAATGGGGAATGCTTGAACAAGCTATGGTATATGAATGTAATGGAATACTATTGTGCTATAAGAAATGATAAACAGGAAGACTTCAGAAAAACCTTGAAAGATGTATATAACTGATGCTGAGTGAAGTGAGCAGAACTAGGAGAACATTATACACAGTAACAGCCACAGTGTATGAGGATTGATTTTGATAGATTTAGCCCTTCTCAGCAATGCAAGGACATAAAACATTTCCACAGGACTCATGATGGAAAATGCCATCCACATCCAGAGAAAGAGCTATGGAGTCAAAATGCAGAGTGAAACAGACTATTTTCTCTTTTGTTTCATTTTCTTTTCTTTTCCCTGTTTTCTCCCATTTGTTATAATTCTTCTATGCAACATGACTATTTGAAAATGTGTTTAATAGGCATGTATGTATAGAGCCCATATCAGATGGCATGTTGCCTTGGGGAGGGAGTGGGAGAAAATTTAAAACTTATGGAATTGAATGTTGAAAATAAAAAAAAATAAATTAATAAACTGAAAAAAATAACATTGATTTGCAATTTATACCTCCGATTGCTTCACCTTCCATCTTCATCTTCTTTAAAAAAAAAAAAGATAGTGTCAACATTGTGCTTCTAAAATTAGTTAATTAATAAAGGAAAATATTCTCTGAAAGTCAGTGTTGTCACTGGAAGAAGAATCTGAGCAGTCCAATGGGTTCCTAATATTCAAGTAATGAGGTAAAGAAGTGAGAAAGAGCATGAACAGAAAAAGCAATTTTATGCATTCACAAGAAACATGCTATCACATCTTCTTGATTTACAAAACTGCTTCACTATGAGATTATCTGATCTTGTTGTTTTCCTGTATTTGAGGCCACTAGGTGGCACTGTACATAGAGCTCTAAGCCTGGAGTCTGGAAGACCTGAGTTCAAATTTAACCCCAGACATTTACTAGCTATGAGAACTTAAGAAAATAATTTAACCTCAGTTTGCCTCAGTATCTTCATCTGTAACCTAACTTGCAGGGTCGTTGTGGGGATCAAATGAGGTAATGCTTATAAAGTGCCTGGCACAAAGTAGGCTCTATATAAATGCTAGTTTTTTTATTATCATTAATAATAATGATGTCATCATCATCATCATTATTATATATCAGTTTCTTCCCTAGGTTTACACTGATTTGCAGAATCCTGACATTTCATTACCATTTGGGCTTCACTTCACTTCACTTCACTTCACTAGAGTTCAGCATGACATGGTGTGTAGAAGACTAGTTTTAGAGTCAACAAGAGCAAGGTTCAATTCATTCAATCAATGAACATTGATTTAGTGCACCAGGCACTGTGGTAGGGATACAAAAAGATACAAAAGACAGTGCCTCCCTCAAGGAACTTACAATCTAATGAGACATACTAGCAAAATAATGTAGCACTTGAAAACCAGGAAGATAGGTTCAGATTCTACCTCTGATACATAGTAGCTGTTCAACAATTGGTCAAATTACTTAACCTTTCAATGCCCTAGGCAATTTTCTAGAACTCAGAGATATAGCAGAATTATAACTCTAAGTAAAGGGAGTTACCACTCCAGGAGTTCCCAACACTAATGAAACCAAATTTAGATCAAAGAACAAATTAAAATAAAGCTTAGATTAAAACAACGATGACACCAACATGCTAATATATTCAAGCACAAAATAAGTTATTCATTAAGACATTTCATTAGAAATGTATGGAATTAAATGAAAATGATCAAATTGCCAACACTTTTTAAAAAGCACAAACTGTTATCATAACAGAGTAGAAATAAAAATGATTCTCTGAAGAAATGAAAGATTAAAAATGCAAAGTACTCCAATTAACAGCATAGGAAGTAGACATTTTAAACAACCCAATCTCAGAAAATGAAATTAGACAAGCTATCAAAAAAACTACCAAAAGAAATTATCTGGACTAGATAGATTTACCAGTGAACGCTATCAAGTATTTAAAGAGCAGTTAACACCAAGGCTACAGAAATAATTGAGAAAAAAATTCTACTAAAATCATTTTATCAGGCAAATCTAGCATTTATACCAAAATGGAGGAATGATAAAGAAAAAGAATCAAACCAGTACCACTAATATAATAATATATAATAACCAATATAATATTAAATAAACCAGTATCATTAATGAATATTGGTGCAAAAATGTAAATAAGATCTTAGCAGAAGCTACAGAAATATTTCCATAAAAATGATCAAGTTGGATTTAGGCCAAGGATACAAGTATTTCTCAACATTAGCATAACAGACATAATTAACCATAGAGATAGGGACTGGACCTTAGATTTCTTTGGCATAGGGAAAACCCTGATGAGAAAACTCTACCAAGTAAATCTGGCACCTTTTCTGCAATTTGTATCCTCAGATATCAGTATAGAGAACGCTGAGGAGTTAAATGACTTGTGCAAAACAAAAACAGCCCCCAAAATATTGAATTAGATAATTATTCTAGTCTTTTCATTGTAATTTGGCGCTATTTAAATAATATGTTCTCTGATATTTTCAGATACTAGATTTTGATGACTGTTTGAAGAATAGGATAAAAGCCTAAAGGGTATATGCAACAACTGAATAGATAGACAAATTGCACATAGTTTTCAAAGTGTTGGCATACTCTGGAAACATGGCAGCAGTGATTAGACTGGCACAGAACAAATCATCGGATATAGGGTGACTCTTTTTGAGTAATGCTTTGAGCAAACTATGAGTCAAAGAGAATCACAGGTGCCAATGTCTATAATTAGGTGCTGAAGCTTTAGGGAAAGAAAGGAAACAGCAAACACGTGGTAGAAAATCCAAATTATTTACTGATCTTTTTAATCATGTTTCTGCCTGGTCACCCTGCAGTTGAATCCTATCTGGACATCAAAGTCCATGCCGTGGAGGATCTGTCACTTAGCTATGTAGCCCCCAGTTCTGGAACCCTGCTGATCTGTGTGTGGAAGCACATTCACACACACACACACACACACACACACACACATACACACACACATACACACACACACTCAAAATCCAGTAGCAGGAAAGAACAATCAGTACATTAAGTCAGTTAATGTGCTTTTAGGTTTCTATTGTCAAAGTTAATCATTTGTTTTAAATGAGATATTATAGGAAATTTAAAAGGTAGCACCCTCCTCACTGGGCGAAGAGATTTTTGGGGAAAGGAAGGTAGAGAGTAAGGTTATGTAATCAATTTTTGGACTTCTTTTTAGCTTAGTTTTTCAAATCAGGTTTTATTTTTTTATATATCAGGTTTTCTTTAAGAACAAGTTTCTGGGGGAAATCAGTGAGTAAAAAGGGAACTTCCAGGTTCATATTGCAAAAAGGATTCTTCACTTAACAAAAGGATTTACATCAGCCATCTTCTACCTATGTGACCTTAGGGCAATCCTTTTTCTCTTCTGCATTTCAGTTTCTTCATCTGTAAAAGGAGATTGGAATAGATGACCTCTGAGATCTCATCCAACGGTAAATCTCTGATCCTACTAATGTAGGTTGATGTAGGATTCTTTGAAATGTCCAGTTCCCTAAACATTTCATATTAAGGATGACCAAAACTCCACGGAACTACAGCTTTTCAGGAACACATCTACTCTTGCATCAATTTGAGTAATACCATTTTTATGTGGATTTATCAGGGAGACTCATATTCCTGAGTTCAAATACAGCCTCAGACATTTACCAGCTGTGCAGCCCTGGAAAAGTTATGTAACCCTGTTTGCCTCAGTTCCCTCATCTGCAAAATGAGCTGGAGAAGGAAATGATAAACCACTCCAGTATCTCTGCCAAGGAAACCCCATATGGGGTCATGAAGAGTTGGACGTGAGTGAATAACTATCATGAAGAGACTCATTTGGCAGCACATATTGACATTTTAACATCTGCTTTGAGGTGTCTACAGGTATCTTACACTAAGCATCGGAAAAACATTCTATTATATAAAAACACACATGACTTGAGATTTCATTAGAGTATGAAAATTTCAGGGTGAGAAGTCCCTCTACCAAGTAGATTGCAACCACATGTCACTTAGTAGATATGTCCTAGGGAGTTACCTGAACCAAATAAGAAATTAAATAACTTTCTCTGGATCACACAGTGAGCAAGTATCAGAGAAAGTATTTGAACTCATGATTTTTTTTTACTCTAAGCCCAGCATTCTATTCACTATGAGACACTGCCTCTACTGTATTTGACTATATCTCACCAAATGAAAAAAAAAAA
>CM053585.1:502024201-502060852 GCA_028646515.1 Pseudochirops corinnae
GAGAGGAGACAGAGAGAGAGAGAATCGGGTTAATCATCTCAGATAGAAGAGGCAAGGAATAACTGTTACAATGGAGGAGAAGAACAGGAAGGCAAAAGGGAATGGGTCAACCTTAGTCTCATTAAATTTGGCTTAGGGAAGGAATGACATACACTCCAAATTGGGTATCTTGCCCTACAGGAGAATAGGGGGGATGGGGATGAGAGGGGGGAAGCTGGAGGGGAGGGCAAGTTGGTGCAGGAGGGCTGTTAGAAGCACACACTTCTGTAAAGGGAAAGGGACAAAGTAGAGAATAGAACAAGTGGGGCAGGATAGGAAGGAGGGAAATATAATCAGTCTTCACAATATGTCCATTGTGGAAATGTTCTGTGTAACTACACATGTATGGCCTGTATTGAATTGCTTGTCTTTCCAGTGGGGGTAGGTGATGAGGGAGATAGGGAAAGAATCTAGAATTTAAAGTTCCAAAATCAAATGTTAATATATATATGTATGTATGTATGTATGTATGTATAATTATTATTATTATTTACATGTAACTGGGAATTAAGATATACAGGCACTTGGGTAAGGAGATCCATCTTGCCCTGCTGCAAAGTCACAGGGGTGATGGGGGAAGATATAGGAGAGAGCAAATTGGGTGAGGGAGTAAACATGGGATCGCTGTTATGGGGTGGTGGGTAGGGGAAGATGGGGAGAAAATTTGTTACTCAAAAATCTCATGGAAACAAATGATGTAAACTAAAAATAAACAAAAGTTAGTTTTAAAAAGAGAAAAATTCAGTAAGGAGAGTTGGGCGAAGTGGTTGTGGTGGTGGTAAATATTCATAATGAAAGTCATGATACAGACAAGAAGTTTGGAAGGTGATGACTTTGACTTCTTCATTTAAATTTTGTTCTTGCTGACCTTTATTTACATGAAGTCAAAGAGAATTTGTGGAGTGAAGTGAGTTGTTTCTGTGTGTGCTTGTATTTCCTATGTTGTTTTCTATTTTTGGGGGCCAGGGTTCCCCAGATATGTTTGGTGTTAAATGAGAGGAATTTTCTAACCATCAGTCAGTTAGTTGTCTGGAACCATGGGCTCTGAATTAGCACCAGATACATGCCACCAAAAATATTATTTAATCAGTCAAGGGGTATTTTCTTTGCTGCCCTTGGCTAGATGTGGTGTTTCATAGTGTCAGAAGCCATGCCTGTTCCTATTAAGGAGAAGCTTTCTTGTGACCACTCTTTAACAAATGGTAGCAGAGAGTTAGGAAAAGGTCCTGAAAACTTGAAATCCAGTAGATGATAGCAGAGATCAACTAAGCAACCAGAGATAACCAACAGAGAAAACAAGACATACACAAGAGAACAGAGGAAATGCCAATAGAGTTGACATGTTCATTAGTGGAGAACAGAGATAGTAGCCAGCAGGTATATAATGTCCAGTAGAAAGTAGCATCACTGTGAAATATAAGTAATTTGATAGAGTCAAGTATGAGTTGCTGTGGTCATGACAGAGTCTTGATCACACAGGTACCTATTGTTTGTTTTCTCTGTGTGTGTTATCTGACCATCAAGTACTTTGTTTTTGTACTCTCTTCCATTGGTAATGTGGTAATATGTGGAAGAGTTCCCCTTTCCTCAGGAGGCATGAAGTGGTCACTTTGTTCACCATGTTTCATCTTGTTTTAGATTTCCCACAGTGGCTTTTAGTTTGGACTTATGTGATTTCTAGTCATCTGGCAAGAGTAAATACACCAGTAAGGATTTAGAGAACTAAAGTTTTTGAATAGTTGCTAACCTAAATAAGACCTTGAACATGGGGCTGTTTGTTTGTGGGGAACCACCTAATGTGGCATGACACTTTAAGAACCAGGCTCCTAACAGAGCAATGACACCAAAGAAGTAATCATGATGCATAATGAATATCAGCAGGAGTGTGCTAGCAAATGTGTGAAAGCTGGCTCTCTGGAAAAAAAAATGTATGACACACTTCTAGGATTAATCTACATCATCAACATTTCCTTCATCATTTTCTCAAGTCTAGATGATCAACAAAACAATAAAGCCACTTTGTCATTTTCTGAAAAATTGTCATTGTCAATTTCTGAAAAATTGGCTAATGAGCCAGTTTTAACTGGTTTCAGTACACCTCTGCCCAGGGGTAAGGAATATGTTTTTTTCAGTATCATAATTGCTATTTCTTCCAACAGTACACATTCTAATTTGTGATTATTGTAAATTTCCCCTTATGGATCTTCCACAGGGATATCACCTAATATAATATGTGCTATTTTCCTGGGTCTTTTGACATTGTATAGATACAAGTGGTATACACAGAGAGTCCATGCATTATCGATCTGGCTCACTGCTTTTTTCTGATTATACATCTATTTGATGATAAATTTTCTAATATTTATCTAGCATAATTCTTCATTAGTAATATGATTTGTGAATGGTGAAATCTCAAATAACTGAGGAAATGAAGGTTTGAGTTTCTGAGCATAGCAATTTATTAAGCAATACATGCCAGTTACATAATAAATCAAGACCATGCCTCCTTAGCTTGGCACTAGACCTATTTACATGCAAAATCAGAATATATGATTAGATAATCTGATTTCTAATTGGAGGGAAAGATTAAGGACTTTCCAAGTGGTTAGGAGAATGGGGTTTCAAGAACTGGGAGGCAAGAAAGTGAGCAGGTGGACTTCCCCAGATGTGAAACACAATGTCACTCAATTCCCACAATTAGCAAGCAAATGGAATTTACAGGAAAATGAAATTTAAGTCTCAAAATGGAATAAATTTTACAAAATGGAGTCAGTTTGATTCACACAATTCTTATCGTTCTCTCAGCTTCAGCCTACTCACACCCAGCATGGATCTCTCAATAGAACTTTGGGTAATGCCCAAACTTTAATTCATCAGAGAACATGGTATTCCACAACTTGCAGCTATATAACATAACAAGATTACATTCTTTAATTAAAGATCTCTGATTTTGTCAGAGAACTCTCTCTATTCACAAATATCACCACCCATCTATAATTTATTATATAAAGCTTAGGTTGTTGCTTGAGGCCATGCTCACAAAGCTAGGAAGATAAGCAGGATATGAATACAGAAATACCCAAGTTCATCACTCATCCATAGTGTTGGTCTAAAACATATTTATCAATGGACCAGTTCTATTATTTATTCATCTAAGTGCACAAATCAGTCTTAACAATAAGTACTCTTAATCCACTTGATTTTTCTCATCTGGATAGTTAGAAAAAACTCTTTTCAATATTTGTCTCATTTAATAGGCTTTGCAATATTCTATGGTTTGATGTAAGAAGCACAATGACATCTGCAAAGAGGAAGGACACCATCAACAACAGGAAGTCCTTTATTTGAAATCTGCTATAGATATCCTCAGGAAGCTTAGTGGCAGAGTGGATAGAGTGCTGGGCCTGGGATCAGGAGGACCTGAGTTCAAATATAGTCTTAGATGTTTATTAACTGGGTTATCCTGAGCAAGTCACTTTGACCTTGTTTGCCTCAGTTTCTTCATCTGTAAAATGAGCTGGAAAAGGAAATTGCAAAGCACTCCAGTATCTTTGCCCCAAAAAATCCTGAAATGGGGTCATGAAGAGTTCCCAGGGGTTTTTGACTTCTTCATTCTGGTGATCGGCATATTGGTTAAACTTCCCGAAGAAATGGCAATAGTTGCTTTATGTCTATCTTTTATCCCTTTCCCATTTTTTAACCTTGACAGTTCATCAAAATATATTAGAAAGATATTGCCTCAATTGCATGCCCTATCTTCAAATTTTTATCCTTTCTTTTAGTTTAATATTGATTTTGTCTCTAGCAAATAAATGGATCATGAAAACTTTCTAAAACCTGAAAATGAATATCTATAGGCTTTGAAAACTATCTTAGCTTTTCCTATACCTGCTAGAGGGATATGGATTTGTACTCTCAGAACATTTGATATTAACTATGCAACAAGTGTTTAGCAGGAAACTAGTTTATGATGCTATATTTGGCATGAATAATATGATCTCACCTGGCCATCTCCAAGCTAGTACATATTGCTTGGTCATGCCAATATGGATGAGGCAATTAAAGCTGCTTTTTGCCAGACTTTCATGTTTAGCAACATTCTATCTCTTTTGATATATGACTAGAATAGACCATGCCATTTATAATATACAGAAGTATTAGCATCAGATGGAGGGCAGAATCAATGACAGACTCAGTTACACTGATACTTGATTTCCATATGTGTATGTTTGTATTTTCTTTGTACTTAACCCTGCAGAGAAGACGAGAAAATGTCTCCTGCTAGGCTTTTTATGATTCAAACAAACTGAAACCCATGGATCAAAAGATCAATTGTCTGAGCGAGGCAGTAGCAAAAATGTTAGCAGGCGGTGTTCCTCCACACACACTGAGTGTCAGATTCCCCTCTGCCATACTACTCTGGATGCTTCTTTGTGGCCTGTGGTTTCTGTTAAGAAAGTCAGTTTCTTCGATCAAAGCTCATGCCTTAGGATACAAAACTATCTGAAAATTAATCAGCCTTTTGCTTGAGGAGTTCCCGAGTGCTGCTGGAAAAGCACAAAGGATAGAGTAGGAGCTACCAACCTTCTCTTCTTCATCTGTAAAATGAGGGCATTTGACTAGGTGATTTTAAAATCCATTTCAACTTAAAATTCTATAGCCTGATGTAAAAGAAAGTGGATTGACCAATCAGGAGAAGTAGGATGAATTGGGGTCCACAGAACAGCTCCAGGCAAAATTGAGGAGCAAGCTGAGTTTGTGTTCTTCACCTTCTTAAAGCCTCTGTCCAGGTGCCTTAAAAATCCCTTAAAACATCCCATACCCTCCCCTAGTAGTGAGATCTCACTTCAGATTCCCCCTGGACACCAGACTTCCTTTTTCTCCAAAATCCAAGGTTACATGACCTCTCAGTGGTTCATAAGGGCAGAAAACATTCTAAATAAATAATTACCCAGCAAAATGTTAATGACTGAAAAGAGTTATTTAGAGATACTTTTAAAACATGTTATATGTTACATTTTAATGGGAAACTTCTAGAGACAATTATACTTAACCATAGGCATGTAGATGTCCAGCGGGACTGGATCTTAGAGACAATGTATTTTAGCACCTCACACAATGGAATTCACATCCTGAAATTACCCTTTGCCTCTGTGGCCCTATATAATTCTAATTATATAATATAATTCTAATTATAATCAGTCAGAATGAATTTCTAGTAGTGCAATGTGAAAGGCTGTCATGTGGGGGAGGAATTAGATTTGTTTGGATGGCTCCAAAGGCTATACCAAGGGCAATGAATAGAAGTTGCAAAGAAGCAAATTAAGTCCCGGTGTCAGGGGGGAAAAATCATTAGAACTGTCTGAAAACGGCATGGGCTACTTCCAGATGTGGTGATTGGAGGTCATGAATGGAGTCCAAAGGAGAAAGAAGAAGTGAATGAAGGAATAAATCACCATCATTTCTATTGGTGCATGGTACTATGGAATTTATAAAATTTGGGTTAGATGCACTCTACAATCTCAAGGACCTTATAATTGCCTGGCATAAGTAAGACAAGTGTTTTTTATGGTAAGAACAATGAAGGAGGAGGAGAAGGACAATGACGACACAATGGCAAAGACAAAACATCAACAACAACATGGATTTTGTCCCCAGATCTACCACCGATGAGGTATGTAACCTTAGGCAGACTGTTTCACCTCTCTAACGCTTTAATTTCCTTATATGGAAAATGAGAAAACTATAGCAGATTATTCTAAGACCCCTTCCTTGCTTCTATTATTCCATCTAATTCTATGTAATATTATGATTCCATTAGCTAGGAAGCCACCCATGCAGAATAGTTTGAGGGCAATGAAAAAGTTAATCTAATTTTAAAAACTTCCTTCTTTTGCCATGGTACCTTAAATTTCACCATTCTTTGTAGGCTTTTTAAGGAAGCATGCATTTTAACTGGACTAAGGCACTGAATTATCAGGAAGGGAAAATACATTTAGCTAAATACATTTAGTAAATTTAAGCAATTAATAGGTATTCATTTATCTGATCTATAAGAGAAACTAGACTGCTTGGAAATACATCCCTAATATTTGAGACTGACATTAAGGCTAGTCGTGCCCTTCCACCACCATGTAATTTCAAGGAGGAGGCACCAACAACTGAGGGGACTTAGAAGGCAGTGGTTGAATTGAGCCTTAAAGAGAGCTACAATTTTTAGGAAGTGGAGGTAAGGAGGAGTATATTCCAACTATGGGAGACACAGCCAATGCCAAGACCAGGACATGGGAAATGGACTGTCACATGCAAGTCAATTTGGTTACAATACAGAATACATGAAGTGGAAATATGGTTTAGCTACCATGTTGTATTTAGAATTTCTTTGTAATTAGTTGACTACTATCACTACTTGTTGTCTCTCATTGCCAAAGAAGAAAATACTTTGCAGTATAGTATTATTAAGGATGAGTTTATCCTGGGACTGACTTTATACTACATTGTTTCAAAGTGAGCCTTAGCACCTTGGCATTATTCTTCTGTACTCACATATCCTTAATACCCTCAATTTAGGGTCATTCCTGAATGTCGTACATTATAGCTCCTTTATTCCAGATTGTTAAGCTAAAAGCATTGGCAAATTACTAAATGATCCCTCAGATTTAAAAGTAGAGCCTTGAGAGCAGTGACTGACGTGATGCTGAATGGGCAAATGGAAAGACATCCTTTGAGATCTATTTATTTCCTACTTCTATAGCATATTGACTCAAATCATTGATTCTAAAGAGGGATTTGTGTTGCAACATTTGAATCTAAAGCGCCACTTAAAGGGGTTATGAATGATGATCATAGTAACTATTGAAGACTAAATTGTAATAGTATTTAACTATTTTGAGTATTGATTGAATATGTGTATAATTATTATAGTGCAATCAGCTTAGCCTATATACTGAAACTCCATGGTGTAAGCCCTGGCCCAGTGAGATGTAGGAGTATCTTCCCAGTCCCCAAAATACACTGTTGCACATGGCATAAATACTATGCATGTAATTTTCCAAGTAGTTTGTAAAACTTTACAGATATCCTGACTTTGATGTTGCATAGGAAGAATAAGAGAGGTATTCTTAAGTCCAAGCCCAAGATTCCTATCTATTGTGCCATCTAGAATATGGTGATGTAGTGGATAGAGCAACAGGCCTGGAAAGAGAAAGACCTGAGTTCAAATCTGTTTTCAGACACTTACTAGCTGTGTGTCTTTGGGCAAGTCACTTAACCTCAGTCTACCTCAGTTTCCTCATCTGCAAAATGAAGATAATAGGGGTGGCTAGGTGGCACAGTATAGAGCACTGGCCGTGGAGTCAGGAGGACCTGAGTTCAAATGCAGCCTCAGACACTTAACATTTACTAGCCATGTGACCTCGGGCAAGTCACTTAACCCCAATTTCCCTACCTTCCCCCTCCAAAAAGAAAAAGAAAAGAAAAAAATAAAGATCCCCATGTATTGGCTTGGTTTTGAGGTTAAGTATTAAAACCCAGAGCTTGTGAATTCCAAATGGGATGGATTTGTTGATGTGAAGAGAGAGGGCTTAACTGGGAGGAGCTGGTGCTGTGGATTTAGAGAAAAGACCCAAACAGAGAGAGGCAGAAGAACTTTTAGGGAGCAGTATTGTGGAGGCAGAAAAAGAAGAAAATTGAAGGGGGCCAGAGTTGCTGAGAGAAAGACTGCTGAGGGCCAGTTTGAGCTGCCCAGGACTTTTGAGAACTTCCACCCAGAGCTGCCAAGAACTGAAGAGGCACTGCTGTGAAGCAGGTATTTTGTCTGTCTGTTTTGATGTTGTTTTGCCAGATTCATCTGCTGGTGAAGGACAGTGCTGTTGTTGCAGAGGTCCTGGAACCTTGCTGTTGGTTCAGAAGCCCTGAAGGAGGATTTTCTTGTTGTATGTGTACAGAAATCCTGGGTCTTGCTGATGTTTTCAGGATTCTGGGATTGTTCTGTAGGTAGAAAGTGAATTGATAAGGACACTGGCAATGTATCTTGTGGCTTTGTTAAGCTTTGTCTCCCCAGGAATAGAGATTGCTGAGAACTTGCATCAGTCAAGATGAAGAAAAGACCTCTCCTTGGGTATTAAATGTTGTGATGATATCTTTGTAGCTTAGGAGTAGATGGCCTTTGGTGTTCTCCATGGCCCCTTTTGGGAAAGTGCTTGGCATTGACTGATGATAATTGTAATTCAGTTGTGATCCAGGAGTGGGAAACTTTTGACTTTTTTGTGCTCTGTGACTGACCGAATAAATGTACTTTGTTTATGATTGGAAACTAATCTCCTTTTGAGAAGAGAGACTTTGTGATTGACTAAATGAATGTACTGCCCAGTGGTGGGGGAGTATTTGGATTGAATTGAGGACTTACTAAATTATTGAATTACATGTGCTGAATGCTATATTTTGATTTTCTCTTTTCTGTGAATGTTTTGCCTTAATTTGTCACTAAATAAAATGGAGAATTACTATGCTGGTATTCCGAACCTTGGAAGTTGCCTTTGCTTGGCCTTACACCCTCTTCCCCCAATATCTCCTCCTTCACTCCAGTCCCAGATGAATAAGTGACTCTTCTCTTTGTCAAGAGCAATGCTTCTTCTACACCTCTGATCTTCTCCTCTTTCATCCTCTTTAGTAATTTGCCCCCATTCTGTCTCCCACTTCCTCTTTATCTTCAATCTCTCCCTTTCTACTGGTTCCTTCTCTTCTTCTGCCTACAAAATGTCTCCCTCATTCAAAATAAAATAGTTCTGTCTTCATCCTGTTGTCCCTGCTAGCTATCTTCATACCCTATATCTCCACTCCCTTTCATCACTAAACTCCTTGAGAAAACTGTCTATACATTAATTATCTCCACTTCTCTCACCCTCTTCTAAATCCTTTGCATTCTGACTTCTAATCTCATCATTCAACTGAAATCACCCTCTCCAAAGCTGCCAAGATCTTTTGATTGCCACATCAAATGGTCTTCTCCCAATTCTCATCTTTCTTATCCTCTTTGTAATGTTTGACACAGTAGATCACCTTCTTTTCATGGATATTCTCTTCTTTCTAGGTTTTGTCTGAAAATATTCTCTCCTGGTTTTCTCCTACCCATCTGACTGTTCTTTCTCAGTCTCCTTTTCTGGTTTTTCATCCATTCTATGTCCACTCACTTCCAATGCTCTGTCTTTGGCTCTCCTCTATTTTTCTCCTATAATATCTCACTTGAGATCTCATCAGTTCCCATGGATTCAATCTCTATGCAGATGATTCTACCCAATCCTAGTGTCTCTCCTGAACTATATTCACACATTGCCACCTCTCTTTGGACATCTTGAATAAGATGCCCCAAAATCATCTCAAACTAAACATGTCCAAAACAGAACTTACTACATTTCCCTAAGATCACAGACAATGACCTAGTCTCACAAACTGGCTATCATTCCTAACTCCCCACTCTCATTCCAATATCCAATCTATTGCCAAATGATACGAGCATCAAAATGGCAATGGCTGAACTGAGAATTGTGGAATGACTGGACATGAGCCAGACAGGATCTGTCATAGCAGTTCCCATTTATTGATCAGAGAGTAGAGTTCATTTACATAAATCCATATGTTTTAATGAACTTGTTCCTTTGCATGCATCTACGTCTGGGTCACTGCTCGGTTATCATGTCCTAAACTCCTGCAAGTCAGGAAGAGATGGTGAGCCAATCTTAAGACATAATCTAGCCTTCATGGGGAGCTGGCTTGGAAGAAATCCTGAACCAGATTCTTCCCATTTATGGACCAGGTCAGAGACTGGCCCTTAACAGCCAAATCTTGTTATTTATTTCTACCTTCATACTATCTCCCTCCTCTCTACTTGCATAGGCACCATTCAAATTCAGGCCCTCATCTCTCTCCCTTGCACTATGGTAATAGCCTTCTACCAGATTTCTCTGCCTCAAGTTTATCCCTACTCCACTCCATCTTCCACTCAGCTGTCAAAGTGATGTTCCCAAAGTACAAGCTTGACCATGCCACTCCCCTGGTCAATATTCTTCACTGGCTTTATACTGTCTCCAAGGTCAGTTACAAAATCCTTTATTTACCATTTAAAGTTTTTTATAGCCTGGTCCCTTCACACACTTTTAAAAAAATATTCTTACATTTTACTCTCCTCCATGTAGTATATGATCTAGTTACACTAACCCACCTCCTAATCCTTGCACATGATATTCAATCTTCCATCTCTGTACATATGCACTGGCTGTCTCCCATAGTTGAGGGCCATCTCCAGTCTTCCTGATCTGTGTCTTGCCACTGGACCCAGATGACTCCAGAGGAGAAAGTGAGGCTGGTGACTTTGCACAACCCTCCCTCACTTAAATCCAGTTCACTTGCAAGTAATGGCATCACCTTCCTGACGTTGTGGTCCTTTTTAAGAATGGAGGACAAACCACAAGAACAACTCCCATACTTAGAATGTTCTGTCCATTCATTTCCACCTTTTAACTTTCCTGGCTTCTTTCAAGAAGCAACTAAAATCTTATTTTTATAGGAATCTCTTTCCCAGTCCCCCAAGCTGCTAGTTGTACCTAGTTATTTACGTATTGTCTCCTTTGTTGGAACATAAAGTTCTTTGAGGGGAGGAACTGTTTTTGCCTTTCTTGGTATACCCCACCGCCACCACCTCTAATGCCCAACACATTTTTATTGTTGTTCAGTCATCTCAGTCCTGTTTGACTCTTTGTGTCTTCATTTGGGGTTTTCTTGGCAAAGACACTAGAGGGGTTTGCCATTTCCTTCTCCAGCTCATTTTACAGATGAAGAAATTGAGGCAAACAGAGTTAAGCAACTTACCCAAACTCATACAGCTACCAAGTTTCTGAGAGCACATTTGAACTCAGATCTTCCTGTCTATAGGTCCAGACTTCTATCTACTTCATCAACAAACTGCCCAACACATAGTAAACCTTTAATAAACTCATGTTGATTGACTGAGCTTCATTTTCCTCTTCTTGGAAATGTGGATAATAATAGTTATAGAGGCTGTAGTAGATAGCTACAACACTGGATCTAGAATCCAGAATACTTGAGTTCAAATTTGATTTAGACACTCACTGGCTGCATGACTCTGAGCAAGTCACTTTACTTCTGGGCAAGTCTGCCTAAGTTTTGTCATCTGTAAAATAAGAATGACACCTGCCTTCCAAGGTTTCTTTTGAGGATAAAATGAGATAAAATTTGTAAAGTACTCTTGAAAATTTAAAGTGCTATGTAAATGCTAGATATCATTTATTTATAAACAAGTTCTTTTTATTATTTATCCTTCCTTCCCCACAGAATCATTGTGGTAAGAGTATACTGTAAATTACAAAGCACTATAAAATATAAGTTTTTGTTAACATATGGGCCTCAGGTAATTTTTAGCCAAAGGTTGGGGGGAGGTCTTCCTCCCTACCCCAGAACTGCCTCTCTTGCTTAACATCCTATGCCAACACTTTAGAAGTTCCCACAATAAAGGGCCTGGAGTGAATGTCCTCATTTAACCTACCTAGGCATGAATAGCTTAGGATATATTATTGACAGCAGGAACATCACAGGCAAAATCCTGGAAAGGCTGAGAATCACTAGAAATATATGATGAATTTGTAAAAAAGAACTTGTGAAGTTGAAGAGAAAATTCCTATCTGACCTGTGTTTCTTTAGGACTTTCCTTTTCCCTTGCAAATACATTCTTCACCACCTCAATGTCTGGCTCTGGCTCTACAGAGAGATCTGAACCAGGCCCTACTGCCCATTACCCTAATTGGAGATGTAAATATTTAAACAAACTCCCCAGGATCAGTTTACCTCAGCTTTAGGCCAATGCATAATTTAGTACTACTAGGGAAACCAGCATCACACAAATGATGCCCCTTAACGGGAACAAATGGCAGACAAGAACGGTGGAAATGTATTTTGAAATCTCCATATGACTTGGTAGGTATATTCAAAGGTTCCAGAAGAAAAGGAAAACTCCCTGAGAAATCTTTATTTGACTATCACATGGCCATTCCCACCAAGTGGACACTTTAAAAGAATGACCATTTGAAAAAAAATTATGTAAACCATTCTCTTCACTTCTATTTATTTAAATCTTTCTTTTCCTTCAAAGCCCTGGTATCACTTCCTCCCTGAAGTCTCCCTAGCTAAGGAGCTCTCTCTCTTCTCATATTTCTTACAGTAATTGATCTAGACCCCTTGTTTGTTCTTATGACATTCTACCTTTCAGCATACTTGTTATTGTTGGGTTGTTTCAGTCATATCTGACTCTTTGTGACCCCTTTTGGGGTTTTCTTGGAAAAGATACTGGAGTGGTTAACCATTTCCTTCTCCAGCTCATTATACAGATGAGCAAACTGAGGCAAACAGGGTTAAGTGACTTGCCTAGGGTCACACAGCTAGTAAGTGCCTGAGGCCAAATATAAACTGAGGTCTTCCGAACTACAGTCCTGATGCTCCATCCACTATACCACTTGGTTGTTTATTAATTGCTTATGTCAAAGATATAATAGCTTTAGGGGAAAAGTGAAAATAAAGATAAACCCACATTGTGCCATATTTGAGCCATATCAACAGCATTTTATCAAACAATCAATCCATAAACATGCTTTTATTAAGTACTAGCAAGCATGAGAAACTGTGCCAGGCACTGGAGACACAAATAAAATAAATGAAGCAATCACTGGGAGCTTATATTTTATGGTCATTAATATTTGGGAAACCCCCAAATCTAGGGTACCGAGTTTAGTTCTTTTGTTTTTTGTTTAACAGAGTTAAATAATATTTCTGGTCTCTAGATCCCTCCCTTTTGACCATTTCTCTTTTTTCCCCATCCACAAAATATAAGAGCCAGAAGTCATAGAAATTCCTGACCAGGAAATAATAATCAAACAATAAAGATTGATTAAGTGTCTACTATGTGCCAAGGACTATGTTAAGCATAGGGATACAAAAAGAGGCAAAAATCAGTCCCTAGAAGATTTTATTTTAAAGAAGTTTAAAATACAAATTGGCACATGAAGGTAGCTAAAATATGAAAGTTTACATAAGAATTCTTTGCATTTGTTTGTTTCATGATCTATAAACCTTCAAATGATTTTTCTGCAAGATAAGATGGAAATGGTTTGAGATCTAAGGTTGCTTTTCTGATCCTCTAGACTATCCTTTGGCTCTGATGAGAGGTCAGCTTAGAGGGAATGCACTAATGTTGTCTGGAACAGCTACTTTTTAGAGGTATCTCCTTTTCCCACCCCCAGCAGAAAGAATTCCAAATACTGCTGCTAAGCTTTCCAACTACCTGGAGGACATCTCTATCTCCATGTTCCATTGGCATCTCAAGTCTACCATGCATGTAAGATCTGCAGCTCAGAAGTACGGGGGCACCCTCTTATCCAGGAGGCCCCATCTCCATACTTACTTGGACTAGATTCAATCCATGGGAAGCTTGACCTCTAAGGAGAAGAAATTAGGCCTTAATCATACTATCTGGTTCATTATGACCCACCCCAGAGTTGATCTCTGAGGGGGGGAGGGGAGGAACACTTCTAAGACAGCTTAGTGATGGCTCATGCCTATAATTTTCCCCAAAATGATTAGGAAAATACTCATAGTATAACATACATATGGTATAGGACAGCTATTTTTTCCTTCACCATAAAAGAAATAGTTGAAACAAAGATGATCCCTAAGTACACATTAACAAATGCTTAAAATATGATCTAGTAACCCATTCTTCCTTTTTTATACTCTCCTGAGAAGTAAAGATTTCCAGAAGATTTGTGGTATTGTTGAACAGACATCTCACTTTTACCTCTGACTTAAATAGTCTTTACAACTTTATTAGTCTTTTCATCCATAGTATCCTCTTGGTGGTAGTTATCTTCTCCCCTGAGAAGTTGTAATCATCTTCTTTGGGGGAAGCAGAACCTGCATTAGGGAGCTCCCAACCTCTCCAAACTTGTAAGGCTCAAAACACCCAGCTGAAGATCACTTGTCCATCACCCATGCTAAGAAAAATGAACACAAGGCAGAAGAGGTGGTCAGAGTCTTGGGGTATTCCCAGGCTAACATAAACCAGCAAAAGATCTCACTGTCATATAACCTAAGGTTAGGAGGAAAGGAAACTCCTCCTCCCACCTGGAGGGAAGTTCAAACTACACATTGTCTGAATACCAAACAACACACTCCAGGGAGAAAGAGAGAAAGGGCAGAATCCTTCCTTTAAAATAAACACGATGGGTCTTTCTTCCTGGCTTAGTGATTAATTATCTTTTAGGCATTCCCTAGTCATAGGAATGGACACACAAGAACTAACCAAGAACTTCTGGTGACATACGTCCTTTACAAAAGTCTGAGGCACAGACCCATCCCTATCAGTCCTCTAGAGAATGACTCAAACTCAGTAGATTAGAAAATTTCCAAAAGTACATTGGAATCATCATTTTCCCCAAAACCTTCTCTTCCTTCCAGCTTCTTATTTGATCTTTCAAATATCCTCCTATTTACTGGGGACATCTTTGAGTCATTCATCTTCCTCACTACCACCACCCCCATCTCTAATTAATGACAACATTCTGTCACCTCTACCCCATCATCTCTTTGATATCCATCCCCTTACTTCCACTCACCTCTCCATCACCCTAGTTCTGGTCTTTGTTGCCTCCTATATGGACTATTATAATAGCATCCTAACTAGCCTCCATATTTTCAGTCTCCTTGCTTTCCAATTTGTCCTTCCAAGAGCTTCCTAAATAATATTCCTAATGCACTCACCTAACTATATCATTCTCTTGATCAAAGTCCCTTTCTTTCTCCCCCTTGCCGTAGGACAAAATACAAATGCTGCCTATTAGCTATTAAGTGCATCCACAACCTGCTTCCAAACTATCTTCCCAACTTGATTTCCCTCTAACTCACTTCATACACTGCCTAATCTCAGACAAGACTTTATACCTCTCTGTTGAAATCTTTTTCTTCCTTCCTTCCCAACTCAAGTATCAACTACCTCCTCTGTGAAGCTTTTCCCATTTCTTCCAGCTAAAAACACTCTTTTCTTCCCCACTCTGTCTGGGCCTCTTTTTTGTCCTTGTAACATTTTAATATGCATTCTATTTATTTGTGTATTCCTTTCCCCCATCTATCAGAGTGTATGCTTTTTGGGTTGTTTTTTTTCATCTTCATGTCTCAAGTGCCTAGTACAAATTATAGGTACTGAAAAAATATTGGAAATATCACCTCCTAAGTGTCAGAGTCAGACCCCTTGCCCTAGGCATATCTAACTTTGAAAGGGAGCAATAAAAGTATATCTCTGAGGCAAGAGTTCTCAATCTGAGATGCATGATCTTTTAAAAAATGTTTCAATAAATACATATCTATATAAGTAATTTCCTTTGTAATTCTATGTGCTTTATTTCATGTATTTAAAAACATTCATCTTAGAAGGGGTCTATATACAGTCTGTGCCAGACTAACAAAACTGCCCAATATACACATATACAAAGGTGAAAAAGTTCTGCTCTAAAGCTATATTAAAGTTTCTGTTTCAAGAGGAAAAGATCCATTTAGACCATTTGTATTTCTCCTGTCAGCAAACATGATAGGGGTAAATTTATAAGTACCCATGAGTGAAGGCCACTTTTTTCTATGTACAGTTGCTCATAGTTCTTAGTCACAAATTGAGGGCCCTGTCAAATGTTAAAGGCTATCAATAAAAATGAGGTTAAGACCAAAGTCCAGTTATTTCACATTTTTCCATTAGGCCTGTCTCTGGCTGCTTTTACCTGGAACAATTACAGGGAAGATAACTGACACCATTAAAGAAGAATGCCCTCCTGGATATTCTAGACAAAGAAGTCATTAGGTATGTGGGAGACTTAAAGATTAGCTTTGGTTCCAAGTTCTGAATGAAAGGGCATCTAGGATCAACCTACTCATGTACTAGGATGAGTCTTCCTGACTCTAGGCCCAACACTCTATCCAATGCACCACCTAGCTACCTCAGTGGGTGTGAGTATTAATAATGAGCAGCTTCTAAGAAGAGGAGTAAAAAATGAATGATAGGAAATAAGGATGGCCTGGTCATACAGGGAGGCACAGGAAAACAGGTGGACAGCAAAAACACTTTACTGGTACCTTCACACCATCAGGGCACATAGATGATAGCCACCAGGTAGAGAGCAATTCTCATATGGCTCTGTCTCTAATTTTTTCCATCTTCCATCTAAGTCACTATCTCAGTTGTTCTTCTCTTGACAATGTCCATCTGGCCAATGTCCTTTCAAAAATATGTTTCTGAGAACTAAACACACCACTATATATGTAATCTAACTGGAGCAGAGGACTGTTACCTCCCTTGTTATCAGTACAGCTATATCTTGATGCTTTCTAAATTACCATTGACCTATTTTTGACTGTCATGTCATACTTTTGACTCATATTGAACTTGCAGTTCAATTTTAAAAAAAACAACTTTTTCACACAAATTGTTGTCTACCCATGTCTTACCCATTCTGCACTTACAAAGTTGAATTTTTAAATCTAGATGTACATACAGATCCATTCCAGGGGTAGGGAACATGCAGCCTCAAGGCCACCTGTGGTCCTTCTAGGTCCTCAAGTGCAGCCCTTGAACTAAATCCAAACTTCACAGAACAAATCTCCAGCCCTATTCAATTTCATCTAAATCAAGTCAGTTCAGTGTGGTAGCCTGCTGAGCTCCTTTAAAATCCTAACTTTGTCTTCATAGTTTGTCTAGCATTGTGGTGTTTGTAGTTACAACAAAGATGCTATTTATGCCTTTAAGTCAGTACTAAATATACTGAACAGAATAGGGCAAAAGAATCCAGGGATTCAACACTAGAGATTTAATTCAAGTTGATACCTACCCACCAAGGACTACTTTTTGGGTTCAATCATTCAGCAAGTTCCAGATCTACTTAAACATATTTTCATTGAGCTCCCATCTCCTCAACTGATCTATAGAGATATCATGAAAGACTTTGTCCATGATTTCCTGAAATACCATGTGTATAGCATTCTCTTTATCTTCTTATCTAGTTACTTCATCAAAAATGATAATAAATAAAGGAAATGAAGTTAGTCTCATATGACCTGTTTCTGATGAAATCAAGTTGGCTTTTGGTATTCACTACTTCCCTTTCTTGAGGCATAATGTATGTTCAGGGAAGACTAGTACCTCTGGTATGAGGGCTGCCAACCTGTTTTCAGGGCTGTTTTCCACCTTCTGTGCCTATCTGCTCTATCTAACTCTCACCTGTGGCTCCAAGAAGCTGTAGAATGCACAGTGGCCATATCCTGGTAAACCATTTCAGTAGACAGGCTAAAGCAGGTTGAGGGTAACCAAGGAGTCTCAGACCCATCAGTGAGTTAAGGGAATGTCTACCCCAAGCCTCTGAAGACTTCGCCTGCTGGGATGAACATATGAGAACAATTGTTCAAACAGTCATAAAGGCAGCTGAAGCAGACACTGTGGAGTGTTTAGAGTTTGGTCACACATCAAAAATACCAAAGTCATCCACTGCATCTTAAGCCATCACCAGTCATCTTGACTCTGTCCTGCCACTGGACTGTGACAACTCTGGAAGAGAGAGTGAGGCCTATAACTTCAAGCAACTCTGCCTCACTTAAATCCAATTTACAGACAGATCAAAAGACATCACTCATATCATTTTGCCATTTTTACAACTGACTCAAAGTCCTGTGGCAACAGGCAAGTGATGAAGCAATGGGTGCAGATACACTGGGACCTGTAGTCACAACCTTGCACACAGGTGGCCCAGGTCATAAAATTGTCTTCTCACTAGAAGCAGCAGTGGGATTTGGCAGCCCCCTGGGTGTCTGAGCAGCCTTTTAATGACTGCACTGCTCACCTCCTGGTGTGAGGAAGGGGCTAGAAAATGTGCCCTAAAAATTGTCTGCTTACTCAACCCTGACCTGATTACCTCAGAGAGGGGGGATCCCATCCTACAGTCAAAACACACAAAATATGTACAAAAACTTCTGCAGAGAGGATTCCACTTACCATCAGTACATGGAATGTGTGCACACTTATAGACAACTCAAAATCCAACAGACCTGACAGATGAAAAGCTCTTGTTGTGAGAAAACTCAGCAGGTATTGCATCCAAATAGCCACCTTGAATGAAATAAGGCTGACAAATGAAGGCCAGCTTACTGAAGTAGGAGCTGGATGCATGTTTTTCTGGAGTGGCTGCTGTGAAGGGGAATTTCATGAAGCTGGCACAGATTTTGCAATCAAAAATAATCTAATTAACAAGCTTGTATGCCTACCCGAAGGAGGGAACAACAGGCTCAGGATAATATAATTGCCACTTGTAGGAAAATGCCATACCACTATTATCAGTACCTATGCTCCCACCACGACAATACTTAATGAAGTCAAAGAAAAAATTTTATGAAGGTCTGGAAACCCTTGCCATCAATGTGCCAAAAGAGGACAAGCTTATAATTTTGGGTCAATTTAATGCCAGAGTAAGCTCAGACTACCAGACATGGAAGGGAGTCCTTTGGAGGAATGGAGTTGGAAACAGCAACAACAACGATCAGTTACTACTGAAGACTTGTGTATCTTATGACCTCCTTATCACCAACACATTTTTTGATTTACCTTAATGCAATAAAATTTTATGGATGCAGGCTCACAACAAACATTGTCATTTGATAGACTATGTGATTGTAAAGAGAAGAGACAGACACGGTATGAAAGTGCTGAAGGCAATGTGTGGCACATAGTGCTGGACTAATCATAGACTAATCCTTTCTAACAGTGCTATTCTCATTCAACAAAATTGGTGACCCCAGGGAAAAATGAGTACCAGAAGAATTAAAGTCAACAGATTAGATCTCTTTTCAGAGGAGGAACAGTTTGTTACCAACTTGGAGGGAAAGTTGAGCCAACACACAGTTGGCAACAGTGGAGCAGAAAAGGAGTGGACAGTTTTAAGAGACTTGGTATACAGCCCTGCATTTATTCATCTGGGTCATAACACTCACAAGCATCAAGACTGGTTTGATGAAATTGATGGGGAAAGTCAGAAGTTACTACATGAAAAACAAGAATTCCACAGGGTTCATCAGCAGTTCATCCATCTCTAAGAAGGCAACATTCAACTCCATCAAAAGTAAAGTACAAGTGAAGCACCACACCATCCTTATGTGGAACCATCAGTTACAACAAATGAAGAAGTTTTAATACTATGGATAAGTTCACTTTCCTTAGCAGTATACTTTCCAGAGATGTATACATTGATAATGAGGTTGACTCACACATTGCCAGAGCTAGCTCAATATTTGGGAGGTTCTGAAGGAAATTGTGGGAGAGAAGAGAGAAGACTGGCTAACAAACTAAAGGTCTACAGAGCTGTTGTGCTGGCCTTATTGTATGCCTGTGAAACCTGGACAATATACCAGTTCCATCCCATGAAACTGAATCACTTCACCTGAATTGTCTTAGGAAGATTCTGAAGGTCACCAGGCAGGAAAAGATACCAGACACTAAGGTTCTTTCTTGAACTAACCTGCCAAGCGTTCAAACTCTACAGTAGAGCATGCAACTCCAATTAGCTAGCCATGTTATTCAAATGCCAAATGTATACTTTCCTAAAAGGTTATTTTACAGAGAACTCACACAGGGCAAGTGCTCACATGCTGGTTAGAAAAAACAATACAAGGACACTCCCAAGGTCTCTCTTAAGAACTTTGGAACTGATTGCATGACATGGAAGACACTGGCACAGGACCATCCAGCATCTCATGCCCTAATCAGAGAAGGTACTGTGTTCCTTGAACAAAGAAGAATTGAAGCAGCTCAAAAAAAAAAAATGAAATGTGAAGATTTAGAGAATCCATCCCAAATGTTCACATGAGCTATTTGTGCTCAACCTGTTAGAGTGTTCCAAGCTAGTATTGGTCTGATCAGCCACAGTCAGACATAGTGGAACTTAACTCTAACATGGTGATGTCATTTGGGTTCTCTTCAAGAACAAAGGACAAAAACCAGCTTCCTTTTCTAAATTTCCCCAAGCCATTCCCTTTAATTATGGAATATAGAATGTTACAGAAACTTTGAAACCAGAGTCAATAGCACTAGCCTAGAAATTACAGATTCAGTTGTCTTTGCTTTTATGAAAATCAAGACATTTGTCATTCTTCAGTCATGTGACACCTTTCCCATTCACCATGGTCTTTAAGAAATCATATTTTCTCGTGTCTTTTTCCCCAGTACCTTGTGATGAAGTTTGTCTCCAACGTTGACTTGTACTCATTAAAGTTAACTGTCTTTTACCATCTCCTTATTTGTCTTTAATTTTTTTTTTTTTTGCTTTCTTGGAGGGGAGAGAGCAGGGCAGTTGGAGTTAAGTGAATGGCCCAAGGTCACATGGCTAGTAAGTGTTAAGTGTCTGAATCTGGATTTGAACTCAGGTCCTCCTGACTCCAGAGCTGGTGCTCTATTCACTGTGCCATCTAGCAGCCCCACTTGTCTTTAATTTTTCACTCTATTAATCATTTCTGTATTATTTTTCCTAGTCTAAAGATCTTTTTTTGTGGGAAAGAAAACTGAAGCAAGAGGGGGGAGGAAGGGAGAGAGGGTGGGAAGGAAGATGGGGAGAGGGAGAGAGTGAAGTTGTTCAACCCTCATAGTCTACTCAGTCATCTTATCTACCCTGAACAGTAGCCCTATCCCTTATTTTATCATTATCTTTCCCTTCAACATAGCTAAATGAACCACTTTCTTCTTTCTACTGTGTTTTCTTACCAGACTCAACTCTTTCTCAGCTTTAGTGCTCCTGACACTGTCCTTACAAGACTATATTACTCTTCTACAATATTCCTCAGCTGCCTGGCCTTGCTTCCATTCATCTATTAATTTTTTTTTATTTTAAAAATCTAAGTCGTTCATTGAATTCCCTATAAGCAATATCAGCGGTTTCTCATGAAATGCCTGTTTCTGTTTGTCTTCAAATTTTAATAGACCTATATCTTCTTAATGGAATTAACTTCATTAATGTTAATGAATTAACTTCATTATTTATTTTGTTATTACTTCATTATCCTACCCTGTTCCTTTTGAATAAGGCATGCATACTCTTCCAGAGCCAATTCTAGAGAAGGTGATCATGTCATTTTAGTTACTAATAGCAAAAGGTGAGAATAATGGATATTGCACCCTTGATTCTAGGAAATCCATTTTCAAAAATTCAAAGAAGATGAATGTTCTAAAAATGAAATTGACAAGATCATTACAAATTATCCCAATGAAGAAGAAAAGCAGCAGATATCTAAAGAAAACAGTGTGTTTTAACTAGAAACTTTTTGTTGACATCAGCTTTTAAAATAGCCTGTAAAAAAAGAAAGGGGGGAAACATAGGAGGTCTATTTCACCTATGATCTTATTAAGACAGATAAATGACCTGATTTTCAAAAATGTAGAAAAATATGGATTCCAGAAACTAAAAACATATATATGCACATATATATGTATATACATATAGAGAAAGAGCAAGAAAGAGGAATTTGGTGAAGTCTTTCATGGTACCTTTCTGAACAATTTTGGAAGTTGATAGCAACCTGGAGCAAGGTTTTTATGTGCCAGAGACATCTTCCTTAGCTGTACTTTATCTAACTTACTCTTTAGCAACATGGAAGAAGATTAAAATGGCATATTTTTAAAATATAGAGAAAAAAGACAGCTAATGAGGTAACAACCCTAACATTGTTGTATGTCAGATCAAGACAAAAAGAACTTAAAATGCCCCTGAAGAAAAGAACAAAACAAAATTAAATTTAATATAACAAATGGTCCTTTAATTTAAAAAAAATCCAGTAGTTCAGCATAGGATAGGAGAGAATTAACTGAATAGCCTTTCGCATAGAAGAGATATGTTTTTGAATTGACATTCTCAATGTAAATCAACGGTGATGTAGCTACTAAAAAGCTAATGCATTTTTTATTCATTAGTAGAAGTCTGGAATCCATATAAAGGGATGCAATAATTCATAGGTCAGATAATATTAGGAATGTCATTTTAAATCCATTTTTAAGAGGAATACTGACAAAATGGACCGCATTCAGAAGCACCAGCCAGAATGGTAAATGAGAGGTATGGAAGCCACACCATATAAAGAAGTGTGTAGGGAAGTAGAGATGTATAGCTTAGAGAAAGGAAGACTCTGCTGGGGTGGGGGTGGATCCTGGATGTCACTTAATCTCTAATGGATCTCAGTTCCTGCTGAGATCCTATAGATTTGGTTTGCTTCAATTCACTCAAGGAGTCAGATCTATGTGCATTATGAGTAAAAAAAAAGTTTATTCAAGTTGAATTGTCTTTAAATGGGAGAAACAGGAGGCACCAGAATGGAAATAAAAGAACTCTGTACTGATAACCAAGAGATATGTTGCATTTTTTGTTGCTTTTTGCCCTCTGTCTGCTATGAATTAGCTGTATGACCTTGGACAAGTCACTTTGCTTTTCTTTTTTGTGAGTGAAAAGAATGTATTTCTTTTTTTAATTTAAATTGATTTATTTACTTTTAGTTTACAATATTTAGTTCCACAGTCCCTTGAGTTTTCAAATTTTTTCCCCCTCCCTCTCCCTCCCCCTCCCCTGGGCTCCTCTCAACAGTACAAGGTTGGAAGACAAGTACAAAAGACTCACTTTCCTTTTCTGCACATTTTCTCAGCTTTATAATGAGGAAATTGGAATAGATTATTTCTAAGGTTCCTTCCTAAAAAGAACCTATGATTCTATTGATTATATTTCTGGGGAGGAGGGGAGGAGAGGGCAGTCCTGACCTGTGATTTCATCAATGTGGGAAATCCCAATCAATTAATCAATCATTAAACATTTATTAAGCCCCACTATATACCAGGTTGCGTTATAGGTGTCTGGGGTACAAAGACAAAAGTGAAACAATCTTTGCCCACAATGAGCTTATATTTTAATATAATTTAATATGTTCATATATTGGTAAATATCCTTTTGAGAAAGTGAATTGCTCTTATCTGATTGATTAAGATTAGAGGAGGAAAAAACAGACTGAGTCTTGTGAACCTTGAATAGAGAAGCAGTCAGCCCCCTTCTGGGGACCCATTCTGACAGTGTGAGTGACTTAGAAGAATAAGCCCAGAAGAGGTGCTACATAAGTATATACACAAAATACATACAGCAACTTTTGAGAGAAAATACGATAGCAACTGGAATGATTCAGTCAAAGGGCCACACTTAAGGATATGGAGGGCAACAGATGACCTCAAGACCTCAGGTTTCCCATCCCTGAGCTAGACCATAGAATGTATGAAATAATATGTTTGGAAAAGTGTGTTGGAATCAGTTTGTATAAAGCTTTAAATATCCAACATAAGAGTTTGAGTAGGGGAATGACATGGTCACATTTGTGTTTGGGAAAACACATTTTACTCTGGAGGATTAAGGGAAGTGAGGAGAGACTTGAAGAAGGGAGACTCTTTAGGCTATGTCAGTAGGCCAGACAAGAGAGGCAATGAGGTTCTGAACGTAAGCGGTATCTGTAACAATGGGGGAAAAGGAACACATGGAGAGATATCTACAAGGTTGAAACCAGAAGATTTGAAAAACTGGTTAGACTGTGGTTGATGACACTGAGATTAGGTAGAAAAATGGTGGTTCCTTCAACAGTCTGAATTGATTTTGGAAGAGAATTGGGTTTAGGGAGAATGATGGTTTTGTGTGAGGAACTCTCCAAATACAAAAACTGCATTTTTTTAATGTAGATCAGCAACTTATTGATAATTTACAGTTTTGAAGGATTATCAGGGGGTACTGGGAAGTTGCTGTTTGCTCAGAGTCACACGGAGTTTGTGTCAGAGGCAGGGCTAAAGTTATCCCTAGATCCAAGACTATGAAACTAACTCACTGTGCCTTTTAACCCCCATGCAAGGTTACTTCTCATGGTCCCAGCTGATGCCATTCTTTAGGTAAATTAGTGGAAAATAAGTTAATTTCGATTATGAAAAAAAACTAAAGATATTCTAGTTACATCCTTACTTTGCATTCATATGTTTCTCTGTACAAGCTCCCTTTGAGGCCTTTGCCATCTGACCTATGAATTATAAAATAAGGCTCCTTTGCAAGAAAACTTGCCTGGCATAGTTACACTTTTGGACCTACTGTAACTCCAAGACAAAGTTCTGGGCAAGGGACCCTGAGCCAGCACCAAGAGGAGGATAGAATTCTACAGAGAATAAATAGGTTTCTCTCACAACTTCACTGAAATACCAAACTTGGTTAGTATGTAGCCAAATTGTATCAGTGATCTCACTAACCACTTTCCCTCGGCCTTGGGCAGATGAAACCTTTCAAGCCTAGGTGCCAGGCTTTCAGCCAGAGGGCTTTCAAGCCAGCTGGTCACATATCTTCAGCTTTCTCGGAACTACTTCTCCAGCCTCGTGCTCCAGCACTGCATAAAAATTGGGAAGCTCCCTGAAGGGGCACCGCTTTTAACTCTGGCGGGGATCCGCGCCAGAAGGCAAAGCTCATCCCCAGCTAGAGAATAGTCTGGATCGCTGGGAATGCTGAGCTTAAAGGAGACAACGTCTCCAATGGCGCAACGCAAGGAGAAACACTTCCTGCCCCTAGCCCCCTTGAGTTCTGGCTCACTGATCGCCTGGGAAGAAGCCTGGACCGCCGCAGAAAGTCTCTCGCGGTCCAAGGTGCCCAGCCTGGGGTGCCCGCTGACCTCCCGTGAGCTGTACGGTGGGGAGAATGGCGGGGTCACAGCGCTTCTCCACTCCAGGTTGTCACAAGGGGCGGAGCTGCCGGGGCCAGAGAGTAATAACCTTCCCCATAACTGTGATCTAGGTGTGGAGCAGAGGCGGGTCTTGTCAATACGGCCTTCCCGTTTGATCTTTAAGGCTCCCTTGGCTTGGATCTGTCCTTCCTACTCCTCTCTCTCTTTATTTTCTCCTGGGTCTTCAGCGCCCCCTCCCTCACTGCCTCAGCTCGGGCAGAGAGCCCAGAGGCAGCCACCTCTTCCGCTCCTTCTGTCCCCACGCCCTCCATCAACCTGAGCCCCAGCTTGTCCTGCCGGCAACTTTTTAGAGGCTTCTGAAGCCAATTCCCCCTCCGGCAGGTGAGTAATGCGCCGTATCTGCCCGAAGGGGGAGGGTTCCCCCGGTGGGAAATCGAGGAAGGTTCCTAGGCTGAGTCATTCCCAAGTAGTATTGGGGGAACACGACGTGGCTGTGGAAGAGAAAGAACTCCCTTTAGAGTGGGAGCCTGACACGGGCGGACTGACTGGAAAACTCCCAAAAGTTCTGCATGGCAGGTGGTACAAGAAAGAGATCACTCAGCCCCCAAACCACTGAGGCCCTAAACCTTTTACAGGTGTTTAAGAAATATGCCCCAAAGTTGCATTTTGGGTGTTTGTCCCTCGAGGTGCTACTGATTATCTGTTAGAATAGCCTGCGGGATTTGACTCAAAGTTCAAGTTTTTGTCCATGCAATAAAAAGATATCATTTAAGAGCAAGTGGTTGTGGAGTGAAGTTGTGTTCAGACTATCGTAGTAGTTTGTTGTATCTACACCAACACAAAAGTCCTCTGGAAAGATAACTAAAACAAGTCGAGAAGACAGAAATCTGGCAAAGCCAGGGAGGAATTTCTAGTTTCTTAGGACATTCTGCTGAGTAACCAGTATCAGCAATTGTGTTAGGATCCCAAGGACCAGTTACTTAAGAGCAACGTTTAAAATGAGTTTCTGTACTCCTCTGTTGTTGTTGTTGTTTTTTTTTTTTCTGAGCTCCGTTTGATTCCTGCTGGTTTAGAATGTTAAGCAAAGGAAATGATTATGGATTCCTTTGTCCCATAAAAGGATCTACAACTTATGTTGATCCAGCTGAGGGGACCATTTAGTTTTTTGCTTTGCATGAAAATGAAATTTTCCCTCCCTTTGTTTTGGCTGTTTGGGTTTACAAAGCTGTGTATTAGCTGAAGGCTTAAGAGTAAACTACAATCTAGGCTTAGAAATGTTTTTTTCAACTGTGACTTGTAATTACTCTACCCACATCCTATATATTTATCTCCCAGGCAACTGTGATTTTCTTGTTCTATGTTACAATGGATATGCTGGCAGCCTGGATGCTTTGACTTCATTTTTTTCAAAAATTTTGGTATTTAAGGACTGTATAGTGCATTACTTTGAAGGTTTCAGAAAGGTAAGTGACAAAATTGACTCATTTTGTAGGCTTGAGAAAGGCTTGGTGCTGAGTTTTGACAGCTAGAGGAGAAAGCATTTATTCCTGCTATATTGATTTTCATTGCATTATAAAATGGAATTGTTTCCAAATAAGAAAATTTAGTCATACTTGAGCTTTCAGAGTTAACTTGTTCTTAATATATTGATGTCCTGTCCAGCACTTCAAAATATACTCCTAGACTCCATTGCTTTTTATAGGTAGGAACAAATTGAAATCAAAAGGATCGAGGTGGTTGAACTGTAATAGCCAGCTGGTTTACTTGAGTAGCATGAGAACTAGATTCATTGTGTGATAGCCCCCTTCTACAATTCCTTCCTCATCTTTACTAAGATAGACTAACTATTTTTGGCATTAGGTAGGATGGCCTAATGGATAAAAGATTGGCAACATGACCTCTGATACCTACTGCCTGGATGACCTTTGGCAAGTCGTTTAAACTTCTTAGTGACTAAATTAATTCTCTAATAAGACTATAAGCTGAAGAGCAATTGTCTTCTACATTATTCAAAGCCCAGCTGAAACTTAACCTCCTTTCCAAGAACTGGTCTGGTCACCTCTCTCCATCTACTAGTGCTCCTGCCCCATATTACTTTGTTTTGTCTATACATATATACATACATGATGTCACCTGAAGTTGAATGTTGCCTTCCGGAAGTAAGGACTACCTCACTTTTTTCTTTATATCTGTAGGCCCTCGTATAGTGCTTTATATATGATAGATGCCAAATAAATGCTTATTCATTCATTGAGTAATAGAGGAAGTTTCCTTTACTAGAATTCCCTACATAAATGAAATCCCAGGCCCTGTCAAAAACAAATAAGCAAACAAAAATCAACCAGATAAGCTATTCCAAGCCAAAAGATATCAACATGATAAATCTAGGCTTAGTAAATTCTAGCATGTGTACATGGTATGGTCCTTTATTGTAGGAATGTACTTGCCAATGTAATAATGGTGATTCTTGCAGAATCAATGCCCTCAATATTCCCCCTTTAGCCCTGAAAGAATCAATGTGAATCATTTGAGCTCCTTTCTTACTACTAACGTGACATAGGTTCAAGAATGATCCAGATTATTGTCCTGTTTGACTTTCCAATACCTCTGTGGGGCAGGAATTTTGAGCATCTTGCTGATAAAGAATCCAGTAAAGTACATGACAAGTAAGTCAAACGAAAAGTTCAGACACAGAATTCCATACTCTTTTACTTGTTTAAAATTCAAATTTGGGCATGGGCTCTATTGACAATCATTAAAGTTGTATTCATTCCCTTCTTCCAAGGAACTGAATGAATTAAAGAAACAGCAGGCTTATTGTTTGTCCTTCATTCTTGAAGAGGACCATGACATCATAGAAGTGGTGCCCTGACATGCAAGTGAATTGGATTTAAGTGAGGCAGGACTGCACAAAGACACCAGCCTCCCTTTCTCCTCTAGGGTCATCTGGTTCAGTGGCAAAATACACATCAGGATGACTAGAGATGGCCCCAGATGCAGCTCTCAATTTGACTGAGGCAACACCCATTTAGTGAGTAATGCTAGGTAAAAAAAAAAAAAATGAGGCAAAGACTGGCCTCTTTAACCTAGTCTAGAAAAAGAAATCAAACTGGGAGGGGAAGACTCTCAAGGTTTCTGGTGAAAACAGAAACAATTACTATTTACATTCACTCTGGGCATTGTGATCCTGGCTAGTCTCCTTAGATGTCAAATGGGAATAATAACAGTACCTACCTTCTAGGGTTATCATGAAGCTCAAATGAGATAATATTTGTAAAGTGCTTAGCATAGTACCTGGTCCATAGTGAGGCAGCTAAGTAGTGTAGTGCATAGGGTGCCAAGTCTGAAGATTCATCTTCCTGAGTTCAAATCTGGCCCCAAACACTTACTAGCTGTATGACCCTGGGCAGGTCATTTAACCCTATGTGCCCCAGATTCGTCATCTATAAAATGTGCTGGAGAAGAAAATGGCAAACTACTCTAATATCTTTGCCAAGAAAACCCCAAATAGGGTCATGGGGAGTTGGATATGACTGAAATGACTGAATAACAATGAACAAAAAGAGGCCAACAATAGTCCCTGTCCTCAAGAAGCTTGCAATCTAATGGGAAGAGAGCAATATGCAAACAAATTTATACAAAGCAAACTATATACAGGATAAATAGGAAATCATTAAAAGAGGGAAACTCTGAAATTGAAAGGTCGAAGAAGGCTTCCTGGAGCTGGTTTTAGTTGGGACTTAAAGGAATCCAGGCAGCTCAGCAGTCAGGCTGGAGAAGGGAGAGCATGCCAGGCATGGGGCACAGCCAGACCAAAGGCCTGGAGATGACTGATGGAGCGTCTAATTAGCAGAATAGCCAGGAGGTCAGTGGTGCTGAATCAAAGAGTACATGTTGGAGAGTGAGGTGTCAGAAGACTGGAAAAGGCAGGGAAGGAGGTAGGTTGTGAAGAGCTTTGAATGTAAAACAGAGAATTTTATATTTGTTCCTAGAGGTAATAGGGAGCCAGTGGAGCTTATTGAGTTGAAGCAACATCATCAGACCATTTTAGGAAAATCACTTCAGTGGCCTAATGGAGAATGAATCAGAGTAGAGAGAGACTTGAGGAAGACAGATCCACCAGCAGGTTATTGTAGTAATCAAGGTGTGAGGTCACAAAGGTCTGCATTAGAGAAGTGGCGGTCACAGGAAAGAAAGGGGAGTATTTGAGAGATGTTGCAAAGGTGAAATTATCAGGCCTTTGCAACAGCTTGGAGACAGGAAGTGAGAGATAGTGAAGAATCTAGGATGACTCTTGGTTGTGAGCCTGAGGGACAGGAAGGGTGATGTTGCCCTTCACAGTGATAGGGAAGGCAGGGGGTAGTAGGGAAAATGAGTTCTGTTTGAGACATACTGAGAATTGACATATTAAGAAGTCTACTGGACATCCAGTTCAAGATGTCTGAAAGACAGTTGGAGATTCAAGATTGGAGGTCAGCAGACACATTGGGGCAGGAAGGGTAGATTTGAGAGTCATCAGCATAGAGATGGTAATCGAATCTATGGGAACTGATCACCAAGTGAAGTAGTACAGAGGGAGAAGAGAAGAGCACAGATCAGAGCCCTAAGGAACACCTACTGTTAGAGGGCATGATCTGGAAGAGGATCCAGCAAAGGAGACAGAGAAGGAGTGGTCAGATAGGTAGGAGGAAAATCAGGAGAGAATCCCAAAAATCTAGAGGGAAGAGAGTATCAAGGGAGGGAAAGTGATCATCAGCATCAAAGGCTACAGAGAGGTCAAGAAAATTGAGGGTTGAGAAAATACTATTCACTTTGGCAATTAAAAGATCATTAGTAACTTTTAAGTTTTTGTGGAATGAATAAGGTTGGAAGTAAGATTGAAAGGGGTTAGGAAGAGAGTGAGAGGAGAGAAAGCAGAAGGACCTACTGTGTATGACCTTTTTGAGGAATTTAGCTACAAAGGGCAGAAGAGATATAGGATGGTAGCAGGGATAGGAGGATCAAGTGCAGGATTTTTCTGGATAGGAGAGACATGGGCATATTTGTAGACAGTAGGAGATGAGCCAGTAAAGAGGGAGAGATTGAAAAAAATCAAAGTATGTATGATAGAGGGGGCAATATGTTGGAGGAGATGGGATAGAATGAGATCCCTTAAACAAATAAAGGGGTTATCCTCATGTTAAACAGGGGTGAAGGAGGAAAAAGTGACAGAAGGTACCTGAATGACAGGAAATGAGGAAGAGGGAAAAGGGAGTTCGTGGCAAATGGTCTCAATTTTTTTTTCTGTAAAATATGAAGCAAGATTCTCAGCTGAGAGAGTATAAGGAGAAGGAGCCATGGAAAGTTTGAAAAGGATGGAAAGGTTTGGAAAAGCTGCTGTGAAGAGTGGAAGAGGGAATTGATAAGGGAGATATAGTAGAATTACCAAGCAGTAGTGAGGGGCCAGATGAAGTTATATAGCATGAATTTGTAATGGACCCAGTCAGAACTGTTGTACGACTTTCTCCTTCTTTGTTCAGCAGCATGTATATAGCTGGGAGTGGTGGTAGTGATCCAAGGCTGAGGTTTGGCTAGGCATAATGGATGATATGATAAGGGGGTTAGGGATTCAAGAAAGGAGGATGGCGTAAGAGTTGAATTGGTTCACTAAGAACTCAAGATAGGGAGAAGAGGAGAAAGTGGCTCCTATAGTAGAAATGACTTGGGAGAGAATTGAAGGGTCAAATGACTGGAGATCATTGTGTAAATGAAGAGTAGGTTTAAGTAGGGGAAGGGAAAAGGAGAGGGAGATGTGAAAAGTCAATAGATTATGATCAGATGAAAGGATTTCAGAAATCTTAAACCTGGAATTGGTATATTTGTGGGTAATAGCGAGATCAAGGATCTTTGTGTGGTTGAGATGGGATTGAGAAGTAACCCATGGGAGATGAGTAGGTTGAAGAACTGAGTGGTTAGGGTATTTCAGGGAGAAGTAATTTGTATGTTGAATCCCATAGTATAAGGGCAGAAGTTGGGCAAAAGGAAAAAAAAATTATAAGTCAGGTAAACCAATTGAGAAAGGAAAGGGAGAGACTTGGAAGTCTGTAGCCAATAGCTACCAGGATTCTGATTGAATGGTAGATATGAATAGCATGAACATCAAAGGAAGAAAGGTTACTGAGTAATGGAGGAAGGTGGAGAACCTGGAAGTGGCAATAGGGAGCAAGGAGTATTCCAACTTTCCCTCCTTGACCAGTGAACAGAGAATGAATGAAAGTGCAGCCAGTACTTGAAAGGGTGGCTAGGGAGGCTGTATAATTGGGGCAAAGCTAGACTTCAGTAAGAGCTAGTAAATGGAAAGAGTGAGAGAGGAAATGACTTAAGATAAAGGGAAATGTGTTGCCTATAGAGCGGGTGTTCCAAAGTAACAGAAGGGCTGGGTGGAGTTAGGATAAAACTTTGGAGTGGAAGAATTGAGGGGGATGGGAATGAGGAATTAGATGGCAGGGGAAATGGAGAGAGAGTTCAGAGTCACTATTATGTGAAGTATGTGACCAGGTGTGAGAATGCTCATCACAGAGCGGAGGGAACCATTCTTTACCTTCAAAGGGTTGTTGTTGTTTGTCCTTCACTCTTGAAGATCGTGACATCAGGAAGATGATGCCATGACTTGCAAGTGAATTATATTTAAGTGGCAGGGCTGTACAAAGTCACCAGCCTCACTTTCTTCTCCATGGTCATCTGGGTCCAATGGCAAGATATAGATCAGGTTGAGTACAGATGGCCCCACAAGATGAGTGGAGATGGCCCCCACCTTCAAAGGATAGGCACAACAGATGGGAAGCCTGGGGTCAAAGGGAGGGTTGCTATTCCTTGAACTATAGGGTCTCCACATCCAAGTTGGGAGGTTTGGTTGGTAACATGATGTGAAAGATGCCTTGTGCTGTTATAGATGGAAGTCTTTGCTTTAGAGCAGATGAAAGATGCCTGGCCTGGTCACTTGCTGTCTTTCTTAAAGGAACACATGGTGCCCAGCAAGAAATGAAAGATTCAAGGTATTAGCTCATCTGCAATCTGAAGTTTTCTTACCTGAGGAGGCAGGCTAGGAGGTGGCAGAAGGAAGTGGTAGACTCACTGCACAAATGCAAGATGTCTGGCCTGCCTCTAAAGTGCTTTTATTATTCCCATTTCACCAATGAAGTAAGTCAATCTGAGAGAGGTTAAGTGGCTTGCCCAGTGATATACACCTTAATAAGTACAGGAAACAGGATTCAAACTCTTGTCTTTCTGACTGTCTAGCATTGTATACAGTATGCTATGTTTTCTTATCACCCCTCCCTGCTTGGGAGGGTTTTTTTTTTTTAGGACACAGAACAGTGTCTAGAACATAGTAGGCCCTTAATAAATTCTTATTAACTTGAATAGAGAAGAAAAATGGCAGATAGACAAAAGAGTAAGGGGAAGAGACACCAAGAGAAACAAGAAAGACAACTCAATAGATATTGTAGAATATTAGTAAACCGCTCATGTCGCACTCTGCTGTACATTTGTTCTTCAAGCTTTAAAGTGTCATCACGGTCTTTTGAGATGCTAATTAGCTCATTTAGAGCTATTCACAGATCCACAACTGCTCTTCTGCCTTAAATCTTCAGGAATTGTTTTTATTGAAAGAACCACTACTGTAAAAAAGGAGGTTGGGGAATTTGAGTTTGTGTTGTGTGTGTGTGTGTGTGTGTGTGTGTATGTGTGTGTGTGATTAATCATGGCACTATTACCCCATAAGCTGAATGCAATGCAATCATAGGATGGCTGGAGTTGGCATGTGGCTAATGTTCTCCCACCACTTAACTTACTTAAGGTTCAAGTATAGTATATGTCGATTAATAATCATAGGACTTTTTAGATGTCATTTAATTTGGCCTCCACTTGAAATCAAAACTTGTACCAATTGCTACTCTTTTTCATAAAAATCAAGAAAGTAGGTTGGTCCCACAAACACTTTAAATGGCATTCTAGGTTTATAATTTCCCTTGGATTGTGGAAGTTCTTTGTCTAACCTAAATTTCTTAGAATTTAAACTCATTAACTAGGAGACTAGAGAGGGAGGTAAAGGGGAAATATCCTTACAAAGAATATTTAGTGCAAAAAATAGTATTTTGTGGCAAAATCTAAGAAAGTTATAAGGATGGCATCAGTATTGCAGTGTTCAGTAAGGTCACCTCCCACTTTAGGCAGTAATTTCTAACTTAGAACAAACAACTATTGAATTTTTACTGAAAATAGTATTCTCTGGCTATATTTTGAAAAGGTTAACAATTAACTTGATAGATGTTTGTGTCATAAGGGAGGCAAAAGTGCTCATATTCATTTATTAAGCAATTATGCCTAAGGAAAATTTCTGTTCTCCTCCCCTTCACCTCTGGTTCTTCCAGCATCTCTCCCCCCCTCAGCTCCCCCACTGTGGTCCAGACACATAAACTCTACAGAGGAGCATTATTGCTTTAGGTAGTCTCTTTGGAAAATACATAAATTCAGATAGGCTATTTGCTATTAAATATGTGAAGGTCCAGGAAAATAAACATAGACAAGGGGGAAGTGAAATGTTTTTCTCCTGTGTGCTTTCTTCTTCAGGGTTTTTTTTTTTTTTTCCAGTTACTCTCCAGATGCTCAAGTACAGAAATTTTCTGGAAAATTCAAGAAACTGTTTTATACCCCTTCTACTTCAGACTTTCAGATCTCTGTTTGAATTTGCTGTCATTTTAGTTTTTACTGTGAAATAGAATTACCTAAAATAACATTGTCTCTGTCTCATTGTAGGAGCAGTTACTTAAAATTTATATTCGTATGTTTGAGAAATAAGGCAATTTTTTTCTTGAATTGTCCAATAATGATAAGCAGTTTGAGTTTTGATAAAAAAAAATTTACTTGTTAGGGTACTTACAGACTAGTATAAGAAATTTGTGAATCTTGTACTTGTACAGTTATTATGGAATACGAAAAAAACAATCTGAAAGGAAAATTACTTCCATCTAAGAAAAGTAGGTAACTAACTTGGTTAAAATGAAGTTAATCAACAAAAGAGTGCTGTGTTCAGTGTCAGAGGACCTGAGTATGAATCATTGCTCTGCAACCTGTGTGACCTTGGACAAGTCACTGTACTTCTCTGACTGTCTTCTCTAGGCAGAAGGATAGAGGCTATCAAAGTTCCTTCTAGCTCTCAGGCTACATTCTTATGTGCTTTTTTTTTTAAACATGCATACAAAAAGGCTCCTAAGCTAGGTAATGACTAGACATACCTTTCATAGTGGAACTAGATTTTAATCTATTATAAGTGAGTCTGTTAACTAGAAATGCCTAATTTTACTAATAAATTATTCAAAACTCTATAGTATGGTGTTACAATAGAAAATGAGATTTTACCTCTCACTGAGGATGTGGTGGCTTATATAAAATTTCTTTTGCCAATATGGAACTTAGATGATTGGACAGTTCCAGTAAATAGCTTTATTTTTAATGGGGGAAAAGGCTCTATGTATTATAAAAATGTTCTAGACTCTTAGAAACAAAATTCTTGAATGTATTCCAGTTACCTATACCAAGCTAGACCATATCTATCTATATCTATCTATTTATCTGTCTGTCTATCTATCTGCATACACATACAAATGTGTGTATATATAGATGTATGTATTAGTGTATATACATGTATGTATACACATACACATACATAGATATCTTTATATCTACCTATCTAGATATAGAGATAGAAATATATGTCCTTTCCCCATGTTAATCCAGGTTGAGAAGCTGATAGGTATACAGCACTAATCTAACCATGGAGACATTTTTTTACTTCTCTATTTAGTTGGGGGAGGTAGAGGAGAAACACAATCCCACAAATGATACATGGAAAAATCCTCCCAATGACCTTTATCAGTCACCAAGCTAGAAGCACAAGACAGATACAGAGTCAGTCTTTCTAGTGTATCATTTCAAGATAGTGAAATAATCAGATTTATTGTGTGTTTTAAAAAATTGGTCCTATTTATAGCTAATTGATCTTGTCCTGTTACTGCCTAAGTCATGATTCTTTGTCTGGGAATTTAGTTTCGAAATTCAGCTGTCATGTAATGAGATAAGCTGAGAAATCCAGTTCTTTTGTTAATCACTGTTCTATTCTTGTGTCAAAGAAATCTGTTACCATTGAAGGATGCCTGGTTTGTTATCCAAAGAAGTCTGGTCCACTTGCTCTAATCTTGCAGGTGGACTCAAACAATAAAAATTTCTTAATCACAAGAGGGAAGGAGGGGGTTGTTTCTAGCCCTTCAATCTCAATTTCTAACCAATAATAATGTGTTCCTTGCCATGAAGTCCTATTCTTTGCTCTGCATTTTCCTAAAAAATTATAAAAAGAATAGCCATTCCCCACAATTTTTGCTGTGCTGGGAGAGTTGATATATTATTTATAGGCAAATTTATGATTTACTAATAAATTGACAGTGTTTGGAACTTTGTACCTCAGTTTACCTTAATTTTGATTGTAACAGTAGAAAGCACATAGAAGAGATTTATCTTTTTTTAATGATCAGCAAAATGTATTGAGTATGTATCTTGTAAAAGGCACTGTTCTTGCATCTATGGGAGATACAGAAAAGATGCCATCTTTTCCCTGAAATTGCACATAATCGAGTAGATGGAAATAAATCAAAGAACAAGCATTTATATATGTGCATACATATATGTGCCTCCAGATTTAGTATGTATGTGTGTGTGTTGTATATGTGTGGTTATCATATCTAGACATATGTTTCTATATGTAGGTATATATAAGAAATATACAAAAGGAGACATAAAGTAACATCTGAGGGGAAGGTACTAACAATTGAGAGGACCGGGAAAGGCCTTATATAGAATGTGACACTTAAATTAAGTCATGAATTCCATGGATTCCATTAATTATATTCACAGATTCCAAGAGGTACAGGTGAGGAGGAAGAGTATTCCAGGCTTGGGAGATAGCCAATACAAAGGTTTGGAGATGAAAGCTAGAATGTCATGTGGGAAAGAAAGCAAATAATTCAATAAAATTAGACCATGGAATGTGTGGAGGAGGGTAATATATAAGAAAACTAGAAAGCTGAAAGGGGGCTAAATGGTGAAGAACTTTAAACACAAAACAAAAGAGTTTATATTTTGTTAGGAGTGATAGGGAGCCACTGGAATTCATTGAATATGGTACATGGCCAGATCTGTACTTCAGCAAAATAACTTTGACTGCCCTGTGGAAGGTGGATTAGAGTAAGTCCAGTCTTGAGATGAGGAGACTAAATGGGAGGCTATGGCAATGACCAGGTGAAAGGGGGTGAGGGCCTGATATGGTGTGGTGGCTGTATGAGCAGAAAGAAGGGGAACATGAGAGAGCTGTGGTGGAGGTAGAACATACAAGACTTGGTAACTTGATTGGATTCATGGTATGAGTAAGAGTAAGGAGTCAGGGATGACAAGAGGTTTACCTTGAGAGTTCTCAAGGTGAAAACTTGGGTGACCATCACTGTGCCAGCAATGGTAATAGGGAAGTTCTGAAGGTTTCAATTTTGAAGGAAAGGTAATGAATTCTATTTTGGATACATTGCATTTAAAATAGCTACAGAATATGCAATTTGAAATCTTCTGCAGACAGTTGGTGATATGGTACTGGAGCCCAGAAGAGAGATTAGGACTAGATATATTATCTAAAATTCATCTGCATACAGATGATAACTGAAGTTATAGGGGTCACCAAGTGAAACAATGTAGAGAGAAAAAAGAAAAAAATTA
>CM053585.1:502060952-502082689 GCA_028646515.1 Pseudochirops corinnae
ATCTCACAGCAACCCTTAAAGTAGATATTGAAAGTGTCATTCTAATTCAACATGTCTGGGGATGCATCCTGATGATGAGTTGTCTCAACATGGAATGGACTTTACCTTGTCGTTTTTTAGCCAGAGATGGGGTGTCTACATATTGAATATGGTATAGTCAGGATTTTTTTCATGTATGGGTTGGGTTAGATGATTGCTGAGCTCCCAGCTTTCAAACTCTGTGATTTTGTAATATGTCCCCATTTTATAGATGAGGCAACTGAGAATCAGAGATAAAATGAGTTGCCCCAGGAGGGTCACACAACTGGCTAGTGTCAGAGGCATAATTCCAATGAGGTCTCTTCTGACTCCTGGTCTAGTGCTCTTTCTTAGGGTCATATCACATTGCCACTAAGTGATCATCAATATGGTGTGGTTTGAGAAACACCAAGAAGCTTAAAATCTCCAGTCTTAAAATCTTTCCCATTGATGCCTGAAATTTCATCCCTAGTGATTTCCTTCCCCTGTTCTTTATATTATGAACTATCTCCTTTACCTTGGTGTTTTAAAATTCAATTTATAGGATCTTAGATTTAGAGATAGAAAGGAACTAAGAGACATTCCTATAAGAGGAAGCAAATTAAGTACACATTTCAACATTATTTAATGTGCTTAATTTCCTTCTTTGATAAAGCAACAAAAGGGCAATGAGTTTCTTAGAGGAGTGGAGAAAATACCAACTTCCCAGATAAATGCCTGGCATAATGCTTTGTAGGCACCCTGATACTTCAGGAATACATGATTTTATTGCAGTGGAGGTGTGAGGACTCCCTCTACAAAGGTAGATTGTAGCCTTTCTAGACGTCTGTGTTTCTGAGTTGCTGCGGCCCCAAAATTTGTACCTTGGAGAGCTACCTCCTATTAATCTCTCTTTAACCATATGAGTCACACATAATATTGATTTTTCAGAGATGGTTGTGTCCCAGGATTCCCAAGTATAATACCTTATTAATAGAAAGATGAGGCATGTCAGTTGACCAATTTGCTTCATCCTTTGAGATACTCTTAAATTCCGGTCCTTCTAGTGTTTAAACTCCTATTGTATACAAGGTACTAAGCTAGGCGCCGAGTATAACTAAACAAACATAAACAGGCCTGCCCTCAAAAAAGTTTATGTTCTACTGATGGGAAACATTATTAACCTAAATAAATAAAAAGCACATATGAAATAATACAAAGTAACTTCTACAGGGAGAAACTATTAACAACTATAAAGATAAGAAGGCCTTTTGTTAGCAGGGGGCAGAGTAGCTAAATTTTGGAGGAAAAAGGCAAAAGTGATGGGGGAAGCACACTTCAAACTTGGGGGACCACCTGTGCAGAGTCACAGAAGTACAAGATGCACTGTCATGTACAAGAAACTCAATAGAAGGCCAATTTGACTGAATAAGAGAGCATGTGAATGAGAATATTTGGCAATAAAACTGGAAATGCAGGTGTGTGCCAGTCTGTGGAGAGATTTAAATACCAGAGATAATTTTATCTTCAAGGCAATAAGGAGCCTCTGAAGTTTTTTCACTAAAAAGGTGACTTGATTAAATTTGTTTTTTAGGAACACCAATTTGGTAGCTGTATGGAGAGGGGAGAGACCAAATAGAAGCCTATTGCCAAGGTCCAGGTAAGCAGGTATGAACTAGGGGAAAGGCTACATGAAAGGAGAGATGATAGATTTCAGTTCTCTTAGAGGCAAAATCAGCAAAACTTGGTGACTCTTTGGGCATGAGAAATGAAGTTAAAATGAGGCAAGAGTCAAGGACACCAGGGTTGCAATGAAATTAAGAAAATTTAGAGAAAGAATAGTGGAAACAGAGAGAGTTCTGCTTTGAATGTATTGAGTTGAAATGTTTATGTGACATTCAGGTAGAGATATCCAGTTAAGTGCTTCTCATGTGGAGCTGGAAATCAGGAGAGAGATTATATACTTATAAGTAATGTAATCAGCACAGATTTAATGGAAACCATGAAAGCTGATGAGAGCATCAAGGCAAAGAGTGTAGAAAGGGGAGAAAGGAGGGCCCAGAATAGCATGTTGGAAGTCACCCACATGTATGTAGCATATGAGAGGATCCAGCAAAGATGATTGCATAACTGGGGGAATATTTTTATTGAGCCACAGGCTCTTTGGTTTTGGGGTGTGTGTGTGTGTGTGTGTGTGTGTGTGTGTGTGTGTGTGTGTGTCTGTGTCTGTGTATGTGTGTGTGTGTGTGTGTGTGCATGTGCTAGTGAGCAGCTCAAGATCACGTAAAGCATTGTGGAATTTCTCAAATGCAATTCCTGTTCAGGTCTGGTTGAATTTGGCAGCTTTCTAAAGAATTCTTTCTAAACCAAAATAATTTGGAAATAACCCATGAAGATACATTTTAACAAACACACTCATACTTGTATCTTGAGATGACCTGTGTACCAAAACAGACACAAACTGACTTAACACTGAAGCATGAAACTTCGACCTCTTTTCATAGATTCAAAAGTACATAGATTTAGAGCTGGACGAGACCTTCTAGGTCACCTGATATCTTCATTTAGAGATGAGGAGCCTGAGGCCCATATAGTTAGTGTTTTATCCTAGATGATACAGAAAGTAGCAGAGTCAGGATTTGAACTCAGGTCTCTAGTACTATGCTATTTTCCAAGAATGACAAGGACCATTTTACAGAAGGCATCCCTCTCATCCCATGCCCAAAGATAACTAGAAGTCATTTAAGCAGATGTCAGACAATTCCTAGCCTGCTTTCCATCCTCATGTGATGTTCCTGATTAAATCTAAGGAAGATACCTAGTGGCATCTTTCTTTCTTTTGTTCCACATAGTGTATTTACTCAATGCCCCTGGGGCAGTGTCTGGGAAGCACCTCAATCCCCAGTCCCCCGGGCTTTACCTGAGGTGGAGACAAGGTTTGCAATTTATTGTCCCCAAGCTGGTCCAGTAATTTACCACTTGCCTCTGAGGTTCATGGGTATCTAAACAGAGTGCCGTCTTAGAAGTAGTGGAGATTGACTCTAGTCACAGCCCTTATAGGTATTTCAAATTATTTATTTCTCTCTTCTCTCCTAAGGTCTACCAGGGTTCTTGTAAACTACATGAGAACATAAAATAGAAGTAAAGTTTAAGGATGAAAAGATTTTCAGTCCCAGGTTCCAAAAGGTTCCTATTAGACCTTTATGTTAGCAGATATTGACCAATTATCCTTAGATCCTCCTCATCTGGACCATGATTTTGATGACTGCTAATTCTATGGTCAGAGCTGCCACTACTCAAGGTGCTGGTGACACAAAAACAAAAGCCAAACAAAAAGCAGTCCTTACTTTCTAGGACCTTGTATTACATTGAGGGGAGACACTATGTATCTATAGTTGTATGTATATGCAGAACAACTACAAACAAAATAAAGGGTAATTACAGTGGGAAACACCAGCATTTAAGGGAATTGGGAAAGGGTCTGTGTAGAAGGTGTTCCTTACATACATCTTGAAAGAACAAAAGGGATTTTTTGAGGCATAGGTGAGAAGGGAGTGTATATGGGATGACTAGACAGAGATGAGAAATGGGCTGCCATTAGTACTAGAAAGAAGGCCAGTTTTGCTGGATTTTAGAATTCAGAAAGAGGGGTGATGTATAAGGAGGCTGGCACCAGTTACTGAAGGGATTTGAAAGCCAAAGAGAATAGTTTATATTTGATATTAGGGGCACTGGAGTTTAATTACTGTTTGAGTGTCCATAGCCTTGAAAACCAGATAGCCAACCTGCTTAGGACTGTGTACAAAGTAAGAACAAACTAGTTTAGAGTGAGGACCTGAGCAATTCTCTTAAGTATGTAATTCATGAGCTCTTTTGCATGGAGCTGGTAATGTCTATTTTGACTACTTAGAAGACATTTAGGCTTGTTTCATGATCTTTGGCTATATCCCAGGGTTCTATAGAGATAAAAATTTATCATATGTTTTAAAAAATTGTGAACTGGCTATAAGTGAGATATGTTGTGTATCTAATTTTTATGAGACTCTTAAAAATAGCCCTAAAGTGAACCTCGTTTTGAGCATGCTTTCTTAATATAAATTCATATTTAAATATCTAATCCTTTAGTGTTTAGTGTTTCAGGTATCTATTAAAATGGCACATCACTCCCCAAATCCTGGTATATGCAGTTCTAAAGATGTAATTAACAAGTAAGGTGTCTGTTAAAACCTTCCAGTTATCTGCTTATTAGAGCTTGTTACCATTTACTTATATCTGGGAGACTAAAGGGACAATAAAGGCTATGAATACAAGGTCCACCCAGCTGCCTGGAAATAAAATAACTGCATTTAACTCTTCCATTTGGGAAGTTCTGTAATTACCGTCCAGCAGTACTATCCTGACTCCATTGAGTCCATGAGGAATCCCAGTGAAATGTGAATTAAATATCTTATACTTTGAAATGTAGGCAGCTAGGTGACTCAGTGGATAGAGTTCTAGGCCTGGAGTGAGGAAGTTCAAATCTGGCTTCAGACACTAGATGTGTGACCCTAGACAAGTCACTTATCCTCTATTTGCCTTAATCTATTAGAGAAGGAAATGACAAACCATTTCAATATTTTTGCCAAGAAAACCCCATGGACAGCATGAGTGTTCTATGATCCACAGGGTCACAAAGAGTCAAACATGCCTAACCAACTGGACAACTTCTAAATGCACCTTTGAGAGCATTTAGATTATTTTCTCATTTTACTAATTGCTTGCACATATTTACAAAATATTGACATGTATTGACAATGGTAGAGCGATGCTTGAAGTGAATGTTAGAATTCATAACTGTGATTTTTTTTTCCTTATCAGCCTTACAATGATTTTCATGTGAAGGGGAGCCTGGTGTGAGGAAGAGAGATGGCAGAAAAGTTTAACAAAATTTTGATATAAATCATGTAGAAAAAATATAGTTTTAAAATTACCTTACTGAAAACTTTTCAGGAATACAGTTAATGTATAAAGCAAAACCAAACTCTATAATAAATTTTATATTCTTCTCTTAGTTCTGAATTATACCTAGTTGGAGACTATTTTTATATGTAACAAAAATTTTCTGTTTTTTATATGGAAGGACTGAAAATGCAAAACTCTAAAAATGAAAACACCCTAAAAATAAATATATGACATATAGAGTCAATATCATATAGTGTGTATTTATTCTTATTATTGTAGGTCATGAAAGAATTGTTACTGAATGTGACAGTTCATTTCTTCCCAAAAGAAGTCAGAGGCAATGCAATATAATGAAAGACCACTGGCCTGGGACACTCAGATTCTGGTCCTTCTCCTGCAGGAGGCTGGAACTCTGGGGCAGTTGGCAAATACTCTGTCTCAGGGCTCAACCTCAGGGACTCTTCTTCTCCCCTAAACCAGTTAAGCCTCTGGCCTCTTTGTCCCCAAAATGTCCTTGCTCTCTGCAGCACAGCCTCATTGGGAGTGAGTTGACCCTTCTCTCCCCACAGCCACAGCCCTGGATCCTGTCTGGTCAGCACCAGTAGGCCTGGCAAAGGGGGAGTGGGTGGAAGGGAGGTTGTCCTTCAATCTTCCCCTGTTCCTTAAATGAAAGTTTTTGACGTAAAAGTTCACCAGGTGAAAGTTCCTGAGGCTGTGGGGTAAAAGTTCCTCAAGGCAAATTTTCTTGAATATGAGAATGAGGTGGAAATTTAGGCAACATTTCCTGAGGCCTAGTCTGCTTCTCCATAGAGATGCTCCAGGACCTACTGTTTGTTGACCCAGTGGCATCTACCCGGAGGTGTTTGCACTTCCTTCAGGCCAAACCTCAGCCCCTAGATCCTCTGTCTTTTATGGGATTCTCTCAAGTTTTCTTAGTGAGGACAACTGCTTAACCCGCTTTATTTTTATTGCTCTATATTCATTTCATGGCGATTTTCTTTCTGTTTGTGGAGGACACCTGGAGAGCCTGGAAGTTTCTGATCTACTTCTCCATCTTCCCAGAATGTCCTCAAACTAACCTGTCTGAGGTTAATTTCTTCTATCAAAACAAAACGTGGAAGGAGATGAAATAGGTCAGGGGTGGGGAACCTGCAACCTGAAGGCCACATGTGGTTCTCTGGGTCCTCAAGTGTAGCATTTTGATTGAATACAAACTTCACAGAACAAATCCACTTAACAAAAGGATTTGTTCTGTAAAACTTGGACTCAGCCATAAGGTCACACTGGAGGACTTAGAAGCCACCTTTATTCATTCTATGATTATTTCACAATATAGATATGGCTTTCTAAATTTTTTGAGAGAGAATTGTATATTAGTATTGTCATGATAAATGATAGATATACTAATAAATGATAAAACACTACAAAATAGTATTACCATGATAGATTAGCATAGAACTATGCCTAGTACATAGTAGGCTCTTAATAAAGGTTTATTGATCAAATTCCAACACTCAGTCCTAATAAGGTTGGGGCATAGGGAGTTAAAACTATGATTTCATTAATATAGGGAACTCCTAGATAAGGGAACTCCCTTTACCAATGTAAGTGGTCACTTTTTCTAAAACTTCTCCTCTTCATAGAGTTCCTTAGAGCATTGAGCAATTAAGAGTTGTCAAGGGTCACAGAACTAAGATGTGCCATAGTGGGACTAGAGTCCAGGTCTTACAGTATGCAAGGCCTGTGTTCTATCCACTCAGTCATTCAAATTTGCAGTTACGTTCCTTAATATTTTCTGAACCTGCAATGAAATTTATCCATGATTAAAATCTGGCATCAGTCAACCAAGTAAGACTTCATTTCATCATTTTTTTTACAACCTTTGCATCGAATGGATGATGCAAAGGCTTATTTGCATGCTTCAAGTAGATTTAAGAAGTAATTGTTCCTGTGCCTGATTATAAAATTGCTAAAGAGCATGATTATTGCAAATTGCCTCTTACCTATAATTAAATGGTTCTCCATTTTATATCCAAAGTTAAGAATTTTAAAAAGATTCTGTATTCCAAGAACTGTTTTGGAGGAGCTTTATTCTTTTGTAATTTAGGGCACAATCATTCCTTGTCATTTTACTGGATAGATATATAGCTACATACAGAAGATGAGGGGGGGGAGGGGAGAATAGTTTCATTTATTCTGATTTGTAGCTTCAAATGAAGCATGAAAAAAACTGCTTTCCATTTTCCCTGATGTTGAGATCTGCCCCAGTTCTATTTTAGATTTTCAAGCCTCTCTGAGATTGCCTTCTGATTATACTGTATGTATGTATGTATATATATACACACATATATACATGTATGTATTATATACACACATATATATGTCTGATTATACTGTACATATACCTTATATGTATATGCAAGATGTCCTAAAGGTCTTAATGCAGTCTTGAGTTATCAAAGCTTTAAAAACCTTGTATTTATTCATAGATTGTCTCTCTCACTAGATTGTGACCCCCTTGACAACAGGGACCATGTTTTTGCCTTTTAAGTAAGTGTATGACTATGGGTAAGCTGCTTCACCTTTCAGAGAATCAGTTTCCTCCTCTGTAAAACAGAAATAATAATATTTACTCTACCTACCTCACAGGGTTTTTACAAGTAAGGTTCTCTGGAAAACTTAAAACCATATACAATTGCAGTTCTTAACTTGGAGTCAGTGGACCCAGAAGGGGTCTACATATAGATTTCATAGGGTTTTGGGGGACTTAGATGAAATAAAAGTATAATATAACTTCATCCTTTATAATCCTATGTATTTTACTTTATCCACTGAAAAACATTATTTTAAGAAGAAGCATGTAAGTTTCACTTGTCTTCCTGAAGGACCCACCACATAAAATAGATTCAGGACATTTGTCATGTAATGATAAAAAGTTAATAATAATAGTAACAGCTAATTTTTGTATAGAGCTTTAAAGTTTGCAAAGAACTTTACAAATGTTATCTCATTTTATCCTCACAACAACCATGAGTTATAGGCATTATTATCATCCCCATTTCACAGATGGGGAAACTGAGACAGACAGAGGTTAAGTAATATGCCTAGAGTCTTACAGTTAATAAATGTCCAAGGTTGGATTTGAACTCAGGTCTTCCTAACTCCAGGGCCAGCACTCTATCCACTGTGTGATCTAGCTGCCTAAAGTGTTAATTATTATTATGTGTATTATTTAATAACACAAGGCTTATTATTTGCAGTTATTTATATCACTAAAATGTTGGAATTGTTTCTTTTTTTTTTTTAGAAACCTTTGAGATGCTTCCATTAACTGGAAAAACAATCACATTTGATAGCTTTCCTGATCCTTCAGATACGTGGGAAATCACTGAAACAATCGGCAAAGGCACTTATGGAAAAGTTTTTAAAGTTTTGAACAAGAAAAATGGCCAAAAAGCAGCAGTTAAAATCTTGGACCCAGTCCATGTGAGTCACATCTTTTTATAATTAACTTTCTTTGTTACTACATTGAATTCTAATGTATTTTCTGGTTGTTTTATCTTGCTTTGCCAATCAGTCATATTCTGGAGCAAATTACAATTTTAAAGCGGGATAAAGGTAGAAAAGGTCTTCAGAAGACTTGCCATGTTTATAATGCATTGCACTGAAGGGCATATCAGTAGGATCAAAGCTCCGGTCAAGGGTTCTGTAAAATCACACAGATACCCAGATTCACAGGTCAAGAAGGGCCTCTCAGAGGTCTTTTTATCCAAATCAGCTTCCATGTCATTGGATTTCAGCAGTAGCATCGCTGGAACATGGGAGAAAGTTTGAAATCTACCTTGTCTTAAATCCAGGAAAGGGGAGACCATTTTCAGGTCAGTGTAGTTGGGTTAATCTTTTTGCAAAATGGAAAACCAGTATTTTCAAAATCTAATCTAAGTAATTGGCACTGACTGGTTGGTCATCACAGCAAGGAACTGTAATCATTATTGCTTTTGTCCACAAGTGAATGGGTATGTATGTATGCATGTACATTTATACATATATGTGTTCACTTCTTTGTATACATAATGTGAATTTACATATATAAGTGAGTGTGTGTGTGTGTGTGTGTGTGGTGTATGTATATGTGCATAAAAAGAAATTGGCTTTGTGAGGATATATGATTTCAACCATGTAGGGACCTCCTTGTGTGCAAACTCCTGATATGGTTCAGTTACTTGTTTGTAATTCAAGAGTCTTAGAAGGTTGTATTGCCACTGAAAGGTTTAAAAAATTTACCTATGATCATACAGCTAGTATATAGCATGTCTAGGATTTAAACCCAGACTCTAAGACCAGACTTGTATCCATTCTGCCTTGTGACCTCTCAAATATTTATATTACTAGCCCTCATTGGATGGACTGCATCCATCCCTGACCATGAACCCCTTTTTCCTATGTCTTGAGCTATTCTCCAAAACCTCAAATCTTATTCTCATTTACCTTCTTCTAAATCAGTTGTTTGCTTCCCAAGTCTGCATTTCTCTTCTGCAACTGTCTTCAGTTAGCAGCTATGATGAAAAACCCACCTAAGACCCTAAAGTTTTCAGTTTCTTATTCTGGAGTTCATAATCTCTTGTAGCGTTTCTTAGCTTTGGTCTTAATGGTACCTGTTGTTCCTCATCATCACTCAAACATGAGATTCTGTCCAACCCTTGGAGAAGAGTTCCCCCAAAGTTGCATAGTTTATTCTTCTCTTCCTCATAGATCACATACTTCCATCCTCTAACAGAGATTAGGGTTTCCCTTCTGCCTTTTCAATTTTTGTTTGGTTTTTTTTTTTTCCTTGAAGCACTGGAAAAAAGAAAATTCTTTCAATGAATTGTTGATCCTGATAACCCCCAGAATAGATAAATGAGCCCTATAATTCTTACACCCTAATCCGTGTTAATTAAACCAATATGCATTTGGTGTACATTTATCTTCTTATTGCTCTGCTGTGTAAACTTATTACCAGTTCAGATGTGGCAAAGGGAGATGGGAATGAAGTCACCATTCTGTCTTCACTTACCTCAGACTTTTTACCTATGACAATAGGATGAGGGCTGGAAGACATAATGGAATGAGAGCATAAGTCTATCCACATGGACTCTCAAAGCCAGTACCTGCCATGCCTATGTACCTTCTACTTGGTGGAGAAGGATGAACATTTTGTAGATAAATGGAGCAGAAAATCAAAAACCAAAGATATTAGGTTTCATTCTATTCCACACAAGCATATTAATTTCATGAATGTGCTATTAAATATAATCCATTGCTGCCTTTATTCTCTTACTAGTACTTATGTATTAAAGATTGATTCTCCACATTCATCATGTCACTTTTCAAATAAAAAAGATTTATAACCAAAAGATTAGAATCATAAGGAAATTATTTTAAATGTCTTCAAGTATTTCATAAAGAGTGACTGTTTTGATTTTTGAAAAAGGATTTTCACTTTCTGTTACTGTTCTTGAATGCATATTTTATCACAAAGTAACAGGAGGGAGGTTGGCATAGTGGAGAGGGAATTTAGCCCAGGCATCAAAAGGTGCCTGGTTTTTGTTTTGGTTCTGCTGTTAGCCAGTTGTATCCCCTAAAGCAAGACACCTAAACTTCAGTGACCTTCAGCTTTTTCATATAAAATTGTGATGATTGACTGAACTGGAAGAACTCTGAGGTTCTTTCCAGCTGGAGAATTCTATGAGCTGTGATAAACAGGCCCTGTATTTATGGGAATTGTTGAATATGCTGTGGAAAGTGAAGAGCAGCTGTATCTCGAGTTAAATTGTTCCTTAAGTCTTAATAGATTAGTATTAAGCATTTGTACTCTCCACATGTCAAAGCTCCAGCTAGTGTATGTAGTTCTTTGGTTTGAAGCATACATATATAATACTACATAATATTATGTATGTTATAGAATTATTTGTCATATAACATATATTATACATAATATATGTAATTATATGTTAAATAACATTGACATATTGTGTATGTGTACATTTACATGCACATAATACACATATACATATTTATTTGCCCACAAAGTCACAACCTCTCATTATTACCTATCAAGTGATCCCTAGATGTCCTGAAACTCCCATAATCATCTTCTTTAACACTTTTCCTTCTGTGCAATATCATTTTCTACCTCCTTTTAATACTAATCAATTATTGGTAATTAAAGTGAAGGTATTTTGAATTTTAGAAAGACTTCAAAGCAGTAAAATGTTTTTAAAACATACAGGAACAAGAGCTAGTGCTACTTCCCTAAAGGCCTGACTCCACATCCTAACTAGTTGGGCTACTTTGGATAAGTACATGGGCTCTTGGATAAGTACATGAGCTCTTTAAGCCTTAGTTTCCTCCTCTGTAAAAAAAAAAAAAAAAGGGAAGGCAGGGGGTAGGTAATTGGAGTAGAGGACCTCTAGGGCTTTTAGGTTCTGAATTTACATAAATTCTACAATGTTTGCACTATTTTTGGAAAAAGTAATTTTAATGAATTTTAGTCACTAAGAGAACGGTGCTTTTTGTTTTTTGTTTTTTCTTTTCTGGGGCTACATTTGACATGCCTGCATTGTGCTAGCATTATTAATTACATGGACAATATTCTTCTTTATTTTCTTTTCCTCCTGTGAAAAAAAATGCCTGTCATTACAGTTTGTCCATAGCCTTCTTTTGCTCTTGATTGTTTAGATCAAACTAATAACTTGCTTCTCTCTTAGTGAAAACAGACCTTTGGAGAGCTATGTCACTTGAACCAAATTAATCAGTTATTAAAAAATTAGCTTTATGACATCTAATCCCCCTTAATGCTAATACCTTCCCACTGAGATTAACTTTGATTTATCCTGCATGTATCTTTATATATATATATGTGTGTGTGTGTGTGTGTGTGTTATATATCTATTATATATGTATATATATATATATATATACATATATATGTTATTTGCATGTTGTTGCCCCCATTGGATTCTGAGTTTCTTGAGAGCAGAGTCTGTCTATTGCCTTTCTTTGTGTCCTCAGCACTTAGTACAGCCTTATACACATTAGGCACTTAAAACATTCTTGTTTTCTTTACTTGACAACTGGCTCTTAACTGATACTATCCTAGATAAACCAAAGCAAAGTTTCTAAAAGGCATGTAAGGATCCAGTGTTCTGCTATTTAAATAATGTCTCTTCAATTAATGACCTTTCTCCATTAACCTCCCAACCTTGACTATGCCTTTGTAAACATCTCCTTTTCCCGTTACTTTCTAATCTGGTGAAATAACAGCATTATTTGAGATAGTAGCTCTTGTCCTGAATGGAAAGCAACAATATCATCCTTTAAATATGAGAAATAATCATTTATAGTCTTTATAATATGTCACTAATCTCCATTCTAGAGGCACCATGACATAGTGGACAGAAGGCAGGCCTTGGAGTCAAGAAGACTTAGGTTCAAATCCTCTCACTGAAACAGACTACTTGTGTCTATTACTAAACCTTTCTAGAGCAATGTTATAGGTGTTATAAATCTGCTTTTGTCAATGATGTTTTTATATGAGGAGTTCTTCACACTGATGAAATCATAAATCTGGACCCTCCCCCTGGAGTGGGGAAAACTCTACTTCATTATTACTTTGTTTTGACAAACCTTAATTTCTTGTATTCCTATTTCTTTGTTTTTGATGACATTCTTCTGATCATTTCCATCTAGGACATTGATGAAGAGATAGAAGCAGAATACCACATCTTGAAAGCCCTATCTGATCACCCCAATGTAGTCAAGTTCTATGGGATGTACTTCAAGAAGGGCAAAAAGAATGGTGACCAACTCTGGTTGGTTCTTGAGGTAAGTCTTTAATCCTTACTGAAATTGGAGAATTTTTGGGAAGCAACCCCTGGAATTATTTATCTTTGGCTACTTACTGAGGTTCTTAGAGACTGTAAAACAATCCATCCACCAATCCATTTCTTTATGCCCAAGACTAGTCAAAGCCTTCCTGGAATAATGATTCCATTCTAGATTCCTCATCTTGAGAGCCATCAGGAATGCAGAGGCAATTCACATGAATTGCACTTATATGATTAAAGAATGAGGCTTAAAAACCTGTAAAGAAAGAAAGAAGAAATTAGAATGATTCATTCTGAGGAAGAGTAGACTATAGATTAGCTTGATTTTGGCCTTTGTGTATGAAGAATTAGTAGGCAAAAGAAGATGAGGAACTATTTTTTTCCTTTGATTTATTCTCTCTTTGGTGAATATAATGGTTTAGTCAATCAGATGAGGTATTCAGTTTTGTTGTAAGAAAAAAGAAAACCTTTGTTAAATATGGGATGATTTATCAAAGGAGGCTGTGAAAAAAAAATTTTATGTCCTAAGATAAAATTATCCTCTATTTGGAAGATCCTTTCTAAAGACAGGGGAATAGACTAGAAAGTGACAGGTTACCATACCCACTAGTCTTTGAAAAATGTTATTTCTCAGATTTTTCTTTAGCAATTAATTGAACTGTATGCACAAATGCTGTAGTTGTTGCTTCAGAGGTTAACACTGAATCCAGTGGAATTCATTGTAGCCATAAAGAAATCATCGGATTCTCAAATTTGACTGTATTGTTTCTCTAATAAGGTTTCTCAAGTAAAGTAACTACATTATAAAACTACTACGGATGCCTTTTTTTGTGTATCTTTCTGCATTTTACTTTTTAAATGTTGTATTACTCTTCAAAGGTTTGATTTTATTAAAATTTGAATTGTCTCTATTTTTATTTTGTTTTAGATTGACTTAAAAAAAATTCGGTGTCTTCCTGAAACTGTTTAGTAGTTTAAGTTTTTCACACATAATTTAAAAATTATAATTTTCCCTTCTGTAGGAAATTTTGTAACAAAGTTAATGTCTCCTTTCCATAAAATCATCATGTAGCTTTAGTTTCTTTTAACTATTCTGATATGCTTTGTTCATTCAAGGTTAATAAAAATAAAACATTCATGCGTATTTATAATTTGTTATTCAAGCAAAATAATATCTTTATATATTCAGATCAGTAGTTCTCAAGCTTTTTCATCTCAGAAATCCTTTACACTCTTAAAAATTCTTAATGATTTCATAAACCTTTTATTTTTATGTATTTTATATATTGATATTTACCATCTTCAAAATTAAAATGTCTTAGTATTAGTATGAATATAGTTTTGACCTCAGACTACTGGAAAGGGTCTCGGGGACCCACAAGGGTTCCTAATCCATGTTTTGAAAACCCCTGGCTCAGATCACACATCTTACCTTAGTTTACCAATGATTCAAAATAATCATCTCTGTGTTTGGGATACCATTTTTTGATGAGCGTATGCCAGTGTTCAAGTCCATGAGTTATTCCTTCAAAATACAGTCTTGACTCCATAGTTTTGAAAGAATTTTCAAATAAATATCTCATTCTTTTCTGTAAAAAAAATAATAAGACATAGTGACTTCCTCCTGTGTAGATAGAGACTCTGCCTAGTTCAAACCTAAAATATAATGTGTTTCATTAAGAGATGAACTACACTAGGTAAAAATTCTATTCAATAAGCATTATAGCAATATTTTTCTCTACTGTTAATTTCCCATCCTAATTTTAATAGCATTTCTCAGGCTTTAGAATTTGGCTTTTGATTTCAGGGTTAGTTCTTCATTTTATTGCAACATTTGCTTGAGAAATAGTAAGAAACACTGAGTAATGTAGTATGAGAGCATCTAAACCCAAGTAAAGCAAACCACTCTCCTCTCCATTCCTTGCTAAGGACACTTCACCCTCTTTGTCTTTGTTTTTGCTCTAGTCTTCCCCATTCCTAGAATTCATTCTTTCCTTACTGCCACCTCCTAAATTTCCCTGTCTTCTTTTAAGGTGTGACTCAGGCACCATCGTCTGCATAAAGTCTTTAGAGGAAGCTAGGTGGCACAGTAGATAGAGAGTTGACCTGGAATTAGGAAGACTCAAGTTCAAATCCAACCTCAGCCGCATCTTAGCTTTGTGACTCTAGGCAGGTTTCTTGAGCTTTGTCTTCCTCTATTTCTTCAACTAGAAAATGGGAATAATAATAGCACTTATATCCCATGGTTGTTGTGAGGATCAAAAGGTATTCTATTTGTAAAGTGCTTATAGAGTACACATGGTAGATGTTTAATAAATGCTTGTACCTTTCCCTTTCTCCTTACCTGATTCCCGACAACTTTGAGTGCCTTCCCTGCCAAACTATATTTAACTACTTTATATAGACTTATGCTTATTTAGGTTTGTGTTGTATGTATTTTTGTGTACTTGTTTCCCCCTTTAGCATGTAAGCTCATTTTGGGCAGAGCTTACTTGATCATTTGTGTTTGCAGCTACATTGATTTCTACAGTGCCTAGTATATAGTAGGTACTAAATAAATACTCATTGATTGATTGATTGATTGATTGATTCTGAACTAGATAGGAAATGACAGCTTACTTGCTCTTTGTATTTATAGTTTATTGTTAATGTGATTAGAAAGAGGTGTAGTAGACAGACTATGGGACTTGAAATTAGTGGGACCCAGGTTCTAATCTTGTTTTAGAAATGTCTTAGCTATGTGACCATTGATAAATCAGTTAGTCTCTCTGGTCCCTAGTTTCCTTATCTATAAGATAAGATAGTTGAACTCAATGATTTCTGAGGATCCTTCCATGTCAAAAATCAATTATCCTATGCAGTGCTTATCTATACCAAATTCTCCATAAGGGATTTACCCAGTGTTCTGGAGGCATTCATCTAAATTTCTTCCCAATGGCAAATATGGGTTATCCACCAGTTAGTCCTCCTTCTTGCTATATTACTGATCCATCTTTTCCTCTTCCTGGTCATACAGCTCTCTGATGACATCCTCACACCACTTCTGTATAGTTCTTTGTTGGCATTTTCTATAACTGCTTTTTGTTTTATAGTTTCATTTATAATATAGACATTATGATTAATAGGATTCTGTTCCTACAGTAATATGTCCACTCATTAATCACTGGACAAGGATATCATGCAGCATACCAACAACTAAGTTAATGTTTATAGTCTGTCTAAAAACTTCGTTCTTAGCACACTCTGTCCTCCTTTTCTCCATTCCATCACCATCATCGCAAAAGTGAAAGGAATTGGGCATCATCTTGTGTTTTCCTTTGTTTAATGGGGTTGCCAAAACAAAAGAATTCATCACCAATGATCAATCAGTTGATCACTCTACTAACAAGGAGTCTTGTCATACCAAGATGGTCATTGAAAGCAAATATACCCTGCTGGAATGCTACTCCAAGCTTTTCCATCATGACAGAACTTGCAAGGGCTTGTGTTTTTTTGGCATTACCTTCAAGAACCCAGGGTCCCTTCTTTGTCAAAATGAGCTATCAGAATAGGACATTGTGAAGGAAAAGTTTTAGGGGCTAAAGGAAGAGGAAGAAGCAAGTGCCAAACCCAGCATTTCATCAGTGTGGGAAATTCCCAGTGTAGAAATTTCCTCCACTAATATCAGTATAAATCAATTAACTCTTTCCTTAACTTAAGAAAGTTATCTGGTAACAATGGATGGCTAATGTGACCACAGTCACACAGCTATTATGTGTCAGATGGAGAACTTGTTCCCAAATCTTCTTTACGTAAGAATAACCCTCTATCCACTACTTCAGGTTCCTGTGTAACACAATTGTATGTTAAAGATCTTACCTACACAGGCATTCAAAGTTGGAGGAAAAATAACCTTTTAAAAACATCTATTTTCCATACATTTTTTTAAAAAAAGCTTTCAAATCATGCGCAAGAGCCTGTATTTATCTATGGAAATCAAGCAAATTGCTCACATGCACAAGTGATTAGATGCTTAATTACCTGCTCTGAACATACAAATAGTAAAAGGCAGTGCTACAAAGGCACTTTGGAAGATTTGGCTGGTGGCAGAAATACTTTATCCTATAAAATGACTGCTAATCATGCCTCTCAGCCAATGAAGGCTCAGATAAGTTTATGCCTGCCAAGAGCTCCTGTAGAATGGCTCCATGAAAACCATGTTATTTTAACCAGCCCCTTTTGCTTACCTCTACTTCAAAAATTCAGGGTTTGGAATACAATGCAAAGTATAAACAGGTTCTAGGGAAAAGAGAACATTTGCATTTTGAGTGACATCCCACATTATAAGGGTGGTATGTGGGGAGGATGGTTACTGGTCTTGATTAAAAAAAAACTGTCAAATGCTTCTTCATGACTATGAAAAATCTTTTAATTTGTATTTCAATCTAGGGTTGAAGATGTATCTGTTCTCCCTAGATAAATTATTTCCTTTCTATGCTTTTTTTTTTATTTGAAGGGGGGCTTAGGGAAAAATGTGCTTCTTATTTTTCTTATTCACCCTTTTCTATCTTATTGACAAAAAGACTGTGAGAGATTATGCTTTGGGGATAATAGGAAAACTTTTTTTGCCCACTTCATGCTACCTTTATCATTCTAACACAATCAATTATTCCTTGTGTGACACTGGACAAGTCACATAACTTCTCCAGACTCTGAAAGGAACCTGAGCTGGAAGAAACCTCAGTGTCATCTAGTTCACGGGTGTCAGACATGACCCACAGGCCAAATGTGGCCCATAGCACTCTGAGTATGGCCTATGAACCAGATTAAAGTGTAATTGGGAAATAGTTTATGAAATAAATAAAAATACAATATAACAGAGATAATATTAATATGTGATTTTCTAAGTCAATATGCAGCCCACAGGGATTCTTATATATATAGCTTAGTGGCCCCCATTTCTTTTTGAATTTGACACTACCTATGTAACCCAACCTCTTAATTTTATTTTTTTCTTTTAAAACGAATTTGTATCTGTATCTTTATCACTGCCTAATGACTGCCCATCACAAAGAGCCTTCCCTTGTGATAAAGTACAATCAAGCAAAACAAATCTTCACATTGGATATATCTAAACACGTTTAGTTTTGTAGGGCTTAGAACCAAGCCTGGAAAAAAGTAAGTGCTTAATAACTACCTGATAATTGCCTGAATAACATATGCCTCATTCCAAAGCTATTGTCCAGTTCCTCTTTGCTGATAAGAGACATATTTCGTCAAGTCCTCTGAAGTCACTGTTGATCAGAGACCTGAAGTTTTTTGGTGTTTTCCTTTTCATTATTGTGCCCTCATCTTGTAATTTGCCCTCCTGGTTCTACATAATTTTCTGAAACAATTTAGATGTTCCCAAGTTTCATTGAATGCTTCATTTTTGTCACTTCTTTGTAACGTTTGTATGCCACAATCTGCCTAGTCATCCTCAAATCAATGGATACTCTCTTTCTAGCTCTTTACTATTACAGAGTGCCATTCTAAATATTTTTGTATTTATGGGTCCCTCCTCTCTGTTTTTTGATGGCCTTGTTATATAAGCCTACTAGTGGTATCACTAGATCGGGTGAAGGAATACAATTTAGTGAGTGTGTGTGTGTGTGTGTGTGCGTGTATGTGTGTGTGTTTTTCAATCTTTTTTTCCAAGAAAAGTTGGAACAGTTCCTATACCCCACAGGCCTACTGACATTTCTGATTTTTGTCTTTTGTCATTTTTGCCCATTTGGTAGATGTAAAGTGAAACTTCAGAGTTGTCTTAATTTGTATTTCTGATTTGGAGAGTTTTTTTCATCTTATTATCTATACCTTAGATTTCTTTATTGGAAAACTGCCTCTTCATATTTCTCTAGTTTATGTACTGTGTGATGTCTGTTGTTCTTTTACATTTGTCTGTATTTTGGCTTTTAGTACTTCAGAGATAGTTACTAAAAAGATTTTCTTCAAATTAACCATTTCTTTTCTAATTCTAGCTGCATTGATTTTATTCATGCAAAAGCTTTTCTATTTTAAGTAATTGAAATTTTCATCATCCAGGATCCCATATTTGTTTAGGAATTCTTCTACTTATTCATAGGTATACAGTTTATCTCCATTTTTCTCTATTTTTGATGATGTGATCTTTTATGGATAGGTTATGTATTTATTTGGAGTTTGGTGTATTATATAAGACTTTGGTCTAAATCTAATTTTGACCAAATATCTTCCCAATTTTCCCAACAGTTTCTGTTGAGTTATATCAGTAATTATTATTATTAGAGTACTATTTAAATTATCATATATTACTTTGGTTATTTAAATACTATTGAAATTATATATATATGTATATATATACATTGCTCTATTTAAATTATTATACATTGCTCTATTTTAATGACTAAATATTGCTCTGACTCCTGCATGCATTGTCTCTGACCTAAACAGATTTAGACTGTGGATCCAAAAAAAGGTTAGAAGAGTGAGACACCAGAAATCTGGGAGCTGGTGTGCATGCTGGGATTTACCAGAAGTCTAATAATGAGGGACAAAGTCTAGAAAAATATTCTTAACTTAACCCAACAGTAGCATACATATAGATTCATCTATCCATCAGCCACAGCACAAGTGACCTTGGTGGGGTAAATGCTGCGAAGAAGCTGTGTCAAGTCTGAGTCTCTCCCCAGAGATTGAGGCGGAATAAGGAAGAGTATACCCATTAAGTGTTGGGAGGGAATGTTTGTAACCCAATCCTGCCGGGCCTTAATGGCTATTTAGAAAACTAATTGGTATTAATTGTTGAGTATAACTGAGGCACTTGTCACTGGCAGCTAACAGTGGATGGAATATATTGCCAAAAGTCCCACCTGATCTCTCAGGTACCCCAGAACCCTGAGAGGGAGATATAGGCACCCAGTGTATTGCTGCATAAATATATGATGAAGAACGTCTCATTTTTTTCATATTTGTGTTGCCAGTATACAGCACACAGTAGGTTCTTAATAAATCCTTATTAATCAATTGAAAGCAGCATAAACAACAATTAGGACAAAAGGAATACTTGGAAAGTGATTTATTTGCCACTTGGTAATTAACTGAAAGATCATCTGGTCCCCACCAATATTGGCTTTGGATCTAGGAGGTCATACTGGTACAGAGTCCAATTTCCTCTAAATTCCACACAGGCTGTAATTATTCCTGTCATGGTGGTACCATGCACAGTGTGGCCCATTATGCATCTGATTTAGCTCTGATTTATTCATCCTTAATAATTATATCAGTTTCTCTGGTTGCTTCCCAATTATAGCAATTTTTCTCTTTGGAATCATCTCTCTTTCAATAAGATCAAAGACTTGTAATCACAGGTGGCATTAGGAAACACTGACATTCAGTAAACACTCATAAAAGCTCTCAAACATAGATTTCAAATCATTGGCCATGGCTTTCACAGCAAATAGGTATTACTTTCATATGCCTTGGATTATTAGTGGCTCTTTTATTTTCCTGCTTAAAGGTGGCATTCAGAGATCTCAGAAGCTCATATTTGCCTGTTAGTAAGAAAGAGAATGGAGATAAGAAAGGGAGGGAGAGAGGGAGGGAGAGAGAAAAAGAGAGAGACAGAGAGTCAGAAAGAGAGAGACAGAGACAGAGAGAGAGAGACAGAGACAGAGAGAGAGAGACAGAGAGAGAGAGAGAGAGAGAGAGAGAGAGAGAGAGAAAGACCAAATTCCTGCTTGCATAGATATTCTCCTTTCTGTTTTGCTGAGTACTAGAGGCAAGTTTACATGTGAAGGAGTGAGTAAAAATAAATCCAAATAGTCCCATAGCATACTGTTGGGAGGGCAAATATAGGCCTCCAGGTTGCACTGAAAATCTAACCTTGCATTTTGTTCCTTCTGGTGGTGCAAATTGCAGGAAAAAAGTGATTGGCAGGGTGATTTCTTTTATGTTTCTAGAGAATGAACAGGCATTGCAGGCTCCCAGGTATAACAGGCTGCATTTTGGTATGCTTATACAAGGTGGCATAATGTACTGAGGCATTTTAGAAATCTATTATCTTCTTCATCGTCATTCCTATTATCATTATTATTTTAATTAGGGCTCAGAAGAAAATCAAGGTCAAGGTGTCCGGGCCTTTAAAAAAAAAAAACCATACATACTTTGTTTTTTTAATGGAATTTTTTTTGTACTGTACTGCACTAAACCCTCTTTCCTCTTCTCCAACTACCAGAGTATAAATAGTAAACATGGTCCTAATCAGCAGTGATTCATTCCTTTTTACTAAACCTAGTCTCTTTGTTAATCATATAATTATTTCATGTGGCATGCAAGCTTAAAGTCTAAAACTCCTACTTAGCAAACAAAGCCTAAGCTGACTAGAAAGGATTCTGCTTTTTTTCCTCCTACCTTTTTAACAAAGTTGAATATATTACTGCTACGTGGATTGCTTAACTCATTGGGGCCAAATTGGAGGAAACAATACAGAAAGTTTTTTGTTTGGTCTTTTTAATTTTGTTTTTATCTTATAGATATTTCCAGATTATCTCCACTCCCTAAGAGTGCTCTTGCAAAAAAATAATTAGGCAAACCTCACAACACAATGACCTTGTCTGAAAGTATATGTAAGATTCTACCTCTCAACCTTTCTAGTTTTAAAGAATTTGATTTTATAATGAACAAAGTTATATTTTATTTTCTTCTCACCTCAACTCCATTGGGGGAAAAGAGAAACAAATTCCTTGCAACAAATGTGAATAGCCAAGCAAAACAAATTCTCTTATAGCTGTATGCAAAAATATATGTCTCATTTTCTCAACCCTAAATCCATTATTTTTTCTCTTTTTTTAATTGATTTGTTTCTTAACTTTTAGTTTACATGATTCAGTTCCAGAATCCCTTGAGTTTCAGATTTTCTCCCCTCCCTTCCCC
>CM053585.1:502083189-502102725 GCA_028646515.1 Pseudochirops corinnae
CCTTCTAACCCCTCCCCCCATGACCCTTTCCCCCTCCTATGGCCTGTAGGATATGATTGATTTTTATACTCAGTGTTGTATGTTAGTTCTTCCTTGAACCAAGAATTGATGAGAATAGATCTCATGCAGTGCTCCTCTCCCTCCCCTCTTTCCCTCTACTATCTAAGTTTTATGTCTCTTCTCAATAGAGTCTTATATTTAACTGGTTGTGTTATTCCCTTCTTGCACCAGAACCAGTGAGGGAGTAGCTCATATAATGGTCACCTCGCTCCCTTCTTTCCTTCAACTATATTGTTTTTATGTCTCCTTGTATAGTATAATTTACCCTTTTCTTCTTCATTCTTTCTTCTTCCATTGCAGTCTCTTAATAAGGGATTTTATCATCATTTTGCATAATTTATACCCACACCCTCTATTTATCTATGTCCCTTTTAGATGTTGCTGTAAGTATAGAGTTCATGATATTAATAGGTATCAGCTTCCCATAGGGAGATGTTAAACAGTTTGCTCTTGTTAAATAACAAATTATGTGTGTGTGTTTTTTTCCTTATTTACCTTTCTATGTCTCTCCTGGGTCTTGTAATTGGAAGTTGAATGTTCCATTGAGCTCTGGCTTTTCCATCAGGAAGGTCTGGAATTCTGGTATGTCACTGAATGTCCATCTCCTTGCCTGGTAGATTATCCTCAGTCTTGCTGGATAGGTGATCCTTGGTTGTAGCCTGAGCTCTTTTGCCTTGCGAAAAATCATATTACAGTTCCTCCAGTCTTTCAACGTTGAAGCTGCCAGATCCTGTGTGATCCTCACTGTGGTTCCGTGATATTTTAATTGTTTCTTTCTGGCAGCTTGTAGTATAGTTACCTGATAGTTCTGGAGTTTGGCCACAATGTTTTGTGGACTTTTCAATTTGGGATCTCTTTCAGGAGGTATCCGGTGGATTCTCCTGATTTCTATTTCACCCTCTAGTTCTAGGATCTCAGTGCAGTTTTCTTTGATGAGCTCTTGGAAGATATTGTCCAGACTCATTTTTTCATCATGATTTTCTGGTATAGCAATGATTCTCAGATTGTCTCTCCTGGATCTGTTTTCCAGGTCAGTTATTTTTCCATTGATATATTTTACCTCTTTTTCTAATTTTTCAGTCTTGATGTTTTGTTTGACTGATTCTTGGTTCCTCATAGAGTCATTGGCTTCAATTTGGTTGATTCTAGTTTTTAGCAAATTATTCTCCTTAGTTTTTGAAGCTTCTTTTCTATATGCTCAGATTTCATTTTTAGTTCACACATTTTGCTGTTTAAGGAGCTGTTCTCTTCATTATAATGTTTTTCTAACTTTGCCATTTTGTTTTTATAAGACGTGTTGATTTTATCTTCTACCTCTCTAATCCGAATTTCAAAGTTCTTTTTGAGCTTATCTAGGAATGCTTTCTGTGCCTGAGACCAGGTTGTAGTCCCTGTTAAGTCTTCAGCTGTGGGTGTGGAATCAAAACTCTCTCCTGAGTTTGATTCCTCCCTCTCACAGTAATAGGATTCCAGAGTCTTTGTCTTTGTCTTTGAAGCCTGCTTTCTTCCTATTTTGAGGAAGGACCTTAGTCCCGCCCTTCCTCCGGGGTTCCTAAACCTTTACTGCTTAAAATTTTCCTCTGGGGCAATAATTGCTGTGTTTTCAGATGGGGGGGGCGGGTATTGGAGCAACCAGGGTTCAGTCTGTCATCTTGATCTCTGGAAGTTCAGATAGGGGTTTTTTTAATTTCTAGGCTGTAGTATGAGTAGTCCAGGGAGTAGCTGCTGTCCCTGCCGTGGGCCCTACCTTTGTCTCTTACCCAGCTCTGTCTGATCCCCACCCTGTGCCTGTGGTGATAAACTTGAGAATGGCCCTTGTAGTTGGTGAATCAGCAGGCCTCATCTGGCGGGCGTCCAACGAGGCCTGTCTTGTCTAATCCACTATTTTTTCATCAGAAGGGAGAAGATATGCTGCATCACCAGTGCTCTACAATGATGGCCATATTTAATGATCATAGTTCCCATAGCTTTTTAAGTTCTTTGTTTTTACAGGATTGTTGTAATTATGTAAATTGTGCTCCTGGTTCTGCTTATGTCATCCTTCATCAGTTCATAAAAGTCTTCAAAGTTATTTATTTTTGTAATATTAATGTTATACCATAAATAGTTTTCTGGTTCTCCTTGCTTCACTCAACATCAGTTCATATAATTCCACATCTTTTTGAAATCACTTATTTGCTCATTTCTCATATTGTATTCTATCACATTCATATACCATAATATATTCAGCTATTATTCAAATTTTAAGTATTCCTTTAATTTCCAGTTTTTTGCCACCACAGAAATTGTTACTATAAATATCAGATACTTACTAATCGTGTAACCATGGGCAAAGCACTTAACCCTATTTGCCTCAGATCCCTCATCTGTAAAATAAGCTAGAGAAGGAAATGGCAACCACTCTAGTATCTTTGCCAAGAAAACCCCAAATGGGGCCATGAAGAGTCAGACATGACTGAAAAGAACAAAACAACAAAAGGACTTTTTCTCTTTCTTCTTTGTCTTTTGGGGGTAGACATGACTGTGATGCATCTAATGTACACACTCTTTAGAACTTTTTGTGTATAATTCAAAATTGCTTTCCAGAATGATTGTAACCTATTCACAGGTCCATCAATAGTACATTCATGTTCCTGTTTTTTCATAGTCCCTCCAATATTTAGCTTTTTTTTTTTCATATAGCTATAGAGAGTTTAATTTATTTCCCTTAGAACTTCCTGTTCCAGAACTGCCATGTCCTTGCTTAGGCCATTTTTGAATTAGAGGATGACTCTTATTCTTATTAATTTGAATTGTTATTGAATTACATATCTTCTAAATGAAATCTTTATTAGAGAAACTTAACACCAAGATTTTTTTATAAGTTATTTGCTTCCCTTTTAATAATAGATTTATTGGATTTATGCAAAATCCTTAAAAATTTTATTTACTAAGAATTATCTACATTATCTTCTGTGCACTTTCCTGTTCCTTTTTTGGTCATGAACTTTTCTTCTATCTATAAATCCGATAGGTAATTTTTCCTAATCTTTCTTTAATTTGTATATGATGTGATCTTATATGTCTAGATTGTGTTTATATTTAGAGTTATATTCTTGTATACTATGATTGCATGATGTTTAACAATATTTCTTCAAGATGTGTGAAAATGGAGCAGTCTAATCATGGTACTGTTAATACAGAGGATTATGATGACCATAGTCCATGAACATTAGAGCACTAGATTGACACAAAAAATAGAGAGACAGTGTGCTAGATTGTGATGAATGCTGAATTTGTAGTCAGAGGATGTGGGTTCAAATATCTACTTATTACCAATGTGGTCTTGGACAACTTCCTTTCTCTTTAGTTCTTCAGCTGTAAAATGAGGGAATTGAATTAGTTGTCATCTGAGATCTCCATTTCTACATCTATGGTCCACTAACTTATTTTTATAATTTATTTGGAGGGCTAGGGACTTAGTTTTCTCACACTGAGCCTGAAATGTTCTCCCTCCCAATCTCTGAATCTTTGACCCCTTTTAAGTCTTAGTTCAAATGTTGCCTTCTCCAGACTTTTCCTGGTTCCATCAGTCACTAATGCCATCTCCTCTAAACATTCTATCTATTCTATATTCATTTCATATCTTCTGATTTATATCTGTTTTCTCCCCCATTGGAGTGTAAGCCATAGTATTCTCACACATCAAGCTTTTTTTTATTCCTTTATTCCATAAGCATTTTAAAGTACTTACTATATGCCAAGCATATACACAGAAAAAAAAAAAGAAAGTTTCTACCCTCACAAAGCTTATATTCTGCTGGAAGAAAGCAGCAGAAAACTAAGTACAAAACAAATACATTATAAATGCACAGTAATTTCTGGGGAAAAGGACTCTAGCTATTGTAGAAATCAGGCTATACTCCCTCTACAGCAGTAGTTCTCAAAGTTTTTGGTCTGAAGACTCCCTTATACTTTTAAAAATTATTGATGACCCCTCCTCAAAGAGCTATTATTTATGTGAATTATATCTACTTCTACTTAACAAACTAGAAACCGAAACATTATAGTATTAGGAAAATAGTTTTGACCTCACAAACCTCTTGAAAGGGTCTTGGGGTTCCCCCAATAGTCCCTGTACCATGCATTAAGAACTGCTGCTCTAGAAAATAGCACATGATCTAATGCTTGAAGGATGGCAGGGACTCCCTAGTTCAGAACTTCCTCACCTGTCATGTGGACTATTGCAATAGCCTTCTAAAAGGTCTCCTTGCCTCAAGTCTTCCCCCCTTCAGTACATTCTCCATCAGCTATCAAAGTGATTTTCCTAAGTGATAGGTTTAAACATGTCACTACTTGATAAACTCCAGTGGCTAACTGTTACTTTCAGGATGTAACAATAATAATAATATCAACAATAACAGCTAACATGTATATAGCAATTACTATGTGCCAGGTACTGTGCTAAGCCCTTTATTATCATTATCTCATATGATCCTCATAGCAACCCTGGGAGATAGGTGCTATTCTTATTCCCATTTTACAGATGAGGAAACTGAGACAAACAGTAGTTGAATGACTTGCCCAGGATCATAAAACTAGGTCATATTTGAATTCAGGTCTTCCTAACTTCCTAACTCTATCCAATACATCACCTTGTTTGTCCATAAAGTTCTTAAGGATTTAAAACTCTTCACAAGCAGACCCCTTGCTACCTTTCTAATCTTCTCATAGTTCACTCCTCTCTACACAATATAGTGGCCGTACTGGCTTACTTGCCATTCCTCACACGTGATATTTTATATCCTTTCCCACTGACTTTGCTCTGTTTTTTTTTGCTGAGCCTGAAATGTTCTCCCTCCCAATCTCTAAATCTTTGACTCCTTTTAAGTCTTATTTCAGATGTTTCCTCCAGACTTTAATTGGTTCCACCAGTCAATAATGCCATCTCCTCTTAACATTCTATCTATTCTATATTCATTTCATATCTTCTGATTTGTATCTGTTTTCTCCCCCATTGGAATGTAAATTCTTCGAGGGTAGGCATTTCTATTTTGTATCCTTAGCACTTAACACAGAGCCTAGAATAAGCTCTTATTTAATGTTTCTTAATTAGTTGATCAATTCGTGTTTATGTCCAGGTAAGTGTCAATATGTAATTTAACCTGAATTCCATAAATGTTTCTACTTGATTGAGTCAAAAAGAAATATTTAGTGGAAAAATTACCAATGCCCCTCTATATTGCTAGTGTTTCTCTGAAATCCAGAACTTTTGGTCCTAAAGTACTTAATCTCAACCTGTAATGCTTAGAAAGCAAGAAGGATTTAGAACATGCAGCATATAAAAATGTTATCTCCCATCAGGTTTCAAAATCCTTTATAGAGTACAATTACAGATACACATATTTAGCTGCAGTGAAAGATAGGTTTCTTCAGATAAATGTTAGTCTTTCCCATGGATTATTGTGAAAATAAAATGAAAAGATAGGTGGGAGTGCAGGACTATCCCTAGGAATAAATTTATGTCTGTTTTTGGTACTCTTCTGACTCCCTTTTCAGTGCATCTCCTCCTACTCTTGGTAGAGTTTACTGCACCTCCTACTCTCCCCTTTCCTTTCTTCCCCAGTCAATATCCATCTTCTCTCTGCCTTCTATTAATATCTCCTTTCAGCCATACTGTTGCATTGGAAGTAAATTCACCAATTAATCTGAAACCAGATGTTAATTAATAATGAAGACTTAATCTGGGATGTTTCTAGACCAAGTAAAGGTTGTAAGAACTTTAAGTGAAAGGAAGGACATTCTTTAGCCATTAGAAAGAGGCAAGTGGGGGGATAGTGGTAGAGAAAGGCTGTTTTAAACCATTCCTCATTTGTAGTACTAGCTAGCATTTGTAGTACTTTAAAGGTAGCAAATCACATTACAAACATTAGGTTACTTTTATAAAGTGGGCAAAAGCTAGTCAAAAATCATGGCTATAAGTTATAGAAATTAATCAATCCTTATTCTCATTTGATTTTTATCTACAAACCTGAGTGGAGGAAAAAGACAGCTCATCTCTAAATATGGTGAAATCCACATGTATTTGGAAATTTTAAATACAGTACCAATATAAGTTACTTGTCATCATTTGTTATAAGATATCTTCTCTTTAAGGTTGTTTTTTAAATATATGAATAGAGCATTAGTATAGAATTTTGTCTCAGTGTTGCTCAGTCATTTAATTATGGTAGCTCTGGTTTTGGAAAATTATACTTCAATTTTGTTTGATTAGAGAACATTAAAGATCTATTATAGCATTGTGTTTCAAGGCTGTACTTAAAGGTTTTTTAGTCTTCCTATTATAAATCTCCTTTTCAGTCTATCTTGGTGGATTTTAAATAGTACTTGGCTGAAGTATGGCAGAGCTCACTCATTCACCTGGATGCAATTTTCATTAAGGGGGAAAATGAAGGGATTTTCTATTACAGAGCCCCTGAGTGAAGAGTCCTCCTTTTATGGCTTTGGATAATTTTGACTCTTTTGTACCTGATTTTAAAAATAGAAAGAGTTCCATATCACTCATTAAAGTTTATTTTTGATAATGTATACATTTACTTAGAAAAACCTTTGTAGCATCAGTAGAACAGAGGGGAACATCAACCCAAAACCAGCCTGATGATCACAAATTTTGAATTTGTAGAGTTAGAATTAAAGAGCCTTTTACTATAGGACTTGGTGTCTTTAGATCCAATATTTGCTTTTAAGTTTAATAGCTTGTGCCCATATTTGGTTTAATAACTAATACCCATTATTTCCTTCTTTTCTTCTTACTTTCACTTAATATACAACAAGGGGTTTGGAAGGGGGTTGTCCATAAAATTGGATGGGAAAAGATAACATCTTTATTTCAATATAATAAGCTTCCTCTGTAGTCACCTGTGTTTTATTTTATGTATGTAAAAATGATTCTGGAATGAGGTCTGTCCATAGGCTTGACCAGATTTCCAAAGAGATATTATGATACAAAAAAGTTAATGATATAAAAAAAAGTGAAGAACCTTGACACAGAGCAGAAATCTTGACCCTTTACTGTTCTGAGGTAAACCACCCCAAGGATGTGTAGACAGAGAACAAAGCCCTCTGACAGGCTGGCTGCCGGAGCAGTTGAATCAGGTAGCAATGGTTTAAGATGTGGAAATTTTTCAATTTCTCAGTCCTCAATCAAGTCTCTACTCTTGCTTACCTGTTTTCTCTCTTAGGATATCATACATAGTCTAAAATATAATGACATTTAAAAAGCAAGGGGAAATAGTTTTCAAATTGTTTTCCATTTTAAATTGCCTCTGTCACTGATCCCTTCATTGAAAAGAAATTGAGGAAAATTGAGAATTTATTCTTTCATAACTTGCTGAGTATTCAGACATAGAACTTCGGATAGTTTTATAGCATTTGAAGGGTACATTGTGTAAAAATCTTCTTATTTACATGGGCTTATTTTTTTAATTGAAGAGGAGAGAGGGTAAATCTAAACTTGCAATTTTATTTGGAGGTGGACTCTGGTATGGAAACTTCTTCCATTAGTGCAGGTGGGGCACGAAGAAGTTAAGTAAATTGCCTATGGTAATATAACCAGAATATGTCAGAGGAGACTTGGACTCAGGTTTTCCTAATTCCAAAGCTGGCCATTTGTCCATTTCAAGTTGTCTCTCCCTCTCTTTATCTCCTTTTTTAAGCATAAATCTAGTCAAATATTGTCAGTCAATAAGCATTTATGAAACATTTACTTTGTGTTAGGTACTATAAAAAGTGCTGGACATACAAAGAAATACCACCCTCTCCAAAGTCCCTGATCTCATGGAATGTATATTGTAATGGGAAGAGACAATACACCATGTACATACAAGGTATACATGCAGATTAGGTGGAAAGAAGACTTTAGCAGCTGAGTCTTATGGGAGGAAAGGAGACTGAGGAAGAACTTGGAAAGACCTTCAGTAGATGAGATTTGAACTGAACCTTATAGAAAACTGAGGAAATCAAGAGAATGAGTTGAAGAGGTCAGGAATTCCAGACATAGTGGACAGCCAATACAAAGACACAGAGATAGAGATGGAGTGTGCCAGTGTAGGCCAGTGTAATTGAGTCATAGAGTTTGTGTGGGGGATATAATGCATAGGAAGGCTGGAAAGGTAGAGGAAGGGGGCAGGTTTTAAAGAACTTTAAATGCCAAACAAAGGAGATTGTATTTTGATCCTGGAAGAGATAGGGGGCCAATGAAATTTATTAAACAATGACATGACATCATCAGACCTGTGCTTTAAGATAATCACTTTGAAAACTGAGCGGAGGATGTATTAGAGTGGGGAGAAATTTGAGGCAGGGTGCCTACCCAGAAGGCTATTGAAATAGTTCAGGAGCAACCATGAGAACTTGAACTATAGTTGTGGATTATGAGGAGAGAGAAAGAGCTATATGCAAAATCATAGATATGATTTTAAAAAAATAAGAAAGTGGAAATAACACAATCTGACAATGAATTGGAAATGTGGGTTGAGGAAGAGTGATGAGTTAAGGATGACACAGAGGCTGTAGGCCTACATTGCTGGAAGGATGGTAGTTCCCTTGACAGTAAAAAGCAGTTTGGAAAGAGAGTGGTGGGGATTGGGGGTGAATATAATGAGTTCTATTTTTGTATATGTTGAATTTGAGAAGCCTGTGGAGGAGATAGTTCCAGATGTCCAAAAGATATGAGGTGGTGATGCACAGGACTAGAGTGACTGGCCGAATGGAAGCTAATGACTCTGTGACACATTTAAGGAATAATATAAACAAAGCCAAAAGACTGAGAAAACAGAAGAAAATGTCAAATATCTCATATGAAGAACAACTGACCTGGAAAATATATAAAGGAGAGAAAATTTGAAAACCGTTAGGCTATCTGAAAACCAAACAAGAACAATAGCAAAAGAGTTTAGACATCACATTTCAAGAAATTTTTTTTTTAACTGCCTAGATAGCTTAGAACCAGAGGACAAAGTAGACATTGAAAGAATACACTGGTGACCTCCCGAGAGAAACCCCAAAATGAAAATGTTTAGAACTCCCAGGTCAAGGAGAAAGTACTGCAGTCAGAAAGATAGAATTCAAATACTATGGGGCCACAATCAAGATCACAAAGATTTAACAGCAAGGGATGAAGGACTTGGCGTATGATACTATGGAAGGCAAAGGAGCTAGGATTACAACAAAGAATAACCTACTCAGCAAAACTGAGTATAATCCTTTGGGGGGGAGGGGATGGGAATTTAATAAAATAGAATATTTTCAAGTATTCCTGGTTAAAAAAAAAAAGACCATAGTGGAATAGAAAGCAATACTTGAAGAGCATAGGAAGGTAAACCTGAGTGAGAAATCATAAGAGACTAAACAAGGTTAAACCAATTACATTCTTTTATGAGGAAATAGTACATATAATGTCCCAGATCTTTATCATTGTCAGAGATCTTACAGGGAGTCTAATTAGGCCAAAGACCTAGGTATGATTCTGTTCTTTTGGGATCATCTCAAAAGAAGAATGGAAGAGTAGGGAAGAGGGAGAGGAGGGAAGGGAGAGGAAGAATGGGGAAATTATCTCACTTAAATGGGGCACAAAAGGAAGAGTTTATACAATGAATGGCAGTGTTAGGGGGAGCAAGCAACACTTGAACCTCACTCTCATCTGAGAGAACAACACTTAAACCTCACATATCATCTCTTATCCTTGAACTCATTTAAGGAGGGAAAAATACTCATAAACATGCACAGCTGAGGGCAGAAATTTATCTTTCTCAATAGGGAAGTAGAAGGGAAAGGGGTTCAAAGAAAAAAGGGAGTAGGAAATAAAAGAGAGAGTAAATAAAGGAAGACAATGGTCAGAAATAAAACAAACTTTTAAGCAGGAGACAGAGTAAAAAGAGAAGGATAAGTATAAGAAAAGAGAATTGAAACAGTTAACAATCATAATTGTGAATATGAAAAATTGACTCATAAAATGGAAGAATCCAGTCATTTGTGCTTTACAATAAACATACAAAACAGTAATATATACACATAGAGTTAAAATAAGAGGTTGGAGCAGAATCTATTATGCTTCAATTGAAGTAAAAAAATAAGGCAGCGGTAACAATCATGATCTCAGGCAAAGGAAAACAAAAATAGACCTAATTAAAAGAGATGATCAGAGAAACTACATTTTGCTAAAAGGTGCCATAGACAAGGAAGTAATTTCAAAAAAAGATTCACAACAAGTTTTTCTGATACAGTCATCATTTCACAAATATGTAGGGAAATAAGTCAAGTTTATATAATAAGAGCCACTCTCCAAAAAAACCAGGCAGTTTTCAAAAGAAGAAATCAAAGATATCTATAGTTATATGGAAAATACTATCAGTCACTATTGATTAGAGAAATTCAAATTAAAATAACTCTGAGGTACCACCTCACATCTACCAGAAATGATAAGTGCTGGAGGGGATGAGAGAAAATAGGTGCACTAATAAATTGTTGGTCGAGTTGTGAACTGGTCCAACCATTCTAGAGAATAATTGGAACTTTGCCTAAATAGTTATAAAATTGTGCATACTGTTTGGCCCAACAATACTGCTACTAGGTTTGTACCCCAAAGAGATCAAAGAAAAAGGAAAAGGACCTATGTATACATAAATATTTATAGCAGCTCTTTGTGTGGTGGCAATGAATTCAAAATTGAGAGGGTGCTCATCAATTGCAGAATGGTTGAACAAGTTGTGGCATGTTACTGTGATGGAGTACTTTTGTGCTATAAGAAATGACAGGACGGATGTGGTTTCAGGGGGGAAAATGATAAGACCTGTAAGAGCTGATGCAAAGTGAAGTGAAAAGAACTAGGAGATCATTGTGCACAGTAAGAGCAATGTTGTAATGACTATCAACTATAAAAGGCTTGACTGCTCTGATCAATACAATGATCCAAGATAATTCCAAAGGACTCATGATGAAAAATTGTATCTACCTCCAGAGAGAGAACTGATGAATTCTGAGTGCAAATCAAAGTATATATTTTTTGCTTTCTTCTTTTGAGACATGGCTAATATGAAATTATGTTTTGCATGATTTCATATGTATAATTAATTTTGTTTTGTTTGCCTTCTCAGTGTGGGGGAGGGGGAAGGACTGAGAAGAAAGAGATAATTTGATATTCAATTTAAAAAGAAAAAAGTTTTAAAAATTGAATAAATAAATTTATTTTTAAAAAAGAAAAATTAATAAAGAAGGAATACTACCAAATTCTTTCTACAGCCTATATATCATCTTGATACCTAAATCCATAGACTCAAAACGGAGAACAAAAACTAGATTGATTTCTCTAATAAATATTTATGCAAAACAATAAATAAAATTCTAGCAAGGATAATACAGCAATATGTTACAAATTTCATATATTATGACCAGGCTAGATTTATACCAGGAATGTAGGACTGGTTAAATATTAGGAAAAGTATAAGCATGACCATATCAATAAGAAAAAACACCCTAGCAAAAACCATATAATTATTTCAATAGACAGAAAAAACTTTTGCAAAAATACAATACCCATTCCCGTTTAAAAAAAAATAATAATAGAAAGCATAGGAATAAACGGACCTTAAAATGATAAGTAATGTCTATCTGATATCTATCTAAACCTAACATTAAGAATCATCTATAATGAGGATATGCTAGAAGCCTTTCTGAAAAGATCAGGGGTGAATTAAGGATGTCTATTATCACCATTACTATTCAGTATTGTATTGAAAATCTTAACTGTAGCAATAAGATGAGAAAAAAAAATTAAAGGAATAAGCATGGGCAATGAGGAAACAAAACTACCACTTTTTACAGATAATATATATTGGTTCATTTATAGAAACCTAGAGAATCAACTAAAAAAAAGTAATCAAAACGATTAACTTCAGCAAAGTTAGAGAATATAGAATAAACCCACACAAATCATCAGCATTTCTGTATATTACCAACAAAACCTGCCAGAAAGAGATAGAAAGATAAATTGCATTTAAAATAACTACCAACTGGATAAATTACTAGAGAGTCTACCTCCCAAAACACATATAGAAATTATGTGAACACAATTACGAAACATTCTTCACACAAATATATACATATACATACACACACACACACACACACATACACACACACACACAATTGGAGAAATATTAAGTGCTCATGAGCAAGCTGAGCCAATATAGTAAAAGTGAAAATGCTACCCAAATTAATTTACTTATTCAGCACCATACCAGACTACCAAAGAATTGATTTATAGTATTAAAAAAAAATAAATTCATTCAGAGAAACAAAAGGTCAAAAATATCAACACAATCAATACAAAAGAAAAGGGAAGGAAGGATGCCTAGCAGTACCAGGTCTCGCACTGTACTACGAAGTTTTAATGTTCAAAACCGTACATGAGGAACACAGTGGCTGATCATTTGAACAGATATGTACACAATATATAGAAGCAAATGGGCATAACAATTTAGTGTTTGATTAACTCAAAGATCCCGGCTTTGGCACAAGAAATTGTTATTTGACAAAAAATGTTTTGAAAATTAAAAAGTAGTCTGACAGAATTTAGGCACAGACCAACATCTCATATTTAACAAGAGAAACTCAAAATGAGGACATGATTTAGATATAAAGGGATAAATACACACACACACACACACAAACATACAAAGAAGCTTTTCTTTCCTACTATTCCCTATCTCCCTTTAAGTAATAAAATGTTAACAAATCAGTATCCACGTTCAGAATATTTCATAAAATAATTAGAAATGAAACAGAGCACTTTTCTTAAACTACTGGGTTATAATGTTTTTTAGATAAGGCCCTATTTTCTTACCGTAACCATATAATGAGACTATAGTAGAAACAAGATTGTAATCCATCTTGTTCCTTTGAGGTTTTAGTAATCTTGGACCCAGTAGAATGTAAAATCCTCAACAGCACACAGTAGACACTTAAAATACATTTTGAATTTAATCTTACCTCACCTACTCCCACTTCTTCCTGGTTCCTTTTTTTGTCTTTTTCCTACAACTACCTTTTCTCTGCCTAAAGTCAAAGTCATTTTGTGGCTTATGTTTGTCTTTTGTTTTAGAAGAGGACCATAACATCAGGGAGAAGATAACATGGCTTGCAGTTGACTTGGATTTGAGTGAGGGAAGGTTGTGCAAAACCTCACTTTCTCCTCCAGAGTCATATGGGTCCAGTGGAGATGGCCCAGGATGCAATGGGAGACCCTGGTCCTTTTAGGCTAAGGTCTTTTCAGGTTCTCACTTTGAGTGAGGTAGTGCCCATTCAGTGAATAGGTCTCTAAGAAGTGAGTCAAGGGATGGCCCATTCAATTAAAAAAAAATCAAAATGAGGGGAAGACCCTAAAGGTTGAAGACCAAAAGAGAAACAGCTACTATTTACATTCACTGTGAGCCAGGTGGTCCCAAAATATAGCCATTAAGTGGGCAAGGACCTATCGTTGTCCAATCTATGAGCTCCAGAGTGAAAAGGATTTAAGGTTTGGTGTGAAAAAGAAAAGGAAAGAAAGAAAGAAAGAAAGAAAGAAAGAAAGAGAAAGGGGGAGGAAGAGGGGTAGGGAGGGAGGGGGGAGGGAAGGAAGGAAGGAAGGAAGGAAGGAAGGAAGGAAGGAAGGAAGGAAGGAAGGAGGGAAGGAAAGAAGGAAGGAAGAAAAGGAAGGAAAGAAAGAAGAAAAGGAAGAAAGAAGAAAGAAAGAGAAATAAATCTAACCAGTAAACCTCAAATTAACTGGGAAGCTTTCAGCCATTGAAATTTACCTTGCTTTGGAGAGGAGGAGAGGGAGAGGGAAGGGGAGAGGACTAGCTGAGTTACCCAACTGCCTGGGTCCCCATTCAGGCAGCTCGGACTACTCACAGTAACATGGTAAGGCAAACTATCATAAATGAGCTAGCACTTCTTGGGTAGGGCAATTGTTGCAGGTTTGAGCAATGCTGACCCCTGGGAGAGTAGAATCTAAGCATAGTTCTGTCTGTGTATAAGCAGTTCCCATATTCTTCTAGAATTTAGGGATTTATAATCATATATGAAATTCAAAAGAAATAGCATTCATTGAAATGTACTAGTTTCCTGATTCTTAGATAAAATAGCATCACTATGGAACATTCTTGTGTGTGGATTGGCCTTGGCCCTAAATTAATGGCTTAGAATTTCAAATGTCCTTAGAAATATGCTTGGTCTGAGAGATTCAAACTGTCTGTCACCTGTAAGTAGAAGGAAGATGTCTGCTCATAATTTCTTTTTTCAACAAGCCAGCCCCAAATAATGGTTTTATATAACATTATAAAAGGCTGCTTTCCATTTGGGACACTTGATGGCTTTTGCTGAAGAGATGAAGATTTTTAAGGTGAAGTACGGTAGAAATATACCATCTTCAGTAAAATGCCTATTATGGTTGTGCTGCATTTCTTATACAAAATGCTTAGCTAATATAATTAGAAGAATATAAAACTAATTGCAGAGTATATGTAGGAAATTGCTATCTTAATTGACTTAGATAACGGAAAGTGTCTTGGGGAATTAATGATTCTTAAATGTCTCCTAGCAGTGAGTATGTACTAAAGGCATTTCGCTTTGTTTTTGTTTATTTGCTTTTCTGTATTTGTATTCATTGGCATATTTAGGTTTTGTACTTTTGCTAAAAAAAAAAAAGCCATCATTGCTAGTGATAACCATGACTAATATTGGTGTGGCTATCTATGGTCTTTCTAAGCTTTGTTGTTTTATCATTGCAGTTGTGTTCAACTCTTCATGATCCTATTTGGGATTTTTTGGCAAAGATATTGGAGTGGTTTGCCATTTCCTTCTTCCAGCTCATTTTACAGATGAGGAAACTAAGTCAAACAGGGTTAAGAGAGTTGCCCAGGGTCACATAGCTGGGAAGTGTCTGAGGCCAGAACTGAACTCAGAATCTTCCTGACTCCAGACCTGGAGCAGGGATGATCTTTACCTTCAAATCATACCTACTTTCAAGGAGTTTCTATTACATTGAAAAGTGAAAGAATGCAAGGAAACCATAGAATGAAGGGATTTTCAAGTTTCTCCCACATATTATATAGTTCATTACTACTGATACCACTGAAGTAGGAAGTTGCTGGTCTTCATGAGTTGTAACCAAAAAAACACATCGACCAATGACCAACCTTCTAATAACAAGCCTCTCCAGACTAGCCTGGCTGCTGAGCCTGTCTTGGAAACCTTTCCACTTAGGTACATTATGGCAAAGTTGGTGATCTACCATGGCCTTCAGGATCCCTGTGTCAACTTTGCTCCCCAAGGAGGTGTTGAGTAGAACCTGAATAAAGAATCTATGTATTTATATCTGAAAAACTGGGTGGCCACACCATTTTCTTGACTTGTTATCATTGATGACTTTTTTAATTTGTATGTCTAGGATCCCTTCCTATTTTGGTTTCTTTCCCACATCCCTTAAAAATTTAGGGCCATTGAACTTTGTAGAGATATTGAATGAATGTCATCTATGTATTGGTTCCACAGAACTCTGACTGGTAGCTTCAAGGATCAGTTGCTTAGCTGCATAGCCCAATTCCTTCTTCTTCTAGTCCCTATACTTCTGACCATTTGGCCTTGATCTCTCCCTGAAGTACACAAAGTTCCATTTTATTTGCAGGTTCATAGAATTAAAGCTAGAAGTTATATTGAGACCATCTAATCCAAGGTTCTTAACCTTGAACCCCTGAGTCTAGTGAAACCTATGAACCCTTTCTCAGAATAATGTTTTTAAATGTGAGAAATGAAATACAGAGTTTACAAAGGAAATCAGGTTCATTATCCCCACCCTCGTGTGAATTGCTCATCGGCATCAGAACTTTGCTTTGCTTCCAAAGGTGAAATGATCATCTCTGCCACCATCCTCATTAGCTCCAACTTTCTCAGACAACTGTTCCTAGGATTATATAACTAGAGCTAGAGGGATCTCAGACCTACTCCAACCCTCTTATTTTACAGTCAAAGAAACAGACCCAGAGAGGCTAAGTAGCCTAAGGTCATATAGGTAAACATCAGCGGCAAAATTTGAACTCAGATCCTTCAACTGTGTGCTGTGCAATGCTGCCTTGACTTTCTTCCATGGTACTTTCTGGCATGACTTCATTTCATCCTCCTTAAGAGAGAGAGTGACTTACACTTCAGCACATGTGATACCCTGGAGTTTGTTGTATACCAAGTATTCAGTTTCATTCTTATGCTACTCCCGACGTCAGTGGCAACAGAAGTATTAAGGTGCATCATACATGGGAAATAACAGTAAATCTCCTCATTCTAGGTTTGCTTTACATTCTTTCATATTCCAATAGGATGGAAACTCCTGGAGAGCAGGACTCTGATACTTTTGTTTCTGTATTCACAGGAACTAGAATAGGACCTGTTTCATAGTAAATGATTAAGAAATAATTGTTCAATTGAATTTTCTAAATATTTCCTGTCATTGTCACTCATTTTTCAAAACTCCAGTGAGTTTCTGTGTAAGCATGGTAATGATCTGAGTTTAATTTACTGTCTGGTAAGGGTTGCAAAATGTTCTTTCCTAACAGTTACAATTCTCACCCCAGATGTAGAAGTAGCTAGGGACTTGGTGCCTGGAAACTTGAGATTTATGGCCACTCCATTCTTGATAGTTCTCCCTATTCCTTAGATTCCTTCTATGCTTTTTCCTCCTTTTGCAAAAGCTCTCTTTCCTTAAAGTCTGAGTATATTGAAGGGTACTTTGTCTTTCTGCACTTGTTCAGTTCTGGGGGGACAAAAGAACAAAATGCCCCCCTCACAATCCATCACATTTCCTTCTTCCAAAGTCTGACTCAAAGTCTATCTTTCTGGAAAATGCTTTTCCCCCTAAGTGCTTCTTTATTCTCAGGACCATGTTAATATTTTTTTTAAAGTATCACAGGCCCATTTTTTGCTATAAATACCGCTACAATGAAAAATTGTGCATAACAAAATTTCCAAACCATGCTTAATAGCTTACTATTTTCAATCAGTACTGTGTACCGTGTTCAAGACAAATCCCACCTATATTAATAATTGGTTCCTTGAAAACAGAATGCTTGATGAAACAACATTCGAAGGAACAGTTAATTCTATAAGAACAGTGATATAAATGGACCACTGGACCAATAGAATGTAAGCTCATTAAGGCCAAGGACTGTTTCCCCCAGTGCTTACCATAGTATAGGCATTTTGTATGTAGTAATTAATTGATTGGCTAAATGATGTTTCATATGGTTTTACTACATTACATTGGGGTTTCGCTAGTGTGAAATATTGACTGATGAAGCTTTATGTGGCATATGCTTCTATGACCAAAATATTTGAATAGTTCCTTAGAGTTAATTATCGTAAGATTCAAAAGCTACAAAAGCTTAAAACTGCCCTAAGACTTTTGGGACATCTTGTATTATATTGTGTTCAACTTATATTCTTCTTTTTATAGTTTTAAACCCTTTTCACAAATGTTGCACAATTAGGTTAAAAGAGAAGATTCTGTATCAGCTTCAGGTTGGATTAGAAGGCTTCTAAGGCACCTTGTACCTCTGACAGCAACAGCAAGCATCTTAAATGTCTCTGACTTAAATATCATTGACTGACAAATCAGCAGATTAAACAAAGCCTGAAATTCACTAGATAGAATAAATAGAAACTCATGTCATTTGGCTTTTACCTGACACCACTTTGTCACAAATAAACAAGAGTTATTTCCAGAAAAAAAATAAAATTGGATTGGAAATTATACAGTGCCTTTCACTCATCTGCAAGCAATGTTATCCTAGCTCTCTCAAGGTCATACCATAGGGATATGCTGAAGCATCTTATTCTTTCTCAACTTTTATGTTTTACATCAGTGTCCTATTTTTTTTCCAATACTAAATATTAAGGAGCTGAAGAATAGGAAAAAAAAGAATTGTTGTGTTCCTAATGTAGGAATTATAAAATCAAACTAAAAACAAAGAAAAGACTTTCAAACTCTTGTTCTTGGTCCCATTACCTTCTGTCTCCTCCAGAAATTTAATCCCTCAATCACTCCCTCTCTTTCATCTTCAATTTCTTATCCATTGACTCTCTCTCCACCATCTAAACATATGATAGGACTCCCTAATCCTGAAAAAAAACCAACAACAACTTGACCCTGTTATCCCTTCAAATTCTCACCCTATTTTTTCTCCCTTTCAGAGTCACAGACCAAGAAAGGGTTCATTTTCTCTTGTTGCTTCAATTTCTTCACCTTGTATTCATGTTTATGTCCCTTATAGTTTGACTTCTAACACTACCATTTGAAGGAAACAGCTCTCTCCAAGCTTACCAAAAGTCTCTTTAAAAACTAAATCCAATGCCCTTTCCTCAGTCTTCATCTTTCTCCACCCTTCTGTAGTACTTGACAGTATTGACCAGTGTCTCCTTTTGGGTATTTTTCCCTTTGATTTTTCCTCTTACCTCTCTTCTCATTCCCTCTCATTCTCTTTTGTTGGGTCATCAGCACAATGCTGTTCCCACCTCCTAATTTTGGATGTCTGTAAAGCCATGCATGAGCAGCTTTCCAGAGGACTGGTGCTGTGAGCAGCTTTCAAGGTTCAATAACAAGTCAGAGCAAAGTATTCACAGAAAATCAAGGTAGAGCATTCACCATGTCACAACTCAACAATTTATCACTAAAATGGCCACATAGTTTTCACCAAGGTGGTCACATAGTTTTAAACAAAGTACATTCATTTAGTCAATCACAAAATCCTTAATTAAATCACAAAGTACAAATGTCAAAGTTCTCCACCCCTAGGTCACAGTAAATCATAATATTCTCAGTCAGTACACAGTATCCAAGTAAAGTCTTCTTTCAGCTTGACTTGAGGCTGGCTCTCAGCTTCTATGGTTCCTCTTCCATGGTCCCAGCTCCAACTATCACCTGGGTTCAAAGGCAGCCAGCTCCCAGTTCCTTGTCCAGTTCTTCATCCAGTTCCCATTCCATACTGAAGTTCAAAGTATCCAATCCACATCAAGTCTTTCACAGTTCCTTTTTCTGGGAAGACAAAGCTTAACAGAGCCACAATAATATTCATACACATTTCCAGCACTATCATTAATTCACTATCTGCTTGTGAAATCAACTCAGACCCACCAACAAGGTCTGAGAACTCAACACAAATCATCAACATAGAAGTCAACAGAGACCCACTAACAAGGTCCAAGAGGTCAGTACAAATCATCAACACAGAAATCAATACATATACACAAACGAGGTCCAAGAGGTTAGCAAAAATCATCAGTAAAGTCCCAAGACCTACAAAACCCTCCTCCAGGACTTCTATAAACATACACACAGAAAATCCTCTTTCAGGTCTTCCATTAAGGTCCCAGAGCTCCTGTACAAAGGTATAATAATCAAACATCAACACAGAC
>CM053585.1:502103225-502127748 GCA_028646515.1 Pseudochirops corinnae
GAGGGAGGAAGAGAAAGAATCTAGAATCTAAAGTTCCATAATCAAATGTTATATGTGCAATTATTATTATTATTATTAACTACATCCAACTAGAACTTGAGATACACAGGCAGTGTGGTTCGGACATCCATCCTGCCCTACCGAAAAGTCAGAGGGGTGAGGGGGGAAGACATAGGAGAGAATGGGCTGGGGGAGGGGGGATACACTGGGATGGCTGTTTTGGGGTGGTGGGTAGGGGAAAGATGGGGAGAAAATATGTAAAGTAAAATTTAAAAAAAAATAAAAAAAAAAAAAATAGAGACATGAACTCCAAAACCTCCATTTAAGTAGAGAACTCAGCTCAGACATTTCATTATTTACTTGACTGCACTGCTCTGAGACTTCTCAGACTTTTCCACCATCCTGTTATTAGATACCTTCCTCCACTCCTTCTTTTCAGCTTCCTTTGTGTATTGTCATCCCGTGTGCATGTGTGTGTGTGTGTGTGTGTATCTGTGTGTGTATCTCCAATGCTTTGGATGGTACCTTGGGATAGTGCACATAATAGGCTCTTACTAAATACTTATTGACTACTAATTATTTATTGACTACTGAGGTATATAAATTTGAGGTAGTGCTATTTTTCTATAAGAAATGAGGAGATAGATTATTTCAAAAAGACATGGAAAGACTTATATGAACTGATTCAGAGTGAAGTGATAAGAATCAGAAAACAGTCTATATTGTAACATCATTATTCTAAAACTGAGGAATTTGGAGAATTAATTGAGAATGAAATGAGCAGAACCAGGAGAAAAACATTACATAAAATAACTGTAAAGACAAAGAACTTTGAAAACCAGAAGAATTGTGTTAAATACAATGACCATTCATGATTCCAGAGGACAAATGATAAAACATGACATTCATTATGGAGAGGTGATAGAATAGTGCAGAATTGTACACACATACACACATATAACATGTGCACACTCATATATATGTACCTCCCACATACACACATGTATGTGCATATATGTATATATGTGTAGATACATTATCAATATGTTTATGTTTGTAAATAATCATTGATGGAATTTATTTTGATCAACTATGAAAATTTGTTACAAGAAAATTTTCTCCCTACTAGGGTGAGGTGGTGATGGAGAAAAAGAGAACATAGATTTCTTCTAATTAAAAAAAAGATGTAGGGGAATTTCTGCAGTTGTGACACGTTACATGTGTTTTCATATGACATCACTGTATTATTAGTTTTACTTAATTGCTTGCTTTATTACAAGAGACCTCTCCCAAAGTGAGAATAATCTGTAAATTTTCGAAGTGTAAAAACAAAACACATCAATACAACCTAAAATAAATCAGACAACAGTAGCAGCAGCAAGAGCAACAAAATCCGTAGGATTCAATAACACTAAGGAAGTCAAATCCGTTTCTTTCCTCTGGCATAACTTTCACTGCTTCCTACCTGATAGGTTAGTGACCAGAACTGATTGATAGACGTGGCAACACCCACAGGAACAATATGTTGTAAAAATAAATCAATGGCTAAGTAAATTAAAAAATTAACCTTATGTAACATAAGCATTCAACCGTTAATCTTAAGTAGCTCCAGGCTGCTCCTGTGGACTCCACAACTTCTTCTCTGTGCCCTTGGGTTCAGGGAGGAGAGTATTTCATTAGAAGTCCCATTCATTCGTGCTTTTGCATCATTAAAAGGTTTTTGGTTTAGCCTCAGCCATCCTCTCTCACATGGAAAAGTGTTATTTGACTCTTTCATTTATGACCATTCTATCTCATTTCTCTCCAAAGAAACCAACTCCTCCACTACCCACCAAAATCCTTTTCCCCTTTGGTTCTATTGGGCCTGCCACTGTGCCTGAAATTCCCACATTGTTCCATCTGTTGGGTGGTGATGGTAATAAACCTGTTAAACCTGAACTATTTCTGTGAAAAAAAAAACACCACAATCAATCATGCCAACAATTTATCTCAGATTAATTTATCAAATTTGCTGATTAGCCACTGAGCAGGACCTTGAAGGAAGGACTTTGGACTGTAAATTTAGAAAGGGGATAAGATCAGGACATAGATCTAGGCCAACCATTCTTAAAGTGTGGTATGGATATGCCTGGAGGTCTCTGAGAATCTTTCAGGGGTCTACAAGATCAACATGATTTTCATAATAATACTATAACATTACAATTCTGAATATAGTAAATATTGATAGATATAGCTGACATAACCAAAAGCTCTTCGGGAAATCTTCAATAATTTTTTGGAGTGTGAAGGGGATCTAGAGACCAAAAAGTTTGAGAACCACTGCTCTACACAATGAGGCCATGTTAGGTGAATTCTTTCTGTGGAGTGTTTAGTAGAAGTAGGGACTGAATAGCCCACAGACAATGCAAGAGATTCCCATCCTAAGGGGATGGAGGCTAATAGGAAAGAGGACATAAGAAAGAGACCAGAAAAGCTAGAGTAAAACTTTCACTTCATAATTTGGGGGGGGGGGGAGCAGTCCTACTTGAAGAATAGGTCTGTTTGAAGGAAAAGTCATTCCGCACAAGTTTCTGCAATATCAGAAAAGAAAATAGTAACCAGAGGAAAGATGTTCTCTGCCTTCCCCTGTTGACAAGATAATTGACAGGGTCCTCTGTGCCAAATGCTCCCTCTAGTGCACCCTCCTGGTAATGAAAATGTATCAAAAAATGCTGGAAATGGCTCCTGGGAGAAGGGATGGTTTGCTATTCCATTCAGCCTATATCAGGAAAGCCTGGAAGTGACTTTGCAGTATTTTTGCTTATCTAGAACTTCCAATTTAGATCCAGAGCCTAGGGCTTAAATAAACTTACATGGATTACCAGTATCTGTGAACCATCGAGCTCAAAATGCAATGATACTTATAATCCTAAATGTAATTTACAGGATCATAGGATTTAGAAAGGATCTTGGAAATAATATATTCCAAACCTTTCATTTTATAAATGAAGAAATTAACACAAAAAGAAAAAGGAAATAATTGGTGCAAAGTTACCTAGCCAGTAATTGTGGGCAGCTACGGTAGGTATGGCAGTAGAGTGCTGTATCTGAAGTCAAGAAAACTGAGTTCAAATAAGTCCCTGATACTTACTAACTGTGTGGTCTTGGACACATCTATTAACCTCTTTCTGTCTCAATTTGCTCACCTATAAAACCAAGATAATAATAGCATCTACCTTCCAGGATTGTTGTGAAGATAAAAGGAGATAATATTTCTTTAGCTGTTAGTTAGCAGAGCTTGGCTTTGAATCTTAGTTCTCCAGTTCAAAATCCTGTGTTCTTTCTATGCAGCTACATTGACTTAACTGGTATTTTTTCAAAGTCAAGGTGCATTATGATTCAAGTAATACTTTTATATCCTTGCACAAAAAGTGTAAGCATTTTTGCTCTTGCATTTTAGCTTGTGAATATATGTTCACACATATAATCATGCATTTACATGTGTGCCTCAGGTATTATAGATTCCTGCGTTTCCCTTTTTCTTTCAACAAATAGTTATTGGATGTCTAAGATGAGCAAGACAGTATGCTAAGCCCTGTGCTTTCTCTACAGAGAGAGTCATTCAGATGGATGACTGAATCTCTCTGTAAATGGATGGCAGCTTCCAGGAAAAGGCAATATGGTCAATAGTGCTTGTACACAGAAAAACACACTAATTTGAATTAATGCAAAACAATGAAGAGTAAGAGAGTACTTAAATTTACCCTGATTACTAATTACAACTGTTTAATGGTGAGCTTCAAGCTTGTCAGGCAGAAGACAGATGTATGATTAAGACTTAAGCATTGTAATGTGACTGGAGAATGTTGGGAAATGCTAACTTCAAGAATATTAATTCTGGAGCCTGAGGATCTGGATTTGAATTCTGATTTTGTTACTTAATGGATGTGGCTGACTTTGGACAAATCATTTAACCTTTGTGATCTCAAATTTCTTACCTGTAAAATGAAGTAGACAATTTATAAGGTCCATTCCAACCCTCAGTCCATGAGTCTACAATGCATTTTCCTTTAGCAAAACGGTCAGAAGTAAGAATGGCTCATTTGGAGGGAAAACAGAATTTAGGAGGGAGAGATAGAATTATAAACAGTAAAAGTCCATTAAATAGCAGCCACATTTAGGTGCAGAAGGAGAATGCAAGTCATATCTTATTCTTTTCATTCGTAGATGGATAACAGCATCATCATTAACCTAGAACACAAAGGACTACAACTGCTCATCATCCCCCTACCCCAACAGAGTTTCAGAGGATGGGATTTGGCTTGTTGAATCATGGTATAAGATACAGGCTTTTACAAAGTTCTATTTATTTTATTGTTAGGTCTACATTTTCTCCCCATCACTTCTCTCCTCTCCAATATTAAGAAAACAAGAAAAACAAAAACTGTTACAAATATTATAGTCAAGCAAAACAAATTCTCTTAATGGCCATGTCTAAAAAATATACCTTAGTCTGCCCTCTATGTCCATCGCAGCTCTATCTGGAGGTGGGCAGCCTTCTGGAATTGTGGTTGGTCATTGAGACATAGACTCATGGCTAGAAACCTTTAAAGAGGCCTGAGAAGAAGTTCAGCAAGCCTTTTATATCCTAATAGGAAATAAAAGTTTTGATAAATGCTGAAGGCAACCTTAAAAAGCTAAAAAAAAAAAAAAAAAAAAAAAAGAGGCACTTTTCAACTTCTTTGAAGGGCAAAAGAAAGGTCAAGGCAGGGATTGGACCCTTGCTAGAGACAGATGGGAAAAGGCTACTATATGACAGGGAGGAGCGTGAGATATGAAACTCTTATTTTGCTTATATTTCCTCTACCAAGAAAAATAATCTTAAGAAAGAGAATAGACAACATGGAATTCAAACCTAAGGCAAATGAGGAGGTGGCAGAAGAATCTAGCTGTACTCAGTTCAAATCACCTAATTTCAAGTATTTGAAAGTTTGTCCCAGGCAGGAGAGATTAAACACATTTTGTACCACTCTATAGGGCGGAGCTAGCATCAATAAATGCAAATTGTAGTGGGGGAACTTCAGTTTTGGAGATGTTTTTGTTTTTTGACTGGAGTGCCCCATTTTGCCTGAGTTGTAAGTTCAGACAATACTCATGGCCTAATGCTATTGCTGATTGACAGAGTTTTGTCTTAACTCCATTTTCAACCTGGGACAGTTTGTCCCTCCTTCAGCAGCGTTGTTACTCTCATGATTTTTCTGTTTCATTATAGGATTATCAGTAACTTAAGTGAGCTGCCCAGAGTCACATAATGTTAATATTTGAGGTTAGATTTGAATTCAGGACTTCTTGACTCCAGGCCCAGGGCTCTATCTATTATGCCACCTGCTGTAGTTTTTTTTTTTTTTTATTCCTCTTCTATGAGTATTTTATTTTTTTCAATTTATTTATTTATTTTTAGTTTTCAACATTCATTTCCACAAGATTTTGAGTTAAAAATTTTTCTCCCCATCTTTCCCCTACCCCCACCACAAAATAGCTAGCCTACTGAATACCCCTCTCCCCAAACTTTCTAGTAGGGCAAGATGGATTTTTATACCCCAGTACCTGTATATCTTATTTCCCAGTTGCATGTAAAAAGCAATTTTTTTTAAACATTTGTTTTTAAAACTTTGAGTTCCAGATTTTTTCCCCTCTTCCCTCTTCATCCACTCCCACTTGGAAGATAAGCAATTCAATATAGGTTGCACATGTGTAGTTATGCAAAACATTTGTATAGTAGTTATATTGTGAAAGACTAACTATAATTCCCTCCATCCTATCCTGCCCCCATTTATTCTGTTTTCTCCTTTGACCCTGTCCCTTTTCGAAAGTGTTTGCTTCCCCTCTCTTATGCCCTTCCTCCCTACTTTCCTGTAGGGGAAGATACCCAATTGAGTGTGCATGTTATTCCTCCTCAAGCCAAATTGAATTAGAGTAAGGTTGCCCCATTCTCTTTCACCTTCCTGTTCTTTCCCTCCATTGTAACAGTTTTCTCTTGCCTCATTTATATGGGATAATTTATCCTAATCTATCCCTCCCTTTCTCCTTCTCCCAATATATTCCCCTCCTCTTAATTTTATTTTTTTAGATGTCATCCCTTCATATTCAACGCATCCTGTGCCCTGTCTATGTATATATATATATATTAAGCTATGTATATATACACACACTCATATATATATTTATATACACACACCCTCTCATACATATACATATATAATCCCTTCAACTATCCTCATAGTGAGAAAAGTCTTATGAGTTACAATTATTGTTTTTCCATGTAGGAATGTAAATAGGTCAACTTTAATAAATTCCTTATGATTTCTCTTTCCTGTTTACCTTCTCATGCTTCTCTTGCTTCTTGTATTTGAAAGACAAATTTTCTGTTCAGCTCTGATTTTTTCATGAAGAATGCTTCAAAAATCATCTATTTCACTAAATGACCATATTTTCCCCTGAAGCATTATTCTCAGTTTTGCTGGGTAGGTGATTCTTGGCTTTAATCCTAGCTCCTTTGACCTCTGAAATATCATATTCCAAGCCCTTCAGTCCCTTAATGTAGAAGCTTCTAGGTCTTGTGTTATCCTGATTGTATTCCCACAATACTCAAATTGTTTCTTCCTGGCAGCTTGTAAGATTTTCTCCTTGACTTAGGAACTCTGGGATTTGGCTATAATATTCCTAGGAGTTTTCTTTTGGGGATCTTTTTCAAGAGGTGATCAGTGAATTCTTCCAATTTCTATTTTGCCCTCTGGTTCTAGATTATCAGAGCAATTTTGTTTGATAATTTCTTGAAAGAGTGTCTAGGCTCTTTTATTTTGATTATGGATTTCAGGTAGTCCAATAATTTTTAAATGATCTCTCCTGGATCTATTTTCCAGGTCAGTGGTTTTTCCAATGAGATATTTCACATTGCCTTCTATTTGTTCATTTGGTTGGATCTATTTAATAGTGTCTTGATTTCTCATAAAGTCATTAGTTTCCATTCACTCCAATCTAATTTTGAAGGAATTATTCTCTTCAGTGAGTTTTTGAAATTCCTTTTCCATCTGGAAAATTTTCCTTTTTAAAGCATTCTTCTCCTCATTGGCTTTTTGGACCTCTTTTGACATTTGGATTAGTCTATTTTTTAAGGTGTTATTTTCTTCAGTATTTTTTGGGCCTCCCTTAGCAGGCTATTGATTTGTTTTTCATGATTTTCTTGCATCATTCTCATTTCTCTTCCCAATTTTTCCTCCACTTCTCTTGTTTGATTTCCTAAATCCTTCTTGAGCTCCTCCATGGCCTGTAGCCAATTCATATTTTTCTTGGAAGCTTTTGATGTAAGAGTTCTGACTTTGTTGTCTTCCTCCATTCCATGCTTTGATCCTTTTTGTCCCCCAAAAAAGGATTCTATGGTCTGTTTGTTCTTCCTCTGCTTCCTCATATTGCCAGCCAATTACTTGACTTTTGAGCTCTTTGCCATAGTAGAACTCTACTTACGGAGTGGAGAGAGCTGTGTCCCACATTGCTGGGGTTTTGCAGCTGCCAGAGCTATTAGGAGGGTGTCCTTCCTGCAGCCCCCACAAGCTCTGGCACAGTGGCCACACACCCCAGGACCACCACCCAAGACCACAATCCAGATCCAAGCAGGTTAAAGCAATAGCACTTAGCCTCTGTATGGTCCCTTGGTCCCCCTACAATCTGTATGCCAGGAGCTCTGGAAGCAGCCATGCGCAGCAGCTGCAGGCCCAGTCCCTCTACCACTTCTTGTCCTGGGGGCAGGGGCCAGACTGTGCTCTTCTCCACCCAGTTCCAAAAGAGTTCCCTACTGAGCTTTTATTTTATTTTTGGTGTTTATGGATTGAGAAGTCTGGAAACTGCCACATCTGCTGCTGATTTACTCTCCTCAATTCTGTTCTGGCCCTTGCTGGTCAGGGCTGTCCTGGGGCCAGAACCATGTGGCTCACATGGGACTATGCTTGGCTCCCAGTCTGGTGTGATAGACCCTTCCTGTCGGCCTGCCAGGCTGCCTTCAGTGGGAGATTTGTTTCTCTCTGTCACTTTGTGGGTTCTGTAGCTCTAAAATTTGTTTAGAGTCATTTTTTTTTATATATATTGGAGGTGATGAGACTGTAGTTCTTTCTATAGACCAAAGAAGAAGTAAATGGCAAAACCATTTTCTAGGGGACTCCAGTCCAGTTCTTTTGACTCCAAATTTGGTGTTCTTTCTACTATGCCACCATGTTCCCTATCATCTATCTTGTCTTAGATATTATATTTATGGTATTTTTATTAAATTCCATTTTTATTATATGTTATTGTTTTCAGGATAAGGTTGTATTTTTTATTATATTCAGGACGAGGTTGTATTTTCTTTTTTTTTGTCAACTGAAGCTAGAAATATCAGTCTTGCATATCTAAAAAAATTACTGAGATTACACAAGAACAGCAATGAGCATCTGATTAGTTTGGTTAGCATTTACCTAGATAATTCTGCATTTGATTTTAATTTAACTTCATTTAGGGATTTGTCTTTATGAAGAACATTTTGTTCTTCTATAGAAACTCCAAAATCATAAAAGAGAAGAGCTCCAAACACCACCAACAGATTATAGCATCCTAGGGGTTAGAGCTGACTGCTGTGAAACAGATTAAGAAGCACAGTAGGGAAATTGCTACATTTTTCTTGTAATCAATCACTTAAAATATGTGAGCAAGCAGAAGGCCATATTTAACCATCACTGCAACTAAAAGAGTAAGAGAAACTAGGAAAGACTAAGCCCAGGTATTTGTCTGGAAAACCAACTTCTTGTTCTGCAGTGGTTCTTATCTTGCGGAGGGGTACATGAGTGCATATGCACATCCTTCAGTAAGTAAATATACTTCCTGTAGAGTATGTAAATAACATGTTTCATACTTTAAAATTTCAAGTATATATAGATGTCACTGAATAATAGAACACAAGTTAACTTAAAATCATTTATTAATTTATAGTAGTCTTTTGTCCTTATATATTTTCTTTTAAAAGTGTTTTTTAATGCATTTTGTTTTTACAATCCAGTTATTCCTCTTATCTTCCAATTTGAACCCATCCTTTTTACAAAGAAAAACAAGCAAAAAAAGTCTAACTGGAGATTATGTACAATGAGGTAGAGATCCTTCCTGGTAGGACAGAAAATATATATGACAATATTCTTTCCTAATAGTCCTTCACTTTTTTGATATGAGGGAGGAGGAATACTTCATTATCTCCGATAGTGATAGATTCATCTGCATTGTGTACATGGGAAGAAAATAATTCATTTATTAAGCACCTATGATATAATACTCACTGTGCTAAGTTCTTTACAATTATTATCTCATTTGATCCCCACAACAATCTTAGAAGGTAAATGCAATTATTATTCTCATTTTACAGTTAAGGAAATTGTAACAGCTAGGGTCAAATGACTTGCCCAGGATCACACAGATAGGAAATATCTAAGGTTGAACTTCAGCAGAGATCTTCTTTTTTTTTTTCTTTTTGGAGGAGGGAAGGTAGGGCAATTGGGATAAAGTGACCTGAGATCTTCTTGACCCCAGACTTAGCATTCTTCTGTTGATCTACCAGGCTTCCTATTCTCTTGGTTCTGCTTACTTGCTCTGTATTAGTTCATATAAATCTTCCCATTTTCTTGATAATTCCTTAGCGACATTTCTCACTACACAAATCTATTCCATTACATTCACATGCCAGAAGTGCTTTTTGTTTTTTAGCATTCCATAAGTGATGGACAATTTGTTTTCAATTCTGTACTGCCACCAGGGTGGCCACTATGAATATTTCAGTATATATTGAACCTGAGTTTTTGTCTTCAGTTTCTTTGAGTATATGATCAATAAAAGAATTGCTTAGTCAAAGGATATGGCCAGTATAATCACGGTTCATGCATAATTTCAATGGAAATCTTGAAAATCTGAAGAAATTCATAGTTTTGCCAATAGCGTATCTGTCTTATAACAAACTTAACATTTTTTCAGCCGTCTTTGCCATGGTGTGATATAAAACCTCAGATATTTTAATTTGAATGTCTCTTATTAATGATTTGAAATATGTTTTCATGTGATTATTTATAGTTTATAATTCCTCTTTCAAAAACTTCATATTCCGTGACAATTTATCTATTAGAGAATGACTCTTGACATTACACACTCGTGTTAATTCCCCATATATATATATACTGGATATGACTTTTATTGGTGATATTTGATGCAAATATTTCCATCATACAATTGTTGCTCTATTTTAATCCTTTCTCCATTGATTTTCTTTTTCCAAGGGCTCAAAAACTATTACATAGTTAAACTGTTTATTTTATCCTTTATGAATGCCTCTATCCTTTATTTGTTTAACAATTTCCTGCCCAGTCACTGTTGTAAAAAGGTACCTGTTCCCATTGTCTTTGAACTGTTTTGTGATATGACCTTTTATACTCAGGCTATTCATCTAACATAATATCTGTTCAGTTTTTCCACATCCCCTCCAACATTTGTCATTTTCTTTTCTGTCATATTAACCAATCTGATAGGTGTCAGGTGGTACCTCAGAATTGTTTTAATTTGCATTTATTTAATCAAAAGTGATTTAGACCATTTTTCATGGCTTTGATTTCTTTTTCTGAAAACTTCCCATTTATAGATCTAGCCTTTATTTCTAAGATCTTAATACTTCTTATCTTGCTTACTAGGCTCCAAGTCTTGTTCTTTATCATGGGAAACCATAGACTTCTTGGATACTTAATTGATCTTTTCTTGAACCAGCCCAAGCACCTTCAAACTTCCTTCTGAATTTAGTGTCTTTCCTGACCACTATACCCCACTCCCAGCCAGTTTACTCTTAGGAGAATTGGGATATTGTAGGTAGTAGAGAAATAATAATCTTCAGGCATTTGGATTTGCATTACATTGCAGGAGAAATATTTGACAAGAAGAACAGCTAATTGCGCAGGCATTTCTGTAAGGGTATTTGGGGTTCCAAAGAATAGGGAGGGATCTGAGGCACATAATTTGGTGAAAACAGTAATGGGTTATTATTTGGGGCTGTGGCTAGTGTATTATTTCCATAGAATGTAAGCACTCTGAAGGCTAGGACTGCTTCCCTTGTATGCCCAGTGCCTCGAATAGTGCATGACAATAGCACACATTTGATAAAAACACTTTTATTGATTGATATTGATAAGAGATGGCTTTGATCAGAGCAAGGGAAGACACAAATATGGAAAAAATGATGGAGCAGCCAACTTTGTGATGTGCTATGGGCCTGTGTTGATCAGCATTGTGTCTCATATTGTTACTGAACAAACACATACTGTGTGGATGATAAGCATGAGGAACAAGGGAGAATGAAAACATGATGTCAGATCCAGGCTAATATTACCCATGTGAATTGTAACAGCTAAGCTGGCTTCTAGGTCCCATCCCCGAGAATTTACTTCCACAAGATAACCTTGAGATCATGGCGGTATTTGACATTCATCACTTATGATACCTTAAATCTCTACATGCAGGACTTCAGAGAGTGAATTTTTTAGGGTTTTGTTTGTTTTAGTCAGTTAGCAAACAAACATTTAAATGCTTACTAGGTTCCAGGAGCTGCGTTAAGCATTGGGGACACAAAGAAAGGAACATGGTCCCTGCCCTCAAGGAACTTATATTTTAATGGGGGATATGATGTACAAATAACTTTATACACATGATATGATGCATGATTCAGTTTAAATACAAGGTAATCTCAAAGAGAAGACACTAGCTGTGGGTTTTAGTATAAAATCTTCTTGAAAGGCATGTTAGTGATAGGGCAGAACCTGAGGAAACCATTACAGCAACTCTAGCTAATGAATGAAGTATCTCCTCCCATTTTCCAGGGATGGTGAGAAGACATTGCCTTTTTTTGATCAAGGTTTCTAAAGCTCAGCCTTCTTCTAGACAGACAGGAAGGAAGGAAGGAAGGAAGGAAGAAAAGGAGAGAGGGAAGGAGAAAGGAGGAAGGAAGGAGGGAAGGAAGGAAGGATGGAGAGAGGGAAGGAGAAAGGGAGTAAGGAAGGAAGGAAGGAAGGAAAGAAAGAAGGAAAGAAAGAAGGAAGGAAGGAAAGAAGGAAGAAAGGAAGGAAAGAAGGAAGGAAGGAAAGAAGGAGAGGGGGAAGGAGAAAGGGAGTAAGGAAGGGAGGAAGGAAGGAAGGAAAGAAAGAAGGAAAGAAAGAAGGAAGGAAGGAAAGAAGGAAGAAAGAAAGGAAAGAAGGAAGGAAGGAAAGAAGGAAGAAAGGAAGGAAAGAAGGAAGGAAGGAAAGAAGGAGAGGGGGAAGGAGAAAGGGAGGAAGGAAGGAGGACAGGAAGGAAGGAAGGAAGGAAGGAGGGAAAGAAGGAAGGAAGAGAACAAATAAACTTATTCCTGTATCACATAGGTACAGCTTCTCTTGTCTAGGCTAAACGTCCCTATTTCTTTCATCCAATTCCCATGGCATGGATTCAAACCACTCACCATTCTGGTCACTCTACACTGGACACTCTAGCCCATAAATGTTCTTCTTAAACTGTGGTACCCAGAATTGAACACAGTTCTCCAGATGAAGACTGATGAGGTCCAAGTATAGTGAGACTATTACTTTTTTATTCCTGGAACCTGTGCCTTTCTTAATGACACCAAGACTGCACTGGATTTTTTTGCCACCATATCACACTACTGATTTATATTGAACTTGTAGTTGACAAAAACATGCAGATCTTTTCCACACAAACTGCTATCTAATCATGCTTAAGCCCTCCTAAACTTAGGAAAATGACTTTTTAATACAAGTGTAAGCACTTATATTTATCCCTGTTGAATTTCACCTTATTAGGGTCAACCTACTGTGAAAAGCTTGTTGGATCCCGATTCTGTCATCCAGTGTATTAGTTATCCCTCTTAGCTTAGTGTTATCACTACGTTTGTTGAGAATGCCATGTTTGCCTTTATCTAATTCTGATAAAAATGTTAAAGAGTGTAGGACCAAGCAAAAAATCTGGAAGGTAGGGCTGTCAATAGGAAGTAATGTTGACATTGCTTCATTAACCATTATTTTTTGGATTTGGTCATTCAACCAGGTCTGGATCCACAAAATTGTATTATTTCCTTCTCTAGTTGTCCACATTCCCCCCAAATATATGAGATACTTTGTGAAAAGCTTTACTAAGGTCTATATAAGTTATGTCTATAATAGTCCCTTTACCTACCAATTTAGTAACTGTCAAAAAGTATTTATTTATATATATAAAAAAAGTTTTATTTCATTTTGAAGTAAGATTGTTAAGGCACTTTTCTTATTGAATAAAATGGCTAATTTTTTTGCCCTCTTATTTCTAAGTCAAAATTCAGGTAAGTTTTACTAGTTTAGATAGTTGATTAACAGTCTATAAATAAGCATTTGTTGTGTGGATGATACAAAGATCAAAATGAAGCAGTCTGTACTTTCAAGGAGCTTACATTCTATGCAGTGGTTCTCAACCTTCCTAATGCCGAAACCCTTTAATACAGTTCCTCATGTTGTGGTGACCCCCAACCATAAAATTATTTTCGTTGCTACTTCATAACCATAATTTTGCTACTGTTATGAATCATAATGTAAATATCTGATATGCAGGATGTATTTTCATTGTTACTAATTGAACAAGTTGAGAACTGCTGTGGGATACTACACATAAGTATAAACAAAATACATGCAAGGTAGTTTAGGGAAGGAAGGCACTAACAATTTGGGGCATTGGGAAAGCTTCATTTAGAAGTGACATTTTATCTGAGTCATGAAAGGAATCTAGGGATCCTCCCAGGGGGAGGGGAAGAGGTAATACGTTTCAGGCATGGGAAGGATCACAAGTGTAAAGACAAACACAAGAAGGGCAACGGGTGAAGTTAGCAAAGAGGCCAACTGGGCTAGAACATAGAGTGAAAGAAGATGAGTAATGTCTAATAAGCCTGAAAAGGAAAGTTGAGGCCAGGTTGTTGCTATTATTATTTAGTTATATCCGACTTTTTATGACTCCATTAAGAGGTTTTCTTGTCAAAGACACTAGAGGGGCTTGCCATTTCCTTCTCCAGTGGATTGAGGCAGGCAGAGGTTCAATGATTTGTCCAGAGTGACACGGCTAGTAAGCGTCTCAGGCCAGATGTGAACACAGATCTTCCTGACTCTAAATCCAACCTCTATCCACTGAGCCATCCAGCTGCCTCCTATTATATAAATAGCCAAGCAGGTAAGTTTAACTAAAGACATGAAATGAATATCTCATTTCCCCAGTTGACTCTAGAATCATAGTGGATTTGGAATTCAGCTGGAACATACTCTGTTCTTAGGACTGTATAAGGCATAAGGTGAGAAGCAAACTACAAAATGTCTGCCTGCTTCCACCCACACACCTTTCTTAACTGACATGCCTGTTATCTTAATTATTACTATTTAAGGCCAATTCATGTCTATGTATTTAGTGTCTTAGATCCTGGAGGAGGGAGACCGAATTTCAAAGCTTTCAATTAGAGATCAGCCAAAATGAGTCACCAAAAAGAGAAAGGAAAGTGGGGGAATAGATTTAGTATACCTTTTGAAAAAAATATATAAAATGCCAAATTTTTATATTCAACATCAATCTTTATTCAGCCTCCCAGTATATAATACTGAATAAACAGCAATAGAAAAATCAACATCATGTTATATAGAATTCTGCCTCTCCAGGGATCAGAAGAAAAAAAATGCAGTAATGATTAAAGAACCAGAAATGGGATAGGTATGAACTGGATTAGAAGACATTGTTTGGAATATGGATGGGGATGAGCCCCATGGCGCGTGCATGGGGCATTGAGCCTGTGCCCCGGCCCATGATCATCCCATGGCACATCACAGAGCATTGAACCTGTACCCTGGCCATTCATGGGTGAGAAATGTGTATTATATTCTCAGTAAAGGGCAGTACCCAGAGGCTTCTGGTTGAACCCTACATTTCACCCTATCTCCCATAACAGTGGGGCTGCACCAAAGAGGACTGGCAGATGAGCAGAAGAACCTCTTATTCAGTGGATTTTAAAGATAGTTAACTTCTACTCTTACTCTCTTCTTTCTCTCTTCTGAATACATGGAATATGTAGTTTGAGACTTTGACAGCTCTTCCGTGGACTTCCTAGTGTGTATGTGTGGGTTTCCTCTCCTTTCCCCAGTCAGCAGTTATGACAGCAAGAGCATGCAATTGTAAAAGTGAGCCTGAGATTGGACCTTGTGGCCTTGGGGGCTCTCTGTTCTTTATATTTCTCTTTCTGAGCAAAGCTAACAACAATCATGGAAAATGGATTTTTTGAGCTTTATCAGAGGAGAAAATGATCACTGACAGGAGAATGACTCATGCACGCTGGGCTAGCTTGAAGACAGGGTGAATTGTTTGTTGCTTGTGAACAGTTTTAAGTATTTGTCAGTGTGCTCTTATAAGTCTTTTGTGTTTTAAGAATTTTATTTGTTCTGAAGAAAATGAATAGCTGCCTTGCTTTGTACATTGAATACCTTTCCATAAAGGACCCTGATTATCACTTTTGGGGACATCCTAGACATGAATTAAGCTTAAGTTTTCATTAAGAGATTTCCAGTGAGTGGAAACTTAGAGGTGGGGGCACTATGAGCCAGAAAATGTGAGAAGAAAATGATTTCCCTTTTTGGGGCCAGGGTCCCCCAAGACATGAGCCTGATTAATATAGGTCTGGAGGTTCTTAGTGAAAGAAGGGACCCTTGGTTGGTCCTTCAGATAATTACTGGAATATTTCTACTTAGGGCCTAAAGGAGGTGGGGTAGTTTTGCTAAGGAAGAGGGAATATCTGGGATTATCAATAATTTCCAGTATAAATGGATATTTTACCTATGCAGATCATACTCTATCTATCCTTTTGAAGAATTAATTCAGTACCTTTCATTTTTTCAGATTAGCCAAGATATTTGTATTATATGTCCTACAGGAGAGTCAGATCAACAACATGCAAGCACGTTTCACAGTCATATCCTTTTCCTAAGAGTTTTACAGTTGGCTAATCTATAGTCTCACAACTGGGTTGAAAAGATAAGGAATTCATTAGACAGGATAAAGAGTTGAAAGTTGAATGGGGAGGGGGATAGTATAGTGCTGGGAGAAGGAAGCACAAATTTAAGATGTTGATGAAGCTATGGCTAATGGAACACAGTGACCAAGTTAGGACTGGAATATTCTCAAAAAATTACTGCAAGATCAATGGTGATTTCCATTTTTCCTGCTAAAGGATAGCATTCTTTCCCATGGGAAAATATTTCTTGATGGTTTCTTCCTATCAGCAAAATGTAGTTTACCCCAAGACCTTTGCAGTAATAGCAATCTCCTTAGAAGTACAACAAAGTAAGACTGGCCCCAGAACCTCAATTCGATAATGCTTTCTCACTCTTTATGATTCTTATATGAAAGATGATTATTTAAAGAAACAAGGATATTTTATCTTCACTGAGGGCATTACAAATAGCAATTGGTTCGCCTCTCATCTCCATATTGATAATGTTGAAATCTCTCACTTTCATCTTTAAGAAAAGACTTAAAGAATCCTCAAGGAAAGCTTAAATTAGGGGTGAGATGGGTGATGATAACTATCTCATAGAACACAAAGGACTATTACATGGAGAGAGGAATAAACTTGCTTTGTTTGATTCTATGGAGAGATGAGCAAAAGGTAAAGAGAAGTAGATTTTGATTTGAAATATGTTGCCCCCCAAAGAATACAAGACTTGGTTCTCAAGATCATGTTCTTTACATATTCTAAAGTCCCTAAAATATCCAGAAGACTTCTAACCATGAGTTAGTGCTCAACACACATATGTTGAGTGAAGTTAATTTAAGTGAACTTAAAGGTTGTTATAAACTGGTCTAGGTTATCAAGGAACATTGCAGAACATCCTTTTTCTTGAAGTCTTTACAAGTAAGATATAAAGAGTAGAAGCATAATTGCCTTACTTTCTAAGGTCACACAGCTAGGAGAGAGAACTCAGTTATCCTGACTTGCAATATAATGCTCTTTAACAGAACTATAACTAGAGTGGGGGAGTTGGGCTTTTCTCCAAGCACCAAAAGAGAGGTCATATGCTTCCTCCCCTTGGCCATATGCTGACCACCATATTTGGGCATTTTATTGTTCAAGGATTAGGGGGAAAATCAGGCCCCAAGAAAGAACAAGGGAGCAAGGTCAAAGACCCATGAAGAATTAGAGGGGGGAATGGCCTGCTCCCTCCTTCCAGTATAACTGCCCTCAGAAAAACATGCTGGACAGGGATATGGTTCCTTGCGTATGTTGTTCTGTCGAGGCAACACCTGCCCAACTGAAACCACCCTCCCTCCCTGAAATAGGTAGTACCTCATCCTCAGAGCATCCAAGGCACTGATTTCCTTACTTCGTTGGACAATAGTTGTGATTGAGAGAAAGAATTTCCCTTCTCTTTTGCCTCTTTCCTGGAACCTGTAAGGCCCTTCCAGTTCTGCCCTCCCTACTCACATCTGGCTTAGTTCATTGTCTCCCAAGAAGATATATTGCCCATTCTATGGGCAAACTTTATAGTCTATGGAAGCAATTCCTTTCCACTGGCTCTTATATTAGAGGATCCAAGGTCCTAAAGCCCCCCCTACTTCTATCTTCCGGTATTACAGGTACCCTTTCTCCACACACTGTTCTCTGTGCTACAGAGGGAAGGAAGAAGAGATAGGGAAGTAAGAGTCTATGATTTTTTTTTTTTACTAAGCTTTGATAGCATAATTTGTGGAGCTGACCAACTCAATGAAGAAAAGTTGCTTTTGTTCAATTGATTGGCTGCCTATTCCACTGAGCTGACCAAATTAATTAATGCTTAAGAAAAGTCATCAAGAGAGGTAATGGGATAACTATACACTTGGTTGGATTTGGAGAGGTCTGCTTTATAACTCTAAATCCACAGAGTACTTAGGCAATTTATCCTCTATAGGCCTGAATTCCTTCATCTGTAACAAGAGAGTTGACATTGTTTTTAGTTTTAAATCTATGATTGCTTCTATAGTGAGTTGCTACATAACTAAATTTCATATCTATATATAGTCAACATATTATCAAGCATTTATTAATGACTCACTATGAAAGCTAAAACCCCTGATATCCTGCCTGGGCAACCCTGATCTTGGGATTTGGGCTACCCCTTCAATATTTGTTCTTTCCTGATCTTAATGTGAATTAGTATCAACCAACCAATCAGCATGAATTTGTTGTGCTTATTATGAGCCAAGCATTGTAATCAGTGCTGATTATATAAAGGAAAAGTAAAAAAAAAAAAAGTCCCCATCATCAGGGATTAAATAACATGTACATAGATCAGTACATACAAGATAATACAGAATAGGTATATCTTTGAAGAAGCAGACACTAGTATAGCTCCAAGACAAAAATGTATGGGTTTAGAGAACACTTATGAATTTAAGAGATTCATGGTCCTGGGTCTTTTGATCAGAGCTGACTGGTAGCATGGGGAAGAATCCCTGGGACTTCCTCTAGTGCTCTTTGAGAAGATAACCATAAAAAGAAAGATGAGCTCAACAAGCCCAGTCCTGACTTGCCAGAAGACATTTACTATATGTGGAGGTGGGTGGGGGGTGAGGATATTGGGGAGGGGAAGGACAGTGCAGATCCAGGGTGAAATATAAAATGCCTTCTCAGAAATCCTGAAAAATGTCTGATGTTTATGTATGTTCTGTTGAGCATTTTTTTTCTGTGTGTGTGTGTGTGTGTGTGTGTGTGTGTGTGTTTGCAGGAAATAAATGTGCCATACATGATTCTCCCTAGTTTGGAGAGAACCTAGGTATGAGTTGAAATCTAAGCCTTCAATATTTTCCCTCAGGTGTGTGTGTGTGTATGTGTGTGTGTGTGTGTGTGTGTGCGTATGTGTGTATGTGTGTGTGTGTGTGTGTGTGTGTGTGTGTGTGTGTGTCCGTCGTGGGGGTTTAAAGAGTCAAAGAAAGTGAAGAAAGGAGTTTGGACTCTCTTCAATGTGGGCAGTCTTTCCCAAGACTAAGGGCATGGGTCCAGAACAGAGGGGACTTCAGTGGAGAAGGGAGTGGAGCTAGGATACATCTGAAAAACAAACTTTCTGAGAATTCACCATCACAACCTGGTGTTTTGTTTTGTTCTGTTTTTAAAACCTCTCTTCTTATCTCCTCTTCTCTCCCCTCTGGAACTGAATTCCTCCTTAGAATATCTGAGGTCCCTATCACTTCTTTTCAATGAAGCAAGATTCCATTAGGAAAGAAATCCTTAAATTGCTCTTAGAGTTAGATTTTATTTTGTGGCCTCATATTTTTATTTCAGCCTATTTTTTTCTTAAAGTTAGATGATCTCATTTTTCTTAAAAATAGAATTTTTTTCTTAAATTATAGGATCTCTCTTACTCTAAAAAAGTTTGGAGTATTTTTGGGGGAAGTTGGTTATGACCTAGTAGATGATGCTAGTGAGTTGGTGAAGGCAAATGGATGCCAAGTGACTTGCCCATGGTCACATGGTTAGTCACTGTCAGTGGCAGGATGTGAGCCCAGGTCCTCTTGACTCTAAGCCTTATATTCTTTCTTCACTGTACAATGTGACTTGATTTATGATCATTATTATTTTCTTTTAGTCTGCACCTATGATTTCATTGGAATAGGAAGTACTTAGTGAGGAAATTCCTTCTACCACTGCAAATGGGCAACTGTCCTGCAACTTTAGAGTCAAAGAGTGTTACTTCAGGGCAGTGAGAGGTTAAGTGACCTGTCCCTAGGTCCCAAAGCCAGTATGTTTCATGGGCAGGACTCAAGTACAGGGGGTACTGAACTTGAGGTCAGCTCTCTAAACCTATCTCATTTCAGTAGTATCTGACTCTTTGTGATCCCATTTGGGGTTTTCTTGGCAAAGGTACTGGAGGGTTTTGCCATTTCCTTCTCCAGTTCATTTTACACATCTGGAAATTGAGGCAAACAGGGTTAAGTGATTTGCCCAAGGTCACATGGCTAGAAAGGGCCTGAGGCCAGATTTGAACTCAGGAAGATGAGTCTTTCTGACTCAAGACCTGGCACTGTGTGTACTATTGCACCACTTAGTTGCCCTTAAATGCTATATATTATGCTGCCTTTAAAAATTCATACTAGGCTACCTACTCCAGCTCCTTCATCTTGCAGCTGAGAAAATTGAGGCCCAGAGAGTCTGACTTTTCCATAGTCATACAACTAGTAAGTATCAGAGGTAGGATTGAAATCCAGGTCTTTCTGACTCTTAAGATCAGTCTGGCATTGTGTCCATCACCCTCATTCATGAGCTACAAATAATACTAGGAAACAATGGGTGTGTAGGATCTAATAGGACTGTGAACTGTTTGTCAAATATTTGTTTTATAGCACAAAACGCTTTTTTGAATCCATGTCAAATTTAAAGACCTTTCTTTGTCAAATATTGTGTCATGAGAGATATTTTATGCTTCAAAAGTTCAATGACCTGTGATTTCATTGATGTGGGTATTTCTTCCCTTTATAATAATGACAATAACAGTAATAACAACTAGTATTTATATAGCACTTTAAAGTTTGCAAAGCACTTTATATGCATTATCTTATTATTACACAACAGTCTTGAGTGAGGTAGGGTCTTTTATTGTTCCCATTTTACAGATGAGCAAATTGAGGCTGAGAGAAGTTGAGTAACTTGCCCAGAGGTCATACAGATAGTAAGTATCTAAGGCAGGATTTGCACTCAGAATTTCTTGACTCTAAGTCAAATCCTTTAATCAGTGTGCCACCTTGATCTAAACTTCTCTAGAAGTTAATGGAATGTCTGTAAGAGTTGCTATGGCAAAACAAAACAAGACAATCCCCACTAACACCATTTTGAATATGAGCTGGACTTAGCAAGGATGGTCCTTGTAGGGCAGACACAGTCACCAGACCCATAATCCAAATCTGTTCTAGTTTGGTAGGGTTCCAGTACCAGGGTCCCACTCCTAATAAAACTTTAGAGTGTCCAGTCACCCCATGCCATGATGAGGCATTAAAGGAGTGTGCAAATTTATTTTTGAACTAAATTTATAAAAAATTAGTATGTTATTAACAACTGTGCTGGATTACCTTCAGGCCAATATTATATTTCCACTTGAAAATAATGAAATAATTCTGAAGTTTAAATTTATTGCATCTATTAGAAATTAATTATCACCACGAAAAGTTGTGAAGTTAGGGTAATGGGAATCATCATGTCTTATTTCATTCTATTAGATGAAAAATTGTACTCATTATAAACATTTATAGCTTACAAATTGCTTGGCAAATTAGAAATACCATAATATATAAACCTCATTTCACTAACCACTAAGACACATAGATACTTCTTCTTCTCTATCCTCCCAAATTCACAACCTCCCCAAACCCATGACCTGCTCCTTCATTTTACCCAAACCACACATAAATATTGCCATTACCCATAAAACTCTCTGGACTTAGCAAGGCTGGTCCTCGTAGGGCAGATACAGAGTCAGACACCAGACCCTTATCGAAAGCTTTTCTATTTCTCTCATTAGAAGCCTTGATGTGCCTCTATCTGACCAAAACCTCTTATCATTGCATCCATCCCTATGTCTTCTTCTTCTTAAACGTCATGTTGGGTCTCTCAAAGACTTTTCCTGTCCCTCCACCCCTCTGGCATTTTTATGATTATTACCTCTGTTCTGACTTCACTTTCTTTCCTCTCTAATCTCAACCCCAAAGTTAGCCATTTTATCTTTACACTCAAATTCTCTGCTCTTGAATCCTTTGCCTCAGGTCTTATTTCGGCTCATCTCTTTCCAGACCCCAGCCCTGAATCACTTCCACCATCTGCCTTATCTGCTCCTGTTCATGTGCTGCTGAATGCACCTGACTGAAGTCTTACAACCTAGCTGACTGGAGACTTGACAAATTAATTTCATATGACCTCACCTGGGTCCTCACAGCATTCAGGTAGTTCTTTAATTCCTCCATAACTGATTCTTTATCTTACTCCTGTAGTAGGTATTACACTTTCTCTTACTTCCTCAAGCCTTCCATACATCCTTGTACCACCCCCAGCCATAAACCCCAGCCCTTAGACAAGAACCTTGCTTTTCAATTTACTGAGAAAATTGAGACAAATTGACATGAGGTTCATTTTCTCACATTTTCTTAATCTTAAAACCCCTTGACATCATCTTCCACTCTTACCTCCTTTCCCCTAGTTTCTTGATGAAGAGGTGGCCCTTCTCCTTGCCAAAGCCATTGCTGCTGTACATGCACTTGAGCTCATCCTCTCTTGTCTCCCTTAGCAGATGACACCCTCAATCATTCCCCATTAATTCTTTAACCTTTATCTATTTTTTTCTTCTCCACCTCCTTTGACCATGTCCAATTCTCCCTCATGTTTAAAAAAATTCATTGAGCCTTATCATCCCCTCAAACTGACATTCAATGTTTCTCCTCCTTTTCTCAGTCAAAAACCTAGAAAATGTTGTCCACATTTGTTAATTTCTACTCCCTCTTGACTCTTAGAAATCAGATTTCTTACCTTGTTGCTTGACAGACTCTACTCTCTATAAAGTCACTAGTAATTTCTTAATTACCAAATTTGATGGGGTTTTTTCAGGCTTCATCCTCTCACCCTATCTGATGCATTTAACACTATTGACCACTCCCTCATCTTAGACACTCTCTTCTCTTTGAGGTTTTGATTTTTTTTGGCAGTTGGCAATACTTTCTCCTGGCTCTGTTTCCTTCTGATAGATCCTTTTCAGTCTTCTTGTGAACTCATCATCTATATCATACCTTGTAAATGTGGGGAGTCTCTAAGATTCTATCCTAAACCTTTTTGGTAACCTCAGTGACTCTTGTAGGTTTAAACATTATCTATGTAAATGGAATGCTCCCATCTCCTTCTTCTAGAATCCACCTCTTTCTTTTAACACTCAGCTCAATCACCATCTTCTGAGTGAAGCCTTTCCTGATTCCCTCGCTGCCAGCATTTTACTGCCCTCATAACTTTGTATTTGGCAATTTACATATATTTGTAGTTACTCTCTTGATAATTGTTCCACATATACTCATGCATATTTCTGTGTACTGTGTATAGTTATGTTTGGTGTGTACACTCTGTGAGTTTGCATCTTTTTATTCTTTTTTACTTTTATCCTCATCATTTAGCTCAAGGCTTGGTATGGAGTAAGTACTTAATAAATGTTTGCTGATGACTGTTTGATTCACTTAGAATTCACAAGAATTCTCCCCCTTCTGCATTCCTACTGTCTTATCATTCTCATTTTTTTTTTATCATTTCCCCTTCATATTTTATCACCCATGTTCTCATCCTTTCTTCTAATTTCTTATTTTTCATTGACATTACATTCCTTTACATATTTTTCTGCTCTCAATGTTTCCTATATCTTATGAGGTAGGACAATTTGTCCATATTAAAATCAAGGCCATCCAGTGCCAGGCAAGATTATCAAGTAGGCTGGCTTTGCTGTTGACATTTCCACCTGCTTTTTCTACAGGAGCTACATTTTCAGTGCTTTGTAATTTGTTAAAACAGTCAGCTATGGCCTTGACTTCTCCAGATTCTGTGTCACGTTGTAGACAGAAATACAGACAAGGTCCTTTGAGGTATTTGTCTGTGTTGAATGAGATGCCATTTGGTGAAGTGCAGGGAGTTGAATGAGTCATAGTAGCAAGGAATGTTAGTCCCATAGGGACTTTTTGAAGAAATGAGCTTCCTATGAGGAAAAGAACATATTTAGATGAAATGGGCCTATTTTAATTTGGAGGGAATTTGCCTCTAAGTTTGTTCATTTAAAGCAGCATTAACTGAGAAAGAAATTTGGTATTAGTGAAACTGCCAATGCCGGAACAACTATCAGTTTTTAGTAGTCTACTGATACTTTGGATCACCCTGGCCCATAGGGGTTTAAAAGTGGAAAATGCTGTTTCTGTTCAATGCTTTATGTTCAGAAGCAAGTTGCTTTGGCGGAGGTGGGAGTGAGAAATATTCAAATTCTCACACACACATATATAATATATATATATATATATGAATGTATATATATATATATGTATGTGTCTTATAAATACATCATATATGTATGTCTTATAAATACATACATATATACTTACATGTACAGAGTATATTTATATATACACACACATATGTAATATATACGTCTATACACAGAGTCAGAGAGGGACCCACAAAGACACAGACGCAGACACACAGACACACACAGAAATTTAGGGAGGCAACAAAAGTTATACTAATGTTGTTAGAAAGAGTTATTCTTCAAGATTGAATCTGGTCTGACTTTCAAGAGTAGAGGATCCTAGGAGGTTTACTTGATACTTGGATTATACTACTAATGAAAATATCAAATCACATTTATTTAATGCTTTAAAATTTGTCAAATTTTACCAAAATTTCAATTTT
>CM053585.1:502128248-502146818 GCA_028646515.1 Pseudochirops corinnae
TTGGGCAAGTCACTTAACCATGATTGCCACAGTTTCCTCATCCATAAAATGAACTGGAAAAGGAAATGACAAACCACTCCAACATGTCTTCCAAGAAAACCCCAAATGGGGTCATGAAGAGTCTGACATGGCTGAAATGACTGAACAACGAGCCTTATAGGCTTAAACATCCAAGTTAGGCAACTACACATACACACATATGTGTGTATGTATGTATATATGTATACAATATATGCATATACATAGATATAGATGTATATATATATATATATATATATACATACAAACATAGCCTGTTTCAAAAGACATGTATAGCATAATTACAAACTTTATAGTATAAGTATGTATATATGTATATATACTATATATATATATATATATATAGTATAATTATAATAACAAGTATAGTTTAACAGTATAAACTGAACTCAAACTTTTGGGACATCTTGTGTATCATCATTATGAGTTACTGTCAAGTAATGACATCAGGTATACTCTCTCAAAGAGGAAACATTAGCCCCTAGCTTCCCTTGGCATGAGATACTATAAGGTATCTGATACCACTCAATGGCATTTGAGACTACCTACAGGAACAAAAAGAATCGCCAAAGAAGACAAAAGGAATATCCATAAAATCCTTAGTTCATTCAGACTTGATCTGATCATTGCCCTGAGAGCCAGAGGCCAGAACCCGACCAAAGTTGAGCCTGGGAGAAGGACAGCCTCTAAAGGCCTGATTACCCAGATGGAACAGAGAAATCTGTTACCATTCCTCCAAATATCAACACTGCATAATTAGCAGCTGCTAAAATAATAGAAGTCAATTGAAGAAAAACATGGTCTGCCTGACATTCATTTATTAAATATCTTATGTTTCCCAACAGTGCTTTCCACACTTGCTGAAAAGCCTTCAGTGGGGCATTTCAGCATGCATCTCTGGGCACTGACCAGAGGAATATTGATAGACTTTTCCAGAAAGATTTAAAGAGAGCTATTATTCCATCAATCAGGGGAAATGTATGTGTGCATGTTTGTGTATACACATAAATTTTATGCACACAAATGTGTATATGTACACACATCCATGTATGTATATAATATATACACACATATACTTGTATGTGTACATGTATTTTATATATACACACATACATATATGTACGTATACATACATATATATGTACGTATACATACATACATACATATATATATATGTATATTTATCAAAAGCAAGCTTTAAATAGTCTGCCACAATCTAAGATATCCACAGCCGTCTCCCCAGGAGACAGCGAAACCTCGCATTTATCTAAATTATCTCAGTAATATGACAGAGTGATTGCTCACTAATGGTCAGTAACAGTTTTCTTTGTCATTTTCCTAGTCATTACCTCCCCAGAATGAACTCCAGAATAAACTGCCCTCAATCCGTGACTAGAATACAAATCGTCCTTCTCCAATCTGTGGGTACTCAGCTACTGCATTTCCGACATTTTCATTTTGTCGAAAATAACGCCCTGCCATTAGGAAGCTTGATGAATGCCAAGATATTTTACATAAAGACAGGGCCAATGATGTGATCTGTTTTCCCCATTTGAGCCCCCTGTTTTTTACTGGCTGTATCATGTATGCTTTTGGGGGCGTCTTCTGAAAGCGCCCATTGAAGGGTCACAGGGTATGGAGAGAAACTAGCTTGCATGTCACATGTTTTCAGATGCTAGCTATGTTTTGTAGGCTGTCTGAAGGCTGTACTTTTCAATGTATAAATCTCTTTCTGTCTGCCTTTGAGATTCATAATGAACTACATAGTATATCCAAAGCATAGATCCTCCCAAACCTCTATGGGTCTGAAACAAACCTCTAGGGAGGTTTTGCTATATTGTCAGCCCTTCCTCCTGCCAGAGAGATGCAGGCTCAGTGGCACTGACACTGCTTTTGTATTTTACTGGCCACTACAAGTGGGTCCACGACAAAAAAGGCAGGGGCCAGCAAGAATCCCAGGAGTCATTTTTCTACCAAAGCATCATGCCATAAAAAGAGCAATAGTGCATTAAAAACATGGAAACGTGGGCCATTCCTGCCCATGTGAAATAAGCCAGCTGTATCTGGATAGAATGGGTCTGTGTGGACTGCCCTGGCAAGTACATTGAATTGAACTGGATACACAGTAGCCCAAACAATAGAAGGCGATCCAGACCAGTTGTTAAAATGGCCAACAGCAAGCCATGTGTGAGGACCAGGCTTCTGCCCTTTTGTTGGGCTATATTCAGACACAGACTTCTTGGAAACAGAAATCCACTTGAAAGAAAGCTTTGCAGAAGTGAAGATCAAGGAACCTCACCACCAATGTACTAATAATAGACAAAGGAACAGACTAAAATGTCATCCTCTCAGGAATGTCACAAGATGACGTCCATCCTACTTCTGTGTCTTGTTTCTTTTCAGTTTCTTTTTTGATCTATCCACTATTCAGGATAATCCTTTGGGTCAGTGCGGTGGTTTTGCTTTGTTTTTGTTCTTAGAGGGAAAGGAGAATCTCAACTGACTTATACTAGAACCAGGCAGAATCAAACATTACTCTCTTTATAGCAATATTTGACTATATACCTTACTCATATTTTTCAAGGGATATGTGATCTCATCTGTTTGAATACTCCATGGCACATACAGATGACAAGTCCTCCACATCCTCTTGGACTCTTGTCTGTGTTTCTTCTCCAGTGAGCATCTGCCAAATATGACAGAGGTTTCCTGATTCTTTAATCTCTTTAATCTCAGTGTTGTACTTTGGTTATCCATTAATCTCCTCTCATCTGGCTTAGTGTCTTTTCTGGTCACATTTATTTGATAACAAAAATCAATATTGGTAGCTACTATAGCTTACCATGCTCTATTCAGCTGGCAAAATGATTTTTCCTAAAATGCAGATCTAGCTTGACCCCACTTGCCCAATCAACATATTGTAATGGTTCCCCATTACTTTCAAAAGCAAATATGAAAATTCTCTGCTTGAAATTTAAAGCCTTTTACACCTTGACTCTTCCTTACCTTTCTACTCTTCTTGTACTTTACTCCCTTCTGTGTACTCTAAAATAAAGTTACATTGACTTTCTTGCTGCTCCTTCCATAGGACACGCCATCTCCTGATTCCAAAGCTTTTTTGCTGACTTCTCCGATGTCTAGAGAGCTCTCCCTTCTCCCCTTGAGAACTGTCTTCTGTCAAGGCAGCTCAAACCCTGCCTTCTGGGGGAGTCTTTTCCAGGTTCTCCCTGCTGCTAGGACTTTCCTGTTGAGATTACCTTCCATTTACACTGTATATATCTTGTATGAACATAGTTATTTGTATACCATCTCTCCCATTAGAATTATCACCTTCTCTAGGATGGGGACTGTGGTCTTTCTGTTGGTTTGTTTGTTTGTTTCATTAATTTTTTTTAATCCTCTCTACTTAGCACAGTGTGTAGCACTTAACAAACACTGCTCTCTAACTAAAATGTTCATTTCTCTTTCAGTTATCTGCAATTTTTATTCTTATGAGACCATGATGCTCCATGATCCACAGCCATATAGTATCACTAGTATTAAAAAGATGGGTTTTTATGGCACTAACCAGCTGGGACCATTGAAAGAGCATCTGACAAAGGAAGCACACTAAATATTATCATGATTTTCCTTTTCCTCCTTCTGGCACACATACAAAGGCTAGCATTGAGAAGAAATTAGTATCAGGTAAAACACTGGTGGCCTTGTTCCATGTTTCATAAGCAGTATAATCAATGGAGCCATCACCTCCCATCACTCTAGAAATTCTTGCCATGATGGCCATGTGGATACCAAATGTGATCCATCCAGTCTCTTTTGATTCAATAATCTAAAAAGGAATCCAATCATCTTTTTTGAAGAAAAGATACTTATTTCATTCTTGTTATTTGTGACATTGGGCAAGTCACTTAACCACTCTTCAGGTTTCCCATCTATACAGTAAGGGAGTTGGGCTTCATCATGTCCATGGGCCCTTCCAGTTTTAATTGTGTATGTTTGATTATTCTATTAAACTATAATACAATAATAGCACCATTGATGTCCATAGAACTGGTCAGTTTTGAAATATGGTAACATCCCATAGTAATTTCAATCATCCAGAGAATAGTTTTACACCATTTCAAGTATCAAGAACTTAGTTCTGAACTAAAGAGGACTCTGGTAACTCTGCTATTACTGTGTAGAATCCACATTGCTCTGTGATTTGAAATACTTTCAGATAGTGAATAGGGCACTAGGTTTGGAGTTAGGAAGGCTGGAGTTTGAATCCAATGTTAGATATTTATAGCTTTGTGAGTTTTAACAGCTCATATAATCGCTCTGTGCCTCAGTTTCCTCATCTGTAAAATGACGAACTTTAAGTTTCCTTCCAGCTCTAAATCTATAATCCTATGGTTGGGGTAGAATGAGGAGGTCTTTCAGTTAGTGCTAAAAAAGACTAAAAGTTCATAGAGAATTAGGCCTTGAAACAGACCTCTTAAATTGTATGATGCCCCTTTATGTCATATCTTCTCCTTCAATGTCACTTTTGATCATTATTTTAGGGGGGATTCATTTGTTATCCAAAAGGTCTACCTCCAGGCCAGGCCATACTCCACCCCACCCTAGGGACAGGTAAGGACCTCCAAACTCCATAAGGCTTGCAGAAATTCACAACAAACTGCTCTGAAAGGGAGCTCTGGAGACTACTTTAGGCCTAAGAGGTACATAGAATTGTGCATAAAATTAACCTTAAGACAGTAGATTAGAGAACAGGCAACATTACAAGTGACTGAAAGTCTAAAAAACAACAGCTAATATAAAGTTACTACCTTTATAGATCTCCTAACATGATACCATTATTGAATTATAGTCCAGGGCAGTAATAAATCATGCAAATGTATAAAACATGAAAGCTGGAAGAGCCCGAAGAGATTATCCAAGCCACTTACCATAGAGATGAAGGAACTAAAACTTAGATTAAGTGACTTCTACCCATCACAAAATAATTGATCTTGAATCACCAGAAAATATGTAATATTTTATGTGCTCTCATGAAAAGGCAGGGAAAAGAGCTGTACTTTTTTTTTTTTACTACTTTTTTTGAGGGCAGAAGGCAGGGCAGTTGGGGCTAAGTGACTTGCCCAAGGTCACATGGCTAGTAAGTGTTAAGTGTCTGAGTCCACATTTGAACTCAGGTCCTCCTGACTCCAGGGCCTGTGCTCTATTCACTGTGCTACCTAGCTGCCCCAAGAGCTGGACTTTTTAGAACTTTCGTTAGCAGTTAATTTTTTAAAGAAAGTTTTGGTGACGAAGGTATAAATTTCTGTTACCTGAAAAATTCATTTATACATATAACCTCTTTCGTTCTCCACTGATTCTGGATGAGTGAGTTATTGGTATATTCTAATAAACTGATACGTAATCTCTAATTCTTTTATGCCCAATTGATCAATTTGTACCCCCAAAGAGACACAAAGAGTAAGCATAGTCCTGGAAATCAAAGCATTTCACAAACTAAATGGGAGTAATAAAACAAAAGTATTTTTAAAAGTACCCAAGTATGGTACTAGTATAGTATGGTACAGTACTACTCTTAGAGGCAGGAAGATGTGAGTTTCTTTGATAAAATTCTACCTTTTATAGGAAGCCTTCCTCAATCTCCCTTAATTCTAGTGCCTTTCCTCTGTTGATTATCTCCATTTTACCCTCAATACAGCTTGTTGGTACATGGTTATTTGCCATGGTTATTTGCCACATTGTCTCCCCAGTTGGGGACACTGTGACCTCCTTGAGGGTAGGCACTATATTTTACTTTTCTTTGCATCCCCAATGCTTAGCACAATGCCTAATGTGTGATGAACACTTAATAAATCTTTATTGATTGAACAACTTACATAGTAAACATTTAAAAATAGGTGAGATAGCTAAGGAACCTGGCATGGACTGTCTTCTCATGAATTTTTGTTTTACTCCTCTTCACACATTTCTTCACATGCTCCAGCCAAACTGGGTCATGCATCTATCATAATCATAAATCTAGAAGTAGGATAATTATTCTTCCCAATATGGTGTTTGACATGACCAACTTGTCTTTCTGATAAACATCTCAAAGACATTTTTCTTGGCTTGAATCTTTGCAAGGAGTCAGATTTCATCATTAGTCGAGATGAATAAAATCATGGATAGCAAGTCCTGAAGGCATATGTTATTGTTTTGTAGCCCTTCCAGATGTTGGTTCAAAGAAAGACTTGATCTAGAAGTAAAGGGATTTGAGTCTTTCATCAGAAGTGTTCATTTTCTCTCAACTGATGAAGAAGAGGCTGGGTTACTCATGCAGGCATATTGGGGTCAGTGGGGCCTGTCCCTGCCTGGGGCTTGATGACGCATCAGTGCACGGCTCGATGGTTTCTCCCCGAAACCATTTATAGCACTAAGTGGAATTTCAATGAGGTGGAACCCACTTCTCCTTCAGCAGCTGTTTTGCCAAGTTGTTTTTCTCCTGCAGATCTGAGTAAGATTGGCTAAAGGGGTGAGTGACTGCCTGTCACGTATAGCAGCTCCCTTGAAGAGGGAAACAAATCCAGCATGATTAGATGAATTTAAGAGAGGGAACATTTTGGTTTTTAGGACAATCACTGGAATATCTATTGCCACAGTCAGATCTCTCTTCATCACAGACTGCACATCATATACAGTTCTAATCAAATGTTATGGTATCCTAATGAAATGTACTATATGTGGCATCATGACAAATATAATGATGGTGAAACCTTCTTGTTTCTTTCATGTATCCTCTTTTCCCTGTAACACATATACAAAGATGTAGCTTTGTCTCTTGCTTTAACCTTTTAACATGAAAGATTATTTTATTTTTGACAAGGGAGGTTTAGATTTTGTTATTGTCATTAATAATAAATCTAGGCAGATAATCAACACAGCATATAATTAAAGCTAGGAGTCATAAATCCTGACTCCCATACACTTATACTGACAATTGGAACTTTGTCCACAAGCCCTTAAAAGGAAGACAAATTATCACATACCTATTGGTTGATTTCAGACTACAAGATTTGCACTGTAGACTCATGGATCATGGCATCATGTGTAAAACAGTTTTCAGAGCTTGAAACAGAGACTAGGGATCAAACCCAAAGTTCTCTTTTACAGGGATCAGGGAAAATTCATCACATTTACAAAATGTGGGATACATATTTTCTAGGCTGCTTATTTTTCCTTCATCTGGGATGAAGAAATTTTTCTCTGTCTTTGATCTATGCCAAAACTACTCTGATGTCATTCAGCAGGTTCCTTTGAAGGAATCCACTATTTTCCTATATCTTAATCTCCTTTAGTCTAAAAATCTTCTGCCATATTTTTAGAAACATTGCAGGTTTGAATAAGGAAATTCTTCATAGCCATCCCTGTATTTCTCACTCATGAGAATCTAATAGCAAGGGCTGTTCAGCTGAAGAATGAATCACTGTATACACTTTCTCTTTTCCCCATGGGTATTGGGTGCAGTAAATGTACTTGTCATTAAAATGGGATCATGGATCAAGGAGCCAATAACAGATCCCACAGACAATAACTTTCATTCTTTCCCATTCCTCTGAACCAAGCTGAATTGTTACCATTAAGTTTCTCCAGGAGATCAATGTTATGGCTAAGAGATCTTAAATCATGGCAAGAATTCTCTCCTTCAAAGTTTTAAAAGATTCATAATTTCATAGGCATACGTGCTCCCTTAAAAAATGATAAAATAAAAGAATTCCAATTGTAAGAAAGTTCAGAGATTATCTAGTCCAATGCATACTTTATATTAATATATATATTGACCGATTGATCCAAGCAAAATATGGTAGAAATATTTGCATGGGTTCATTTTTTAAAAACTTGGACCTTATTGATATTGTCTTATCTTTTCTTTTTAATGTGGCACAATAGGTAGCTTCATTTTAATCAACACTAATCAAGCGAAAATAATTTATTATGGCTTACTACGTGCCGGGAATTGTGCTAAGCCCTGAGAATATAAAGAGAGCTAAGAACAGTCTCTGTCCTCAAGGAACTTATATTCTAATGGGAACAACACAGTTTATGCAAACAAGTACATACTATGTATACATACACACATATATATGTACAGATATATGCACACAAAGAGAAAAGAGATACCATAGAGAGAGAGGGTGAGGGGAGAGAGAAGGGGCAAGGAGAGAGAGGGGATGGAGGGAAGAGAGAGAGAGAGAAAGAATTACAATGGGAAGGAGGTTTTTTTTTTAATATTTCCATCTTTATCTCAAACCAAGTAAACCTTGGTAATTAGTAGTCTCCTTATGCCAACAGCCCACGGACTTAATAGGGTAAACTGTAAGGAAAAATATAACTGTATCTTCTTTAATATGTCTTATTAGAAGAGTTTCTTCAAAGTCTATTGATTTCTGAAATGGTTGAAGATTTCTTCCATTTTCTGACCATGTCCATAATGATGGCAGTATCGATTTTGCTCTCTTGAGAATGAGAGAACAAGCAGGAGCTGAAGAAAAAAATAATAGAAACCCCCTACCTTTTAAAATACAAGAAGAGGAGAAAGATTGACTGATGTAGAAATAACTCCACTATGATATTACATTCTTCAAATGTAGATGAGACCTTAAGAGTTTGCATTATATAGTGAGGTCCGTTCGATTTTCACTAGTCCCTAGCACACTGATGTAACTGAAGAATGGAGCCTGAAGCTGTCTTGTTGCTGAGTATTGTTTGCATTCCTCCCTGATTTCCTAAGTGCTGTGTGGGCAAAAGATGTCAATCTTGCTTAAGAAGTCTCTCAGTAAACCATAAACTCCTTGAGGGCAGCATCATTCTTAACTTTTTCTTTTTAATTTTTTCCCAAGTTTCTAATATGATGCTATCCACAAGGCAGGCATTTAACAAATATTATTTAACAAATTGAGGTGAAATTTGATGTCTGTATAGAGGTATCCAATTATTATAGGACACTCCTTTTTGGCCTCATTTTATTTGCTTTGAAGTCACATTAACATTTTCTTCCATGAATTTTTAAATGCTTTGTCTATAAAGGCCTCAAGAACAACATGGGACCGTCTCCAATTGTCCTGATCTATATCTGACCACTGGACCCACACGGCAACAGAAGTGAAAGTGAGGCCAGTAATTTTGCACAACCCTCCCTCACTCAAATCCATCTCACTTGCATGTCATGGCGTCACCTCTCTGATTTCATGTTCCTCTTGGAGAAGAAAGAACATACAGCAGCGGCAAGAACAACACACTGCCTGGGTATGTGCCGGGGGCATGTTCCCAATCTCAGTCTGTCTGGGTTTATCATCAGTAATGGTTCTGATGTTTCCTGTATCAGACTGGTGAAGATTACAGAAACAACTATGTTGTACCATGAGCGAGATCTAGATAGAAACAATCTCAAAGAACTTTTATTTAAAAGAAAAAGGGACCAAGGGCAATGAGAGACAACAAAAAGAATGAGTTAAAGAATTAGGGAATTGAGATAAATAATCTCAGAGGTCTTTTTCAGCTCAGATGTGATGTTATGCTATAATGACAATAAAAATAGCTCACATTGATCAAGTACTTTAAAACTTACAAAGCACTTTACAAAATAGCAAAGTATAGTGTCCCAGGATCTGGCCTTGGAATCAGGAATATCGGCGTTGAAATCAGCTTCAGACACTTGTTATTTGTATAAAGAGAGACAGGTCATTTTAATCCTCTGGTCGCAATTTTCTTACCCATAAAATTGAGAAGTTTAATTTGATGACCTCTGAGATTCCTTATAGCTCTGAATCTGCAATCTCATGGTCTTATTTGGTCCTCACAACCACCCTGTAAGATAGGTGCTCTTGTTTTGCCCATTTTATAGATGGGGTCACTGAGGCTCAGAAAGGTCAAGTGACTTGCACAGGGTCATATAACTAGTGTCTGAGGCAGGAATTGAAAACAAATCTTTCTGACTAATATCCACAATTCAACCCACTTAGCCATACTTCCTCTAGAATGTGTTACTAAGCTGTGTTATCTTATGTTACCTGCGGCTAAGTGGCACAGTAAATAGAGCACTGGTCCTGGAGTCAGGAGGACCTGAGTTCAGATGTGGCCTCAGACACTTAATACTTACTAGCCATGTGACCTTGAACAAGTCACTTAACCCCAATTGCCCTGCCCTCCCCCCTCAAAAAAAAAAAGAGCAAAGAAACATAGACCTAATACAGAGGGATGTCTGACATGTCACCCAAACAGCAACCATAACAAAATATAGGGATTGTTTTCTCTTTCAATTTGACTAGAAAGGGCATTGCAGGCATGGAGAATGACATGAGATTTCCCGAATAGAGGAGGAAAGCCTGTGTTGGCAATGTCGGAGAATGCAGCTTGGTTGGAACATATGGTGAGAAGGGAGTAGCGAAAAATAAGTCTGGATTAGACTCAGATTGTGGAGGCCAGGCTAAGGAATTTAGACTTTATGCATTAGGCAATGTATACTTTTGGGATGTAGACAGCTAGGTGGCACCATAATGCATAGAGGACTGGACTTGGAGTTAGGAAGACTCATTTTCTCAAATTCATATCCAACCTCAGGCATGTACTAGCTGTGGGACCCTGGGCAAGTCACTTAACCCTGTTTGCCTCAGTTTCCTCACCTGTAAAATGAGCTGGAGAAGGAAATGGCAAACCGCTCTAGTATCTCTGCCAAGAAAACCCCAAATGGGGTCACAAAGAATCCAGCATGACTGAAAAACGTCTCAACAATAATTTATTGGAGAGATTTCCTAGTATATTCATTCCTGGAGTGCCTATGCAGTTGACTTAATACATTTTAAAATTATTATTCTCCTCTGAAGTCCCAAGAAAGAATTGAGAGCTCATCATTTAATTCATCATACAAAGCCTTGAAGTTAGCTACTTGCCTACTTGTCTGACAAGCAGTAAATTATTCAAAGTGGGTAGTATAAGGTATTAACTTTATTTGTGGTGTTGATTTTTTATAGACGCCAATTGCATTGATTTTTTTGTACTTGTTTTCAAGGCTATTTTATAGGTAATAAATATCAGCCCTAAAGAGAACATTTACTTGGACAAGGCTTCTTAAACTTTTTTTGCTCATAACCCCTTTAGCCCTCCTTAAATTGGGTTGCTAGCCACAGGTTGAGAAGCCCTGTGCTACCCAGTCAATAAAGGCAAAAAGTGAGATCTGTTCAGAGTTCAATGACAAAAGCAAACAAAAACCAGCACCTACAACAAGAAAGCTCTAAGTGAGTATATAAAGTGGTCTTAAGTCTTTTCCATTCAGGAGAATTATCTGACAAATAGGCAGCCCACAAGAATCGAACCATATATTAGATCTTTTCCAGAGTTACTAATATGGCTAATGATAAGTCTACTACTAAGTTATATAGAAAGTGGACAATGGTTTCTGAAGGTGGCTTTTAACTCTAATAATTACAAACTATTTCAAAGGGCATTCTGATATTTTGAATTATTGTTCTTATAATAAAAACTGTACATTTTAAAGTCTGTATGGATTAAAGTCTGAGGAATTAGTAAGAAATTTGTCCCAACAAGGTATTCATTTATCATTCCCAAGGAAGTCTAATGCCTTCTCATTTTTTCTGTCCACTAGAAGCTGGTGAAGAGAGCAATAACATTCCTGCCATATTTTGTTTGGAGCTGTAAAAATATACATTAATACTAAGTATCAGAATTCCCTGGAAACCTATTAGACTAGCCTATCGGCAAGGTGAGGCATACAATTCATGGTGCCAGTTGCTAGAAATGCCCTAGATATCAATGTCAGCTAGCAGTGGCATTGTTAGGACTTCTGGCATAGAATTCCCAATTAAAAGAGTTCACCTGAGGGGAAATTGCTGCTTCCCCTGTTATCCATCTTTATGCAAAGGTTTCCCGGTTGACTTTGTAATGTGCCAATGATTAGACTGGTCAGAAGCAAGGTTTGCTCCTTCTAAATTCAAATGCCCTATTTCCCAGGCCAGAGAGTTATGATGTATACATCATTAAGCAAGTTTCCTCCTGAGATCATTTGAGAAGTGCTCACTGTTATATGTCATTTCTTTCCAGTTACCCAGTTCCTCAGAGAAAATTTTTCATATTTTTCATTAAAGTGGTGGACCATGATTCCATCCAACTCATCAGTCAAGGAGTATATCACCAAGGAGTATATGCCATTCCCTATATGGCTCTATGTGAGGCCTTCCTGATGGACCGACAGCTTGGTCCTGATGAAATAGCCTGGGATCAGCCTTAGGCTACACGATTACCTCAATGAATGACCTTGGGTAAAACATTTAACCTCTCAATTTCTCAGAGTAGTAGTGAGGTTAAAATGAGGCACTAAGTATGAAAAATTAGATATGTGAGATATTTCTAGGATTCTCTTACCTTTGCAAAATCATGTTGAATAAGGGGACTTGTTTGGTGGAGAGAGGGAAAAAAGTGATCTTTCCCTCCAAAGAACTCACATTTTTGTGAATTTCTCTCCCCCTTTCACCACAAGTAACTCATCCCCTCTACCATAACATTATGAATGATTACTATGTAAATAAAAGAGCTGGGGAGAGAGGCTAAAAAAACAAGAATCACCATTTAAGATGTCCTAAGTGCTGGGTTAAAATTCTGCTTTTGATACACATTATCTGTGCCGCCATTTAACCTTTCAGTGATACAGGCAACTCTCTAAAGACTATATTTTATAATGAAGGAATTTTATGCTGAAACCTTCTTATACAAATGAAATCATATGTGCTGACCCCCAAAAGCTCTAAATTAGTGTTATTGTACATATTCCCACTCCTAGATGCTATATAATATGGAGAATAGAAAGCTCAGGAAAGACTTTGGAAGTTAGAGCCTAGTTAAAGTACTCTTTATATTATGAATAATATGTAAATTCCTAAGAATGGTGATGTTATGGATATTTATAATACCTTTGCTGGTCCAGTGTATTCTCTTCAAAATATGCAAGCATTGGAATAATTGGCCATAAAAGGTAATGTATATGAAAGATGTTGACCAACTCTTCTCAGCCTTCAGCTTTGGGTGAGAGATGGAGTGGCTGACAAGAGGAAGGGCATGTATTGGATCAGAAGAGATTTAGGCTACACCTGCCCAAAAGAGATAGATTTTCTGTCTTTTCCCTTGATAAACTATAAACTCCTTGGGGACAGGGTCTGTCTTGTTTTTGTCTTTGAATCTCTGGTGCCTAGCACAATACCTAACACACAGTAGTGAGTTTAATAAATGCTTGTGGATTGCTCTGTTGATTTGATGATAGCATGTTTATCAATAGGTTTTGAGAATTGTTCAATCCCAACTTGTGATCACTATAAATAGCATCATCTGTCTACACCTTATTATGATTGATATTCACTCATCAAAGTTTTTTTTAAGCATCTGATATGAGCAAGGCACTGTATGAGGCAGTGTAGGAGACATAAGATCTCTAAAACATATATCTTGACCAACAGGAGCTCAGAATATTAAAAGAGGGACAAGGTAATATACAGATAATTCTCACATAAAACAATAAAATAATTAAATGTCATAAGTTTGTCATACTCAACAAACACTATAAGAATTTGAAAGCTGGAGAAATGTCTCAACAGCACACATTTATATAGATGTTAAAGCTTAAACATATTTTATACATATATTATTTCATTTGGTCTTCATAACAGCCCTGTGAGGTAGGTCTAACAGGTATTATTATGCCCATTTTACAGATGAAAAAGCTAAGACTCAAAGTGCTTAAATGGCTTGTCCACAGTCACATAGCTATCAGTAGAGGGGTGGGGGAAGAAAATGAACTTAGTTCCTTCTTTCTTCTCTACAAGTCCAGTAGTCTTTCCATTACACCATGCTGCTTCTCAGTGAAGTTTTCAAGGAAAATATGTCACTTGAAGGACAGCTAGGTGGCACCATGGATAGAGCACTGGGTTGGGAATCAGGAAGACTCATCTTCTTGAATTCAAATGTGGCCTTTGACATCTACTAGCTGTGTGACCCTGGGCAAGACACTTAACCTTGCTTGCCTCAGTTCCTCATTTGTAAAATGAGCTGCAGAAGGAAATGGCAAACTATTTCAGTATCTCTGTCAAGAAAACTCCAAATGGAGTCGTGAAGAATCAGACATGACTGAAGCAACTAAACAATAACAAATGTCACTTATTTGGGGCCTTGAAGGATGAGTAGACTGTTATAGATTGAAATGAGAGTTTGGGAGTAGGAAAGATATCTTACATGGGGGGAACAGCATGAGTAAAGACAAGAAGATGTAGTGGAAAGGGTCTAGGACAGCGGTTCTCAACCTGTGGGTTATGTTCAATTTGTAACAATGAAAATAGATCCTGCATATCAGATATTTACATTACGATTCATAACAGTAGCAAAATTACAGTTATGAAGTAGCAACAAAAATAATTTTATGGTTGGGAATCACTACAACATGAGGAACTGTATTAAAGGGTCGCGGTATCAGGAAGCTTGAGAACCACTGATCTAGGAGATCTGAGTTTCATTCTTGACTCTTCCACTAACTAGTCATGTGACACTGGACAAGTCATATAATCTCTCCAGTTATCAGATTCCTCACCTATAAAATGAGACAGGAAATTGAACTAAGTGAACTCCAAGGTCTTTGAAGTTTGGACATGTGGTATCTGAACTGCAAACTGAGCATTGAACAATCATGGAGAACGGGAGAATTGCAACAGGAAAGGACTGGAGTTTGGCCAATGTGTTGATTTTTTAAAATAGGGAGAAAGAAGATTCACTAGACTAGAGGTCAGTGAGCTTGATGCTGATTCCTGGAAAAATCCTAAAATAGATTATTAACCAGATGTTTTGTGAGCACTTAGGAAGAAAAATGGAGTTCACTATAAGCCATGAGTTCTCAATGGGTTCGTTAAGAAGTCACATGAGACAAACCTCATTTCTTTTTGTCACAGGGTTACCAAACTAGTAGATAATAGAAATCCTTTTGACATATTATGCTTGGATTATTGTTGTATTTATTGTGGTGGTGGTGGTGGTGGTAGCTATTGTTGTTAGTCACTTTATCAATAAATATTTAAGTGTCTGCTATGTGACAAGCACTGTGCTAACCATTGGCAATACAAAAGAAGGCAAAAAGTCTCTACTCTCAAGGAGATCATGATCTCATGGGGGAGATAATGTGAAAATAACTATATACAAACAAGCTATAGACAGGATAAATCAGATATAATCCACAGATGGAAAGCACTAGAATTAAAGGGGGAAAAGTCACTTGACAGTGGTATCCTCCCAGACAAGGCAGAAAAGTGTTGATTAAATATTACAGTGGGTTTGAAACTCATAGAACAACTGGACCCAAAACCCACGGATGAATGCATTGAAATCAACCTGGAGGGATGCATGAGGCTGTGGAAATCTATAGTTGGCCCTGTTCTATTCAACAATTTTACTGATGATTTGAATGAAGTTGTAGGATTATGGAAAAGCTCTCATGGATTCCCTGGTTCAATAATCTAGACTGTGTGAGTTTGTCCTATCTAACCAAGTTCTACACAGGCTCACAATAGTATTAAAAGTCTAGGTCCTGACCATGAACTCTGTTTTTGTCGCATTTATTAGGACTGAGGAGAAATGGTGGTGGTAGGATGGAAATTGGAGTTCCAGTTCCACCTAGCAGGACAGTGGCTGCTGAAAACTGGGGTAATAGACAATGGAAACTCATGGGACTCAACATATGGGTTATTCAAGAAAGGCCTAATCAAAGAGTCCTTTTCCTTCTGAGAGAAGGGGCTCCCAAGGGAGACCTACATATGCTATTTTCTATTTGTCTGACTAGACAGGACACTTCACCCTTCTAAGACTCCATTTCCTCATTTGCAAAATGAAGAATTTGGATAAATGAGCTCTAGCATTTTTTTCTAATTCTAAACTCTCTAAATTCTTTCAAGTTCAGATCTTCCCTGGGGGTTGAGAATTGGCTTTCTGATCCTGCCTCCCCCAACGCACAGACATTCACTTGTTTTTTTTAAATTATACATTTGATGTTATGCAAAATATATTTCCATATTAGCCATATTGCAAAACACACACAAATAAAATAAGATAATAAAATTAAAGGAAGTTTAAAAAATATGCTTCAATCTGCATGCAGAATTCATCAGTTGCCTCTATAGGAGGAGGACAGCATTTTTCATCACTGATCCTTTGCATCATTCATTTTAGCTAAGTCTTTCACAGCTGATAATCTTTACAATATTGCTGTTACAGTTTACTGTGCAATGATTCTGCTCACCTCACTTTAGGTAAGTTCATATAAGTCTTCCTAGCTTTTTCTGAAACCATCCTGCTTGTTATTTCTTATAGCACAATAGTATTTCATCACAATCATGTACCACAACTTGTTTAGCCATTCCCCAATTGATGGTCTGTAAAGCCAAGCTCTGGCAGCTTTTCAGAAGAAGGATACTGTGAACAGCTTTTAAGGTTCTGATTACGCAGTATAGTGAATATTTTATTTATTCCAAAACAAATCAAAGCAAAACATTCACAGTAAATCAAGGTACAGCATTCACAATGCTACAATTTCTCACAGAAAATCAAAATATAGTATTCACAACAACTTATCACAGAAAATGGCCAGTAGTTTCCACTACAGTTGTCATAAAGTTTTGAACAAAGATCATTTAGTAACTCAAGCATTCACAAACTCCTTAATTCAATCACAAAGTACAATAGTCAAAGGTTTCCACTCATGGGGCATACTAGGTTACAAATCAATTACTTATTCAGTCATCAATCACAAAGTATAATCATTTAGTCAATCATCCTTCATTATTCACTATTCAATCATTAGATACTACACAGAGCCTCCATTCCTAGGTCACTAGGAAATTTACAATTTCTCAGTACACAGCATCCAAGTAAAGTCTTCTTTCAGCTTGACTTGGGGTTGTTTCTTGGATTCCCTGAATCCCCTTCATGGTCCCAGATCCTACCTGTATTCACCAAACTGTCACCTGGGTTCAAAGGCAGACAGATCTCAGGTCCTTGTCCAGCTCTCTGTGCAGTTCCTGCTCCACATTGGAGCTCACAGTGTCCAGTCCATCTCAAATCCTTCACAGTCTCTGTTCCTGGGAAGACAAGGCTTAACAAAGCCACAAACAGGTACAGGTCAAGTACTAGCATCACAGCCAAGCTTCGTTCGTCTTCTGCAGCTCTGGCTGGCCCTCAGAAATCCTTAGCAGCCTCAGCAACTCTGGCTGGGCCTCGGAAATCCTCAACAGCCTCAATAGCTCCAGCTGGCCCTCAGCTCTAACTGGCTTGCAGAAATCCTCAGCAACTCTGGCTGGCCCTTGGACTCATCAGAAGTTTCAGCTGGTTCCCAAAATCAAAATCACTCCATCCAGGTTTTCAAAATCAAAATAATTCTCTCAAACCTGGGAGAGGCTTTCCTCTTCAGCCTCCACTGAGCCTGCTCCAAGAAAATCTCCACCTCCCTCTCTGGGGCTTTTTTTATATACACACAGCATTAGCTTCCTGTTTCTGTCAATCCCTTCCTGTTACATCAGCAATAGGAGACAGGAGTTCATATCTTCTGTTTCCCCAACAGAGCTTTGATCACTTACTAAGTGCTAAGTACCTTCTACCTATGCCAACACAATGAGATCTTCAAATTCAAATTACATTACTATTCCATGGTCATGCCCTAAATTTCCAATTTTTTATTGCAACAAAAGGAGCTTCCATGAATATTTTTGTAGAAATAGGTACCTTTCCATTTTATTTGATCTCTTTGTTATACAGACCTAGTAGTGGTATTTCTGAGTCAAAGGGTATAAACAGTTTTATAGCCCTTTGGGCATAATTCTAAATCATATTCCAGAATGTTTGGACTAATTCACAACTCCATTAGTGTCCCCATTTTTTTTTGCATCCCCTCCAACATTTGTCATTTCTTTTTTCTATCATGTTAGCTAAGTTGATAGGGGTGAAGTGGTATCTCAGAGTTGTTTTAATGTACATTTCTCTAATTAGTAGTGATTAAGGACATTTTTTCAAGTGACTATTGATAGCTTTGTTTTTTTTCCTTCTGAAAATTGCCTGTTCATATCCTTTGCTCATTTATCAACTGGAGAATGGCTTTTTTTTTTTAAAATAAATTTGGCTTAATTTCCTATATATTTGAGAAATGAGACTTTTATCAGAGAAACTTGTTATAAAAATGTTCCCCACTTTCCAATTTTTCATCTAATTCTGGCTGCATTAGTTTTGTTTGTGTAAAGGCTGTTTAATTTCATGTAATCAAAATTATGTATTTTGTTTCCCACAATCTCCTCTATTTCCTGTTTGGTCATAAACTCTTCCCTTATCCAGAGATCTGATACCTACACTTTTCCATGCTCCCCTATTTTACTTATGATATCACCCTTCATGTCTAAACCATTTATCCATTTTGACCTTATCTTGCTATATGTTGTGAGGTGTTCTTCTATACTCAATTTCTGC
>CM053585.1:502147318-502164384 GCA_028646515.1 Pseudochirops corinnae
GTTTTGGGGGGGGGTACGGGAAAGATGGGGAGAAAATTTGTAACTCAAAATCTCATGGAATCAATGACGTAAAATAAAAATAAACAAAAGTTAATTTTAAAAAATTCTGGAATGCAAACAGGGTAAAGAATTAGGTGCTAAATAAAATTCCAAACTAAATTTTTCAAAATTAAAAAAAAAAAGGAGTTTGAGCAATTTAAGTTGACTTTCAAAATTGCAAAGTTCATGTGGGTTTAGAATTAGGGGATGGGGAACCTGCGGCCCTGAGGCCACATGTGACCCTCTAAGTCCTCAAGTGGTACCCTTTGACTGAATCCAAACTTCACAGAACAAATCCCCCTAATTAAAAGTTTTGTTCCTTAAGACTTGGACTCAGTCAAAAGGCCACAGCCAAGGACCTAGAAGGCCACATGTGACCTCGAGGCTACACATTCACCACTCCTGGTTTAGATTATTATTACCAGAGTTTTTATTAGTAATAAAAATTTATTAGTATTAATAACATAAATTGAGATTCAATGTGTCATTATGGAGAGAGAACTGGCCTCAGAAAGACATGACTTTGAGATCTCCCTGGCATGACATTGGTCAGTTCACTTTTTTTGTGGTTCAGTTATTTCAGTGGTATCTGGCTCTTTGTGAACCCATTCAGGGTTTTCTTGGCATAGATACTGAGGTGGTTTGCCATTTCCTTCTTCAGCTCATTTTACAAATGAGGAAAATGAGGCAAACAGGGTTAAATTGTGTTCACTAAGTGACTTACTCAGTGTCACACAGGTAATAAATTTCTAAGGCTGGATTTGAATTCAGATCTTCCTGACTCCACTGCATTGGCTAGCTGTCCAAGCCACTTAACTGCTCCTAACTGCTCAGTAACTCTCTATGACCATGAGTTGCAAAACAGGTGCTCATCTGTCCTGACTGAAAGTATATTATCATCAGTAGTTCCCCATACCAATGAAATCACAACTCAAGTCAGCCCTCTTCTCCCCACCCCCAAATAAATACTGTATTTTGAGAAGGGCAGTTTCATATGTCTATAGTGGGTTGGACATGTAATCAGGAAGGCTCATGTTCAAATTCTTTCTTTTACTTGATCTTACCCCTTATATCCCTTAACCCCTCTCTTGCCCAGTCTACTCTCTGTAGCTCTAAGTTACAGATGAATGGCCAACATGCATTGGTGGAGGGAGCATCAAAAGGGGAGTGCCTTCCATGGCTGAAATCACAGGTCTCGGGCCAATAATAATAATAATAATAATAATAATAATAATATTTTAATGAGCATAGATTTCCTTTTAAAATGAAGTGCCTCAAAGAATAGGCAAATGATCGTGAAAAAAGTAGATACAGTCAATAAATTGACACCCTGAACGCTAACCATCAGAGCAGAATGCCCGCTTCTCTTAATTAGTTCTATTGTTCTGTTTAAGCCATCGTGTCACAAATGAGCATGATAACTGATTCAAGAGCTGATAGTTGCAGCACTCCATAATAAGCTGAGGAAATGGCAGCTATTGTTACCCGGTCTACTTTTCCAGGATAATGTACTTGCCTTTTATTGTGTCTATCTTGTGTGTCCAGACACATCTAATTAGCAAGAAAAGCTTTCTAAATTCATTTCATTAAAAAAGAATCTTAAAAATGATGGTTGGGAATTTAAAAATATGTAAGTAATGTGTATGTACAAATGGATTCTATATGTGATAGATATTATGTTAAGAATTACAGGACTATAATGGAGCTGATAGGAAATGGCATAAAACCGGAGGCAGCTATTCGTTCCCTCCTCTTGGTTACAGTCACCTGATTGAAGGACCAGTTGATTTTCCCCATGACAACATCCAGGAGAGCAGAGATCTGGAGTAAGTGTGAGGAGAAAATGAAAAAAGTGGAAGGAAAAAGCAGACCTAAGAGTGAGTATGTGATCTGAGAAGAGGAAAGGGGAATGTCAGCAATGAGGAAGAAAGTGGATAGGAAAAATATATGAAGTGAAATCAGCCATCATAATCCAGCTTAGACTACACTAAAATATAACCAGAAACAATAGGCTGAAACTCAGAAAAGATCGACAAGCTGAAAAAAAAAATTTATTTTGGAATCCTTTACTTCTCAATTCTAGATAAACTAAGAATTATTCATGGAGAAAGCCTCCATGCAGATTATGATGCCATAGAATCTTGTAGTATGTTTCCTTCTGATAGGTATATGAACTGGGATAATTGTTGCTACAGCTATGGTCTCTCTGATGTACCGCAGTTGAAGGAAAAAAGTTATAAAATGACAAATGAGAAGAGTATAAAAACATTTGTGAGCTATTCAAATCATTAAAGATGCAAGAAAATCTACAGAAAACAGGAGAGATGATTAGATTTGATCCAGAGAAATTAAAAACAATGAAAACATCATTTGAATGAAGTAAGGTAAGTAGAGAAGACACTAGGGCAAAGAGGAAAGAATCAATGGTTTGAATTTAAAAATAAAATCGAGTCGAGAATTGTAAATTCTGATCGTGTCTGATAACTTTAGATGAAAAGACAAAAGGATGTAGTATGTAAAGAAATGAAAATCTAATGGATTCTCTTTATTCTTAAGTATTTCTATCCTGTATTTACAAAAAAGAAAGAAAAGAACTTAATGTGATTGTTTTTTCCTACAAGTTCTGTGGCTTTATGATACAGAGGAGATGAAGGTTGATAAATCCAGCCTTTCCCATCTGGTTATTTAAAGTGCATGTAGCAGACAAAACAATATGTTCATTCCCAGGTTTAGGCACGAGGATTTTTGTGGTGATCCACATGTAAGTATTTTCATTTCCCAGGAAATGTCAGAGAGAGCTACAATGTTGAGAATCATTTCAGGTGTTTACAGAGAAGGGCAAAAATCAGCACATAGCTGGTGCCAAGTTGAAGCCCCTAAAATACTCAACCCATAAATCTGCCCTTTCTGAAACAGCCCTCAGTTTACCTTGTCTGAGACCAACTTGCCAATTGGTTTCATTTTCATGGCATTCAATCATAAAATCAGGAATTCAGACCCCACCATGACAGGTGTGCAGTGTATTCCTGATGCTCTCATTTGGTCTTGGTTGTTTTTATTAAGACCCGATTGGAAGTAAACCAATGGTCAAGCAAAACTATACATGGATCATAGGATGGCTTTTAACTCTAGCATATAGTTCACAATTAACACTTTGGAGCATGGTATGTGGTCAAAGGTTGACCATTTTGTCACCAAAATAAAAGAGATAACTTTCATACCTTTAAAGGTAATGTCTGTAGTATTTTACAAATCTAAATTGGGATATTGGCTTTATGAGCAGCTAGATGGTACAGTGGATAGTGTGTCAGGCCTGGAGTCAAGAAGGCTCATCTTGCTGAGTTCAAATCTGGTCTCAGAATGTGTGACCCTGGGCAAGTCACTTTACCCTGTCTGTCTCAGTTTCTTCATCTGTCAAATGAGATGGAGAAGGAAATGGCAAATCACTCTAGTGTGTCTGCCAAGAAAACCCCAAATGGAGTCATGAAGAGTTGGACTCAACTGAAAAAAGACTGAACAAACAAAATGGACAAGGATAAATTTTTGTGGATTTTTGAAAATTCTGTGGAGTGAAACAGTGTAACAATATATATTACAGGACAGTTTTGGAGAGAAAGGGATTGTTGTTTCTTCCAGCTGAAACTGATTGCAGAATTCATTCCTCTATCAGACATTTTTTATCTATTATCTATCAACAACAACATCATCATCATCAGTAGTAGTACTAATAGTAGTAGTAGTAGTAGTAGTAGTAGTAGTAGTAGTACTGGTGGTGGTGGTGGTGGTGGTAGTAGTAGTAGTAGTATACTTAGTGCCAGGTACTGTTAAATACCGAAGATAGAAAAGCAAAATTGAAGCAGTCTCTGCCCTCGTGAAATATATAGGGAGATGACACGATCTAAAACTTAACTTGTCCAAAACAGAACTCATTGTTCCTCAAAGCCTACTTCTCTTAGAGCCAAACTTTCCTATTTCTGTTGTGGCCACCACTCTCTTTGGAAGCAGCCACATTCTCATTCTCTGATTCCGTGATGTCCTTCCCCTCATCCCTACAATGGTCAAATCTTGTTGATTCTACTTGCCCAATGTCTGTTCCCTTCTTTCCATTCACATAACCATCACCTTGGTTCAGTTTTTCACCATCTCTTGCCTGAACTATGGTAACACTCTTTTCATTTGTCCCCCCACCCTGCTACAAGCCTCTCCCCTCCCCAATTTATCCCTCCCCCCAACCAGAGCAGCCCAAGTTATTTTCTAAAGCACAGCTCTGACCATATCACTCCCCAGTAACTTAATAAACTCAGGGCTTCCTAAAATTTCTAGGATTACATGCAAATTCCTCTGCTTGGCATTTAAAACCCTTTACAACCTGCATCCAGTCTATCTTTTTTAAAGTTATCAGTTGTTGTAATGAACAAATTGGCCAATTTAATAGAAATCATTGATCCAGTCAACAAATATATGGTAGCATCACATACATACAGCCTAATTACCATGATGTCATAATTATCTTTCCTGCTAAATGTTTTTTTTTTTTTATTGGTCGCTTATTGGTTCAAAAGTAGGAATGCTCCCTGCTGAGATTACAATTTCAATCCTACAACATCTATGCCAGAATTGAATGTTTATAATCAAACCCCAACTAAGCTTGCTTCTTAGAGAGAATCAAGACAGCTAGGATAGATAGTAGATAGAGTGCCAGACTGAAGTCGGGAAGACCTGAGTTCAAATTCAGTCTTAAACATTTACCATTTAGGTGACCCTGGGAAAGTCACTTAACTTCTGTTTATCTCAGTTTCTTCATCTGTAAAATGGGGTTAATAGTTGTGAGGGTCAAATGAGATAACATTTGTAAAATGCTTATCACTGTGCCTTGCACAAAGTAAGCATTATACAAATGGTGTAGCTGTGGTGATGAAAAGGATGGTCAGTTTATTAGAGGCTAAATTGTTGTATTCTTCCTTTAATTTTATTATAAAATTTAGAATTGGAAAAGGACCTACATACCATCCATTCCAACTCTTTCATTGAGCAAATGAAAAAACTAAAGCCAAAGGAGGTCTGACAATTTGTCTAAGGTCACATACAGTCATGAGTAGTAGAGTCAAGATTTTAGCCTGGGTCTCTGATGTAAAATCCAGTCCATGTCCTACTATGACATATTGCCTCCTGTAATAGAAACACACTATTGGGAAATATTCTCTGAATTAAATCCCATATTGAATGGGATATTTTACATGCCAGGTGAAATAAATCTCAGTGTCTTACAAATAAATTTAAAAAATGAATATTGATTGCTCATGTGACATGAGGAACTTCATTATTTCCCCTTCTCAAGGTTAGAGAAAAAGAAAAAGCCCACCATCATTTGCCTGGGTCTGATTAGCTCTTGTGAAATCAGAATCTACCACAAATCTACCATTCTCACACTAACTACCATTCATTCCACCACAAAACCAAACAGTTTGGATTCTTTTTGCAGTAGTATGTATGAGTTAGGTATAATGTTAAGGGAATTTGAAGATCTTCCCTTCCCATTAATAGGTACATAGAGCTATGGCCCAGAGCTAATCAGGGAGTTTCCAATTAAGTGCTGAGGCACCAGGATTTTTAAGCTCCTTGGCACTCAGCCAATCAGATGCTAAGTCTTTGTAATATATTCTGGGAGGTTGGCATTTTACTTTGGGGGTTTGTTCATGAGAAGGATCTTTTGATTTCCTGGTTGAGACTCTGAGTAGTCGTATGTTTCACAGCCCCTGGACTGCTGAGATGTCTGCCCTCCTTTGATCCAATATTGTTACATTCAGACAGCTGGAGTCCTGTCTGTTGGTCTTTGTGCTCATTTCTCTGCTTGCATTTTCTATACTTCTTTCTCTGTAATTAAAGTAGAATTGTTAACCCCTTTAAAGCTGTCTTTCCTTTATAAAGCAGATCAAAAGAACCTGTGCTAGCAGTCTATGCTGGGTGCACTAGGGTGCTTGCTAATATACTAGGGTTTTAAAATAGGTTTGAGCTTGAATGGAGGGGATAACATGGGAACAATCTATGAAAGAAAACTCTTACAATAGAATCTGACACTTGGATATAAAGGGGGAAGTCAAGGGCAATCACCCAATATTTTGCAACAGGTATTAAGTTGACTGAGGAGTTTGCTATACTAAGATGCTTAATGCCCCATCCAACATGCAATTCCTAGTCCTAGTGCTGGACCAGGAATCAGGAAGATCTGAGTTCAAATCCTGGCTCAGACATTTATTAGCTATGTGACTTTTGGCAAATCATGTGTTCTCTCTCAGCCTGTTTCCTCATCTATAAAATGGGGATAACAATAGTATTTCACAGGGTTGTGGTAAAGATCAAATGGGATCATACATAAAGCACTTTGCAAAGTACTATATAAATACTATATATACATATATATTATATATATACATATATAGTACCATATAAAACTTCAAAGTAATATATAAATACTAGCCAGTGTCACTATAGTTAATATATTTTCTATTTGAGAAACTTTATTCTCAGGATGATGGCAATAAACTCTAACAGAGAAATGCCTGACTGAAAAATCAGTGGCAGGTACTAACCGTGGACTTAGGAAAACTTGAGTATGAATCATATCTCCAACACTTCCTAGCTGAATGACCATGGATAAATCTCTAATCTTTCAGAAATGGCTGACATGACTCTTTCTCTCCAAATATTTGTCCCACTAAATTAAGAATGAAGATGGTTGAGGTTACAAATCATTTACTCTTTGAAGACCTTAGAGATCACTCTCCTCATCCATAAAAGGAGTACAAAGATGTCTGTAGTATCTACCTTATGAGGTTGTTGGGAAGTCCAATAAGAAAACACATGTAGAGTATTTGTACTTGTTTTGTAACTTTATTATTTTTTAATTTAATTTTTTGTGGAGGGGAAAGGCAGGGCAATTGGGGTTAAGTGACTTGCCCAAGGTCACACGGCTAGTAAGCGTTAAGTGTCTGAGGCTGGATTTGAACAGGTCCTCCTGACTCCAGGGCTGGTGCCCTACTCATTGCGCTACCTAGCCACCCCCTTTTTTAAAATTTTAACTGATATAGGAAACTCCCAGATGGGCACCTTCTGTACAACTTATTCTCAGAGAGTGACCTGAAGTACCTAGAACTTAAGGGATGTTGTCAAGGTCACATAGACAGCTGGCATCAGAGGCTGGACTTTAACCCATCTCTCAGTCTAGCATACCTCACACAAACTGCTTTTCACTATTATCACTATGCCATCTAATACAAGGCATAATCAGGAGTCAGGCTCTGAACAATCAATTAGGCTTCAGTAAATGAGGAACCACAAACTTATCCATTATCCTCCCTGCTCCCACCTACACATTTTATTCATGGATTTATGTAACTGTCCATGAAAGACATCCTTAGGATCCTTGACCTCATTCAGAAAAGTTAGTAAACAAAACAATTTACAGGAGTTAATGAAAGAAATGACCATGTTGAATATTCGTTTTGAAATTCTAGTTTCATTCAATTGAGTGGGTGGGGGACTGAGGTTCCTGAAGATATGTCATTGAATCTCAGAAGGCCTTAGAGACCAACCAGTCAGCCTATTAATTGGCAATTATTAAGTACCTATTATGTACCAGACACAGTGCTAAGTGCTAGGAATGCAAAAAGGTGGGGGTGGCCTTTTTCTCAAAGAGCCCACATTACAAAGGAGGAGACAACATGCAAACAACTATATATGAATAAATCATATACAAGATATTTAGGGGCAAACTCAGGGTGGGGGGGGGGTGAGCACTAAGATTAAGAAGGTCTAGAAATAATTTCTTGCAGAAGGCAGGACTTCAACTGAGACCCGAAGGAAGCCAGAGAAGCCAAGAGGGGGAGATGAGGAAAGAGTACACAGGCATGGGGATGGTCAATGAAGTTGCTTAGAGTCAGAAGACAGTGTCATGGGAGGGAACCAACAAGGAGGCCATTCCACTGCTTCCATTTAGAGGGTGAGAAAACTGAGTCTAAGAGGGATGAAGTAACTTGTCTACACTCACACAGACAGTTATTGTCAGGGCCAGGAATAAACCCAGGTCTCCTGCATCCTGGCTTTGTGCTTTTTTCCATTATAGCAGGCTTAATACCTTTCAGTGGGAAATGTCTCATCTGATCTGTTTCATTTATATATCCAGTGATGGAGCTTCCCCACTGACCACAGCAGAAGAGTCTAGGTGTCAGTGATATTCTACGGTTAATAACATTCACTAAAACTGCCATCTTCCTGTGCAATAGATTTCTCCCTGATAGAACAGGTCATTTCACTTCAAATGTATAAAATACTATTGAGGAATAATTCTAAGGGACTTAAAGATCATTCTTTTCCAGACTAGGAAATGCAACAGAAAGCTGGAAAAGCTTTAAGCAGCATTTTATAGACATGAAGTGATTTTTTTCTAACAAAATAACATTTTTCAGTGCCACAGGTTTTCCTGCCTTAGAGGATGGTCCTTGCCTGTTGGCTAAATAGGATTATACACAGAAAAGTGAAATAGGTTGTAAATACACATGGAAAAAACCCAACAACTAAGAAATATCCTGCTCTTCAGTCAAGCAGAATTTCACCAGGTCTTGAACAAAACACACAAAGAGAGAAAGAGAGGCATCTGGACCATCTATACTGGACCATCTATATTCATATGTGTACATATACATACACATACACACCGTGTGTGTGTGTATATAAAATAACATTTATCTCTACCTAGAGCTCTATCTAGGCCTGTAGTCATGAAGACCTGAGTTCAAATCTGACCTCAGATACTTACTAGGTGTTTGACTCTGGGCAAGCCAGAACCTTTGTTTACCTTAATTCACTGGACAAGGAAATGACAAATCACTTCAGTATCTTTGCCAAGAAAACTCTATAGACAATATGGTCCATAGGGTCACAAAAAAAGCAACACAACAGAATAGCAACAACAAAATATGTTTATATGTATGTATGTATATATCTATATGGTGGAAAAGAAGAGAGAGAATAAATGGAACCAGACTATGTGAGGAAGAAAGGGAAAACCGGGACCATTTCTCTTTAATCATTAAAGTCTTAGGTATAAAGTCTGTCTATTTGGGGAGAAGATCCATTTTATTTACAGTTAGGGAATCATGAATGTGCATGTGTCAGTGTGAAATGTATAATATGCCTTTGCACTATGAAAACATTTAACTTTTTAAATGATATTCCTTATTCTTAGAGGACTTTCATATATTCCTTGCTCTCCCCTACCCAAAGGGTTACTCTTCACAATAAAGAATGAAAGAGAAAGGGGGAAAAATGCTTTGCAAAACGAATCAACATATTGAATTGGACATTATATGCAACATTCCACAGCTGCAATTCCCCCTATGATGAATGAAAAAGTCTGACATAGTTTCTGGGTAATTAATAATCAATTTATCAATTATGGCTAGCAAATAATTAATAGATTGAGGTCAGTGGCTTTCTCGTGTAAATCAAAGATGCTCCCTGGAGAACATTCAATGCTTAAAAAGCCTTTGGAAAAGGAAGTATAACTGAGGGTGGAAATCAACTCTGATGGATTAACAGTCCACGAGGGGGTAGACATATTCATGAGGAGGTGAACAAAAAGCCTTCAGCCCTTCTTGCTGAGAAAATGAGCCAATCATGAGACTCAGCTGCCTCTAGCAATCTGGGCAAAAGGATTGATCTCTACCCAGACTACTCTGGTTGACTTTCCCCTTCATAAACTAGGTCACCCTAAATTCTAATGTAAGATTCCAAGGATAGGGGCTTATTTCCTAAGGGCAAGAACTTTCCTAGACTAGATTCTGTTGGGTATGGTCTCACTCAAGTTGGAGAACCATGACCCCAACGGATTTAGGCAATCTCATCTATCAATATTGTCCTTCTGAGACTGGCTACAGGGACTTGTTTCTGAATGAGGAAATAGGGAAAATCTTGATCCTAGTTTAATAACTGGTTATTAATATAAGAGAAAAATAACCATTTTTCTCACCCCTACCTCTGCAGAAGAAGAGGGACATTTTCTCATTTCTTCTTCAGATCCAAGCTTGGTCATTATAATTGTACTATGTGACTGAGGTATAGCTGGGAGATTAATTTTTTGTTAGTTTTATATTCCCCCGTTGATAGTTTTGACAAAGATTTATGATATGATAGAATCTGTTAGTATGAAAAATATAGGCTGAGCCTGGGTCCCTAGGGTAATGCAAGATTTGTGAAATCCAACCCATGTTATTGTTACAGAATCAAGCCTCAACATATACATTATTTAAAGGATACTTGGAATCAAGTGTTTATAGTGTGTTTATTAAATGCCCACCTTACCCTAAAGGTAGAAAATACAATGTTAAAAAAAAAAACAACTAAGTCTTTCTAATTAAGTCTTAGGGGACTCTCTCCTCCACTAAAATCTGCCTCTGGTGCTGTGGCCAAGAACTACAGGTGAGGATAGGTTCTTAAAGGTTATTCCAGTAGAGAACAAATAAGGTACAGATGTTCCAACCAGACTGGAAAGACTTCTAAGGGCATGCCTAGAGATAGCCTATATGTTGGTCATCACAAGACCACCTAGCGAAGTGTAGAGTTCCTCACCCTGAGTGGGTCACACCACATGGTAACTTCTAATAGCCATTTATTAGGACTGGTTTTGTTAAACTGGGGCCTGTTAACATGTTTTAATATTTTGGTAACCATTTCAGTACAGTTTGGTTTCCTTTGCAAGTCTGAGTATTTTAATTTTGTATTTTAAAACATTCTGAAGGAGTCCATAGGCTTTACCAGACTGCCAAAGGGGCAGAGAAGTTGGGAAGTACCTTGGTAGAGGAAATAAATTCATGAAATCATCTGTCTGTGGTTATTGTTCATTCATTTTAGCCATGTCCAACTCTTTGTGACCCTATTTGGGATTTTCTTGGCACGGATAATAGAGCAGTTTGCTATTTCTTTTTCCAATTCATTTTAGAGGTGAGGAAACTGAGGCAGACAGGGTTAAGTAACCTATCCAGGGTCACACAGCTAGTAAGTGTCTGAGGCTGGATTTGACTTTTAAAGTAAGTCTTTCTGACTCCAGGCCCTACATTCTGTGTACCATGGAGCCCCCTAGTTGCCCCTTAATCTGCGATACTAAAAAAATAAAACCCTCCTCACATTTCTTAATAGTGTACCATTTGCACAGGGGGTGATTCATCAGTCCTTATTGTTACTGTGATGAGGATGAGACTTCTAGAAAGAATCAGAATCTACTGAAATTCCTTTTCCTTTCTCTTCTAAAGAAAACAGAGAAAATTCTCTTCCAGAGCTATTAACTCTAGAGTAGAGCAGATATAACAGATCATTCATTTTGGAGGCTCAGAATCACACTATAATAGAATTATATAACAGAATTATAACATCACAGATTCATTACAGAAGCAGCTTGGTGAAATGAAAAGAGCATATGATTTGGAAACATGGGACCTGAGTTCGAATCTGTCCTCTGCTACTACTACCTGTGTACCTTCGGGCAAATCATTTAACTTCCATTGGCCTGAGTTTCCTCATTTATAAAATGAGGGCATTATACTGACTGACCTTTACAGACCCTCTTGGTCTATTTAGCTCAACTAGTTCATGAACACTATAATCTTAACGGAAAGGATTTTCATTTGCTATAGGGCATCCACATCAATCTTCTTTACCCATAAAGAAGGAGTCCTTTTTTTACAATTGGTGGTGATGGTGTTCAGTTGTTTCAGTCACGTCTGACTCTTTGTAACCCCATTTGGGGTTTTCTTGGCAAAGATACTGGAGCAGTTTGCCATTTCCTTCTCCAGCTCATTTTACAGATGAAGAAACTGAAGCAAACAGGGTTAACTGACTTGCCCAGGGTCACACAGCTAGTAAGTGTCAGAGGCCAGATTTGAATTTAGGATGATGACTCTTCCTGATTCCAAGCTCAGTGCTCTATCCACTGTACCACCTAGCTGCCCCCTCTTATAATAGAAGTCTCCAATTCACATTCCCTGACCTCTCAAATTATGTATATACTTCTCCATTACAGCTTGTATCCACCAATGAGAATAACAGCTTCTTGAAATCAGGGAATGTTTTGTTTTGTTTTGCCTTTGATCTTTCTACCCCTAGCTTCTAGTTCAGTGCCTGGACATAGTAGGCACTTAATCAATAGCTGCGCAAGTAGGGGGTGGCTAGGTGGCACAACGCATTATGCTAATCTTGGAGTCAGGAAGACTTGATCTGGAATTCTGCCTCAGATACATACTAGCTGGGTGGGTGACTCTGGGTCTCTTTCAGCCTCAGTTTCCTCATCTGTAAAATGATAGCACCTATCTCACAGAGTCATTATGAAGATCAAATGAAATAATGTGTAAGACACTTGGCAAATCAGTGTTGTATAAATGCTGATTGGTTTTATAATTATTACTATATTATCATCAATGAATAACTTGCCATGGTTCACACAATAAATAGGTGTCAGAGGCTGAATCTGAACACAGTTCTTCCTGACTCTGGGTCCAGGGCTCTATCTTTTATTTCTTAAAATGTATTAATTTTATTATAAACTTAAGAAATAAAACAAGCATTTCCATAACATAATAGATTTTTTTGAAAAAGAAAAAAAAGGTGATTGTACATGAAAATGCAAATATTTTATATACAACTTGCCATTTCTTTTAAATATATAATAAGGTTATAATGTAACTTCCTTTCCCCCCTTTTTTCTCCCCCCACCCTCTCTAGAGATTGCTACCATTAGACATAAATATGTATAGATATATATGTATATATGTATGTATGTATGTATGTAAAATCATTCTATATATACTTGATAATTGGGATTTGAAGAATGAGTCAGTGAGTTCAGCCCATTGTTCCCAAGTTAAGAGAATTAAAGTGAATTCTAGTGATGGTTAATAAGTTGCAGAGCCAATATTTGAAGCAAAATTCTCTGATTGTGGATTTAGTGGTCTTTAAATTACATCCTCCTTCTCTTTTTCTCATTCCATAATAAAAAGAAAATAGGAAGGACTTATTACTAAACATATTTCATAACCTTATATCTCCTAAGAAATCCTTCTCCTCAATCCATCCTGCCCTATTGGAAAGTTAGAAGAGTGATGGGGGAGAACATAGGAGAGATTAGATTGGGGGAGGGATTATACAAGGGTATGGCTGCTTTGGGGGGGATAGGGGAAAGATGGGGAGAAAATTTGTAACTCAAAATCTTGTGGAAATGAATGATGTAAACTAAAATAAATAAAATAAAATATAAGAAATAACAACAACAAAAAAGAAATCCTTCTCCTCACTATCTCCAAAAGAAACCTCCATAAATTGGAGTTCCCTGACTTCCGTATCAGTTCTAAACTATGAGTATGTAAAATAGACTAATATACCTCTACATTATACATGATATATGAAATAATGGGATATTATTATTATTAATATAACATTCAGAAAGAGGTAGTGAATATTAAGAATTCAGAAAAAACATGGGAAGATTTATGGTAAGTCATGTGGGATGAGATATGCAGAACCAAAATAAAAATATATAAAATGTATAGAACAAAGTAAATGAAGAGCTCAGGAAAATCAAACTGAACTCCAAGTAACTTCAAAATGCATGAAAGTTCTAGAAAAGAGAAAACGAAATCAAACTTCCTTTTCGTGGTAGCTTCTTTTCAATGCACACCTCTCTTCCGAATTCTAGCCCTGCATCCACAACTGCCGGCTTGACATCTCCATTTGGGTGTCATTTCAGAACGACAAACTCAGTATGTATAAAAAAGAGCTAATTATGTTTCTGATTAACACCCCCCCCCCAACTCCTGACTGTCCTGTATTTGTCAAAGGCAATACTGTTCTTCTACTTGCATAGATTCTCAAACTAGGAGTTATCCTCGACTCTTCACTCCCACTCATGAATCCTTTCCCAATATCCAACCAGCAGCCAAATCTCGTCTGTTCTACCTCCTCAACATCTTTCACATCCATCTGCTTTTCTCCATCCATGCTATAAGTACCTTAGTCCAGGCCCTTCTTCCCTTCTTGTTGAGACTATTGCAATAGCCTCTTATGTCTTTTGTCTCTCTCTGACTCTGTTTATGTCTGTCTGTCTCTGCCTCTCTCTCTCTGTCTATGTCTCTGTCCTTTGTCTCTCTAACTCTGTTTCTCTCTCCCTATTTCTCTCTCTATCTCTCTGTCTCTGTCTCTCTCTCTATGTGTATATATATATATATATATATATATATATATATATACACATACATATATGTCTGTCTCTCTGTGTCAACCTGTTTATCTGTCTGTCTGTCTCTGTCACCCATCTTTCACACAGATTTCAAATTTGACATTCCTAACTGATTTTCCTAAAGCACAGATGTGACCACATCACTCCTCTGCTTCAAAAGTTTCAGTGGTTCCTCATTGCCTTTAGGATCAAATACACGCTTCTTTAGTATTTAAAGTCATTCACAGTCTGGATCCAGGCCATCTTTCCACATGCATCCATCCATCCATCCATCCATCCATCCATATATACATACATACATACATACATACATACATACACACATACATACATACATACATGTGTGTGTCTTTTGGTTTTGTATCACCCTCATGCCCATCCTTTTCCATTCCCCTACCCAATAAGCCACCTTCGAAACAAAAAAATAAAAAAGACACAAGAGGAGAAAAAGCGGTCTGGCAAAAACAACATATCATGCCATTCCCCAGTAGGGAATCTCTTGTGTGGGCATGTGTGTGTGGGAGAGTGTTCAGAAGTGAATGTGATGAATGCAAAGGCAAATGTGACCAATAAAATATATTTATCCATATATCAGTTCCATAGAATTTTAGAGGTAGAATTAATCTAATTTTATTCACCTGTTCTCACTTAACAAATAAAGAAACTGAGGCCAAAAAAGGTTAGTGTCAAAAATAGCATGGAGTAAGAGGTTGAGCCAGGCATAAGCCCTAGTGCTGCTATCAATTACCTTAAAGAAAACCTGAAGATCCTATAAAGGTGGTAGAAAGTGTTGAGATAGGGGTGGAACAGCAAAATCTAACCTTCCTATTTTGAAATTCTTATTTGTACAGGGAGGGAAATTAATGTCTCCCTACACTCTCCCTTCAGTCAACATTTATGATTTAAAGCAATAAAGAAGGAAAAAATGCTGTCAATATCAGAAGTCATTTCAGGGGAAAAAAGAGAAAACCAGGACTCCTCCCGGTGGCTTTGAAGTCTCCCAACCTAAAGCAATTCTATTATGTCCTTCCCTTGTAATTCCCCTTTTTTTCTCCCCATAGCTTTCTCTTCTAATAGTACTGTCTTCCTTAGGATCCCCCAACACATCTGATGCTTCATAAGTCACATCCTCAGATGTGCTGACGTGATAAGAGTTCCTTAGTACAGGCTCTCACTTGTCTATTTCTTTTCCTCTTCCCTCTTCCCTTTCTTTTCTCTAATCCTACCCCATCGGACTCTGCTGATTTCAAATTTCTAGGCAATTAATTTTTTGGCTCTGATGCCCAATCAACAGGTGTGGCATGATTGACGTGGCCCTGATACGCTCCATCTGTTTGCTGCTGATAATGGAATCCCGGGGGCTTCTGGGTAATGTCTTCACACACTTAAGAGGAGCAGCCTAATCTATTTGCAGGAGGGAGGGGAAACAGCCCAGCAGCTAGCATTGTTATTCAGTAGGAACTATTCAGTGAGGCTGGCAGCACTTTTACAGGCACAGTGGGGAGGCTTGCCGGGAGACAATTTCTCCCCACTGTGAGTGATGATTCACCTAGTGCAAAGTTTTGTTCTTCCTTTGGGAGAGGCAGGGGAGTGGAGAAAGGGTGAAGTGCTTCTTATCTGGATAATTTCAAGAGGAAGAGGTAGACTCTTGCCTGTGGACATGGGCATCTGTCTGTGCAAAAGGAAGATGGCTTCTCCTTTTGCATAGACAAATGAGAAAATGAGCTAGCATAGAGGAGCTGGTTAGACTAATCAGAATGCAATGGGGATGGAAATAAATAAAAACAGAAACAGGAGGGCTGCTGTCTGAACAGCTGAAAGGAGCCTGCAGATTTGCCCTGAATGTAAATAATGGAACCTGATTAAGGGGGCACCTTTTATCACTTCAAAGCACATACAGAAGGAGCCAGGCACAGACTAGGAAAAGGCTATTCCAACAAGAAAGGGAAGTCAAAGCCACTGTAATATTTTCCTTAAATTACTTCTGTTTAGCAAAGGGCTGTGGCGATTGTGTATGTATATTTGGAAGGGAGGCATCTGAAGCCTTAAAACACCAGGAGCTTTGTAAAATGGCCTTCCCTGCTCATTATTTTGTCCCTCCAGATGCACCACTTAGGGACAATTTAACCTCATCTGGACACACACGTCAGACTTTGCTGGAAGCAGCACTGAGGAATGAGGAGTGTAGATCGAGGGGTTTTGTTGTTGTTTTGAGGTAGCCATTTGATTTACTCAGGCTAAAACATCTCTTTCCCTTCTCTCTTTTTCCCCTCTATGGAATTCACAAAATAAAGGGCATCCTAAAATTCACCAACCCATTGTCCTCTTGGGGGCACTCAACCGTATCCAGGACCATTGCCCAATTTCCCCTGGGGGTCATTTACTGGAAAAGCACATCTATATGCAGATTTTGAAATCCCTAAAGATTGCTTGAAGGCAGTGGGGGATGAGGATGGGAACCCCTGCTAATAATGCTAATAATGACTGAAAATGGCTTGTTAACTCTTTATGACACTATTTAGAACATATATTGATTTTTTTTAAAGCCCACATTAAAATAAAAAAATCACTCTCAGTCCCAGTTAGCACCATCTACTGGAAAGACTCAGAAATACTTGGAAAAGCAGGAAATCAACTTCGTTCTGTGAATCACAGTATTTCAGTAATGAGAGCAAAAGAAAAAGAAATTGAGATAATAAACAGAGATGAAACAAAATTATTACTTTTTTTGCAGATATGTTGTTTT
>CM053585.1:502164884-502183907 GCA_028646515.1 Pseudochirops corinnae
TATTATATATCATCTAATATAAAATATATCATTGGTAAATATTATGTATTATATGTAATACTATGTATTAAATATGGTTGGATAATATATATTACTAAAAAACCCAAGAGGATGAGAGAGAAAGAGGACTTGTACTAGAAGGAACTAGAGAATGGATAAAATATTTTGGGCTCTACCTACTAGCACTCACACAGGAATTAAATGAACACAACCACAAAAACCTTTTAAAGACAAAGCTAAATAATTGGAAAAATTTTAATTACTCATAGATAAGTGTTCTGGGTTGACTCAACTCAAGCCAGTTCCCTGGTAGTTTAGTTTTGATATCAAAGCAAAATGAGATACTCATAGGTCATTTGGCAAATAGCAAAATGGGATTTACTTAGCCATAGCTAGACAAGAATAGAGACTAGGCAATGAGGATACCTCGAGTTGATTAAGCTGAGTAATGTTTCTTCCCTGAATTGCCCATGATGATCCACCTGCCAAGTATCAACCTGTCCCTGAAACTCTGCTTGGCTTCCGTAGCCTTAGGAGAACATAAAGTGATGTGAATAACCTGAATCTTTTGTCCCCTGAGTCAACTAAGACTAGTGTTGGTCTCATGTTTTAGGGGAAAATTAGGCTAACTTAGAATGGAGAGAGGGGTTAGGATATTGGTCTTATTAAAGAAGGCCTCACCAATAAAATACAAATGATAGTACTATGCATATTTTAAATTTTTATTTTGCACCACACTAATCACCAGAGAATTATTTTCTAAAACTTGAAAAACAATAATGAAATTTATCTAGAAGAATATAAGATCAAGATTCTTAAGGAAAAGAATGAAAAACTTTGGGAACAAAATAATTTTTAAAATAACAACATTTCCAAAATGTTTAAGATTGGCAAAGTGAATTAATTATCATTTGAATTTCAATAACTCTAATAAGGAAAGTACTAAAGGCATTGTTAATTATTTTAAAATAAGGAAATTGAGACCAAGAGACATTTTGACTAAAGCAATGAAATCTAATTTATACTCACAAAACTATTGCATATATCGATTACTTAGTAATTGAAAGATTCATCTGTTGACATATTAATGTTGCCTTTTTGTTTAAATAATGCTTCACAACTTTTCAAAATAACCTTAACATATATGATCACATTTGACCATCATAACATACATGTGAGATAGGCAGGACATGCATTATTAACCCTATTGAAGGAGAAAGACTACAGAAAGGTCATTTGTTCAAGGTCAAGTGAAAGTCAAAGTCAAAATGAGAATTCTGTTTTCATTATCTTAAATTTAGCCCATGTTTCTTGTGTTTGTAAGGCTCTCAATTTGACCAGGGTGCACAAAACAATATGATACACAAAAATCATCAATATTTACTGAGTACCCCAAAGTCATGGGCATCCACTACAATGATGGGGTCAATTTGTAGGTTATTATGCTGGTTGAAACAATTTCCAAAGTTATCAAGGGATAATAATAACTCACATTTATATAAAGTCTTATATAAGATAAATTATCCTACTTATACATTGGATCCCATGGGATAAATCAGTTAGCAGGACGTACAAAAATTCAGAGAGATAAGGCAATAGGAATATTATTTGGACAGAAAGGAAGGTGAAAAGTGTGGGAACATCAATTCTGACATTTGGTAGATTTATACTTTTACAATAACTTGCCAAACGTCTATAAATTACTTTGGTAGGGACTGAATATACAAACGTAAGATGAAAAACAAGTCTTTCCTTAAAACCCTTTTTGTTTATTGGAGAATGGAAGTAAATGATTTAAGTGAAACTTTTTTGAACATCAACATATATTAGACCTGTACCCTAGGCTCTCTGAGATATAATAAAAGTTCTTCAGTTTCCTGGTACCTAAAAGATCAGTTAAGCGTTGTTTTAGAAGACATGTAAAAACAATGGCCAATGAAAAGCATTTTCCCATCCAACCACACTTTCTTGTGTCAGTGGTTCTTTTATTGATCTGGTTCTATGGAAGGTTTCTTGTCTTCTCCAAAGAGTTCAATATTTCATAGTGGACAGATTGCTACATCTGGTGTCCAAAGACCTGGGTTCCAGATCTGATTACCCACTGGCAACTAGTAAACCTTTTGGGAAGTCACTTTACCTCTGGAACTTCACACTCTTCATCTATAAAATAAGGGCTTTGGACTAGCTGGTCCCCAAGAAGCTAGTTCCAAACCTATGATTCTGTGTCTCATTTCCCCAGGCCCTTGGGCAGTACTCTCCAAGAGGACAGACAACTGTTCTTGGTGAACTCATCTTACTAATTTGTTAAAGCTGATTAATGACTTAGGGCAGGAGTTTCAAAACTTTTTAGTCTTAGGACCTCTTTGCATTTTTGAAAATAACCAAGCATGACAAAGAACTTTTGTTTATGTGAGTTATATAAACAATAGAATTATTACGAAGAGTTTTAACCTCATGGAGCCCAAGAAGTGGTCTCCAGGACCCTCTTGGAGCCCATGGGTGAAACTTTGAGAACTGCTAGCTAAGGACATTTCCCTTCCCAAGTAACATGTGTAATTTATTAAGGGTCTTCTGGAATCACAACACTTTAGCCAAAAAGAAATAGATCTTTGTTGGGTTGAAGATTTAAGCACCCATGCATGACATAGAGGCATAAGTGTAACTGTATAATTTTACAAAATCACAGAGTTTCATAGTTGGAAGGGAACTCATAGTCTAACCCATACACAAAAGGAATTCCCATTGTTATAACCATCAACATCAGCCTCTGCTTAAAGGCCTCCAAAGAAAGTACCTAGTATTTTGGGTGCAATAGATGCTTAGTAAGTGTCTATTGAATAGAATTGAAATCAAATTATGACATGCACTCTGGTAGTCAACGCTACCTATGTCTAGGACCAGCTCAGGCTTGAATGTTAATTCACTTCATATGAGTTCTTTTTCCAAAGACTAAGACTACATCTATAAAAGGTTACCTCATTTGTCTGTATAGAGTTGCGTATCATTTGGCAACTAGTCTGATATCTTGGGCAGGCTTATTAACTTATAATAAAACTTTAGCTTCTAATCCAATCCGATGGCTCCTTGTAGAAACTACCCTTGTAGAAACTTTGGTGAAGAGTATTAAAAAGTTTTAAAAAATTTACTAACTCTTTTAAACCATTAGGGATCATATCTCTGCTGCCATTGGAAGTGACTAAAATTCTAATTCTAATTGATAGTACATTGAAATCGATAATTCAAAAACATTTTAAGTAGAAAATAATTTAGTAATATGTTCTTGAATTATAAAATCCTAAGTATTTAGGAAAATAAAGTGAGTTTAAGGCCTAAGACAACTAAATTCTTATTGCCCCATTACCTTTCTATTGACATAGGCTTATCATGATGTGAGAGTGATAACTGATGCATGGTCTAGTCGTATGTATAGTATCCAGAGAACAAAAAGAGTGCTCTCAGTTTGTTGAGCAGATTCTTCTGTGGTAGATTCATGAGAGGGTATGGAAAATAGTCACTTAGGATATAAAACCTGAGGGCGGCAAGGTGGCACAGTGAGTAGAGCACTGGCCTTGGAGTCAGGAGGACCCGAGTTCAAATCCAACCTCAAACACTTGGCACACTGACTTTGGGCAAGTCACTTAACCCCAACTGCCCTCCAAAAAGCAAAAAATAAAAAAGAATAGGAGGATATGAAACCTGGATCATTCACGGAAGTACACACATTGATGACATCACAGGTCCATCACAGTAAGTAATCAGTCGTTGGCAAGATGGAGTTGAGTTTGTCACATGGTTCAAAAGCAGACATTTTCTTCCTATCCCCACTTACTGTGGCTATAAGCTAGATATATTAAGATATCAAGACTGATTAGGCAGAATACCAGGTGATGAATAGTAGAATGGAATATTCTGATGAAATGCAATTATTATATCAAAATAACTTTTTTAAAAATTTGTTTCAAACTTGTGGAAAATCTTTTTTTTTTCTTTTTGGAGGGGAGAACCTAGGGCAACTGGGGTTAAGTGACTTGCCCAAAGTCACATGGCTAGTTTTTTGTGTTAAGTGTCTGAGGCTGGAAAATCTTTTAAAAAATAGTCTATGGAGTCCTGTTTTACTGCTTGAGGGAGCATAGTAGAAGGAATATAGTTGAACATCACTGAATCTTTATTAATAATTGACAACTCTGCAGTAACTGAAGGTCACTAAGCATCAATTATGATTATGAAGTGAGGTAGTTTCAGAAGGTTTAGAAGATTTGGGATCAATTCTGGATTAAACCCATGATATCTGCCACAACCTATTTGATTGAACAAATCCATGTTGTCAGTCTATTTTGCTTCAATTTACCTCTTTGTTCTAAAATTGGAGTGTGGAAAAGAAAAAAAATTGGCTCATGGAGAATACTGATGAATTTAATTCTGAATGCACGTATTTAGCTCATGTATACTTCTATGGTATTTAGTGCACCCAGAAGCAACAGAAGGAATTTTCCATTTCAAAAATGTATTCGGAATCAAGCTTTCTCTTATAGTGAAGCTTGTACATTTTTTCTATTTTGTTCCTCCGTCTCCCAGAGACTGCTTGGTTCTCAGCTAAGGGTTAGGAAAATCAAATCATTGATCTTCAAAATTTCCAGGAGGTTTGCAAAGGGATATTCATTGAGTTTCTTGGTAAATTTTCTGTAGCAAAGCATCCAGCCATTTTACTTGGCTTGTGACGTATTTCAGTAATTGTTCATTCCCTATTTGTGTCACATTTCCTGACTTTGGATTTCACACTCTCTTTTATTTCCTAATACCAGTAAAAGTGGAACCTTACTCAATACTGCACTCTAGTGTTCACTAAGCATATCAGAATATGAATTTAGAAAGGGGGAAAAATCCTTTATCATAGAAAACAAACAAACAAAAGAAGCAAAGTCAGGGTCTCTGAGCAAAGGATTGATCATTTGATTATGCTTTTTATTTATATCTAAGCAATTTATTGAAAAATAAAATTAATTGTTGAATGAATTTACTATTTTTTCAATGTATTCTTTCCATGACAATGTCATTTTCTGGTCATATATGTCCTTGATGTTATTTTTTCTTTGTCTCTTCTCATTTTCATTTTCTCCCCTTCCTTTGTTTGTGGGGGGCATTTCTCTCATGCAAGTCATCATAGGAAATATGGTACTTCCTATTTAACCCATTTTTAGGGTGATCACTTGTTGGGGGATTGTGTTGAGGGGATTGGTATACATTGGAACAGATGGACTCTAAGTGCTCCATTCAGCTCAGAATTTCTATGATTCTGTGTCTATTTCTTTTTATATTGACCTATAAGGTATCTTCAGTTTGATTCTCTTAAAATCTTGATGTTCTGTTATTAAGAACCACATATGAAATGTGTAGAAAAGACAGGAAAGTTTGCATCTCCCAGGATCCCTGGGTCAAAGACAAGGATGGCCATTGAGAGAACAATAATTCCAGACTTTGAGGTTTATGTGCATAGGTTGATTGCATCAGAGGGATTGAAGAAAAAGAGCAGTGAGATTGAGTAAATGGAGATCACTGCTATGTTTATGACCATGTCAAGAAAGGGAATCTTCCCCTAAAATCCTCAATTTAATGAATACTTTTTCATCCAAGACACAATCTATTTATGAAGCATTCCAATATTGTAGAGAACTGTAAGAAGAAAATAATCATTTTCATTGACATGGTATTTTCACTAAATATCTCAAGGGAATCTATCCATTCTTTATTATCAGTATTCCCCTTGCATTTGAACTCCTTTTGAGTTGAATTCAAGGATCTGTTAAGCAATGTACAAAGTAGCTAACGATTATTTTTTATCCATCAATTGGCCATTCTTCACATGTGGGCCATGATATGCAAATTGAGTATATTATAGCAGGCCTGTTATACACCATTGAGTATATCATAGTAGGCCTGTTAGACACAATAGCAAGACTGGACCCAATGGTGCCTTAGTGGTCTAAAAGAATCAGGTTGGTACAATGAAAGAACCCTAGGTGTGAATCCTTTCTTCAATATTTCCTAGCTTTGTGACTGTGGACAGATCTAAGTGCTAGTCCCAACTCAGCTCTGTAATGTAAGGAAAATCACTACACCTCACTTATTAATTGAAGGGGTTGGGGACATAGGATCACTAGGGTTCCTTCTAGCTCTTAAGTTCTATGGTTCTAAATTGTTTAACCTGATTCTCCTTTTCCTCATTTGTAAAATGAAATACTTCACTGATTGTTGTAAGGATCTTTGTAAACTTTACAAAGTGAAATGTAAAAAATGAGTGAATATGATTTTTCTCTAATCACCCCTTATTTTTTTTTTATAGAGGGGGAGGGAAGGCCATTGGGGTTAAGTGACTTGCCCAAGGTTACACAGCTAGTAAGTGTGTCAAGTGAGGCTGGATTTAAAAATCATGTCTGCCTGACTCCAGGGCCTATGCTCTATTCGCTGTGCCACCTAGCTGCCCCTACTCACTTTTATTAAAAGAGTATTCCAATTGTAGCATATTCTAGATGTTCCGATTTGCTTTTTCTATATGCCTCCCATTGAAACAATTCCATTTCATAAGTACTTATTCAGCATCTACTATGTGCAAGACTGTTTTCTAGGAACTAGGGATACTTAAAAAAAAAAAAATGAAATAATACTTCCCTTCAAGAATGATACATTCTACTGACACTAGGGTGTGTAACATGTTAAAATATGTAAATATGAGGTAATTTGAGAGGGGGAAACTAACAACATTGTCTGGTGCATAGTAAGCCCTTAATAAATGCTTGCTGATTGACTAAATCAGGGAAAACTCCATGTATCCTTGAAGAAAAGTCAGGATTCTAAAGGATAGGTCCAAGAAGGGAGTATGTGCCAGGTATTGGGGTTGACTTTTGCCAATACAGAGAACCAGGAGGTGGAATAAAGAATTTGGTAAATAACTACTAATTAAGTTTGGTTAGAACATAGAGTACTTGGAAAGAAGTAATATAAACAAGGTTGGAAAGGTAGGCCAGACTATGAAGAACTGGAATTTGGATTTTAATCCTCTAGGAAAGATTTTTTAAGCATGTGAGCATCATGGTCAGACCTGTTCTTTATGCAGATAATGCTGTCATCTGCATGGAAGATGGAGGGAGAGAAGAGAGATGTGGGCTGGGATACCAATTAGCAAGTGCCACAACAGTTGAGGAGAAAGACAAAGGCCTGAGTGAGGCTGAAGTGGAGAGAATAAGATGGGTATGAGAGGTATTGGGAAGAATTTAGCAGTTAACTGGATGATAGAGGATGAAGGAGGGGATGAGTCAAGGATAACTCTGAGGTGAAAAAGATGGAACACTGGGTGGAAGATGGTACCCTTATAAGAAACAAGGAAGTTTGGAGGACATGCAAGTTTTGAGGCAAGGAGACAATGAGTCCTGGTCTGGCCTTGTTGAATTTGGGATGCCTATGAGACTTTCATACATTAAAGAAGCTTTATTAATTGCATTGACATTAGGGACACAAAGTCAAAAATGAAACTACCCTTGTCCAAGAGCTTATATAATACTGGGAAAGGGAGAATAGCATACATGCAAAAAAGTAATTATGTGTTATATACCAAGTAAACACAAAGTGATGTGTGGGGGTAGCATTTAGGAGGAATTAGGATCTGGTGTATCACAAACCTCACTAGTGTCAAGCAGCAGAAAACACTCTTCAGTCAATTTTTGAATCCAGGAAACTGACTGACCCCCTTAGGCAGAGAACCCAAGTACACTTTGAGGATGTTGCTGGAAACCTCCATTAGGACTGAGCCACAGGTGGGATAGAATAGGAAAAAGAACCTGGTCATTGATAGGTGCCTATTTTAACTAATTCTCTCTGACTAGTTGTGAAACTATGTTCTTTTTAATGCATGTGGCTTATAAATTCAATATCCTATGAATGAGCTCAAGTTGCTGCACCCTGATTATGTCTCTGTTTACCACATCCTACCAGAGCAGATATTCTTAATTTTTTTCTTGTAATAAACCTCTTCAGCAGGTTTATTTATAATTATTTATATTTTTATTAATTTATATATATATTATGTATATAAACTTCAGGTGAAGCTTAGACTCAGCTCAGAATAATGTTGTTAAATGCAAAATGTAAAACACATAAGATTATAAAGGAAGCTAATTTTATCAAAATACAATTATCAAAATATTTGTTTAAAACAATGAAAACAATCTTAAAAATAACATTGTGAAGATAAGTAACTTTAAAAGCTGTAAGAACTCTGATCAAAGCAATAATCATCCATGATTCCAGAGGTCCAATAATTAAGCATGCTGTCTACCTCTTGACAGAGCGGTGATAGACTCAAGGTATAGAATGAGACCATTTTTTTTTTTACTATGACCAACAAAGGAATTTGTTCTGCTTGACTATGGATATTTTTTACAAGGAACTTTTCTTTCTTTTTGGGGGGTTGTAATGTCATGCACAAGCAGTTTTCCAGAAGAATGGCTGCTATGAACAGCTTTTAAGGTTCTGATTATACAGTATAGTGAACACTCCATTTATTCCATAACAAACTGAAGCAAAACATTCTCAGAAAATCAAGGTACAGTATTCACAATATTACAACTTATCACAGAAAATCACAATACAGTGTTCACAACAGCTTATCATTAAAATGACCACATAGTTTTCACCAAAGTGGTCACAATAGCTTTGAACAAAGAACAATCATCTGGTATCCTTAAGGAGGTTTGCCTCCTTAGTCATTCAGTCATCTCAGAATCCAATAGTTAGTCTTCTACTCATGGAGCAACTAGGTTAACTTAATCAGTCACTTATTTAGCAATCAGTTACTAAGTATCGTTAATCACTAAGTACATTCATCAGAAAATACACAAACCCCTTACCTCTAGGTCACTAGTAAACCACATTATCATCACAGCATTCAATACCCAAGGAGAGGTCTTTTCTTCATCTTGACTTGGGGCCATTTCTCAGATTCCCTGGATCCCCTTCCATGGTCCCAGATTCTACCTGGATTCACCTGGGTTCAATGGCAGATAGCTCCCAGTTACTAGTCCAGCTCTCTGGGTAGGTCCTGCTCCACACTGGAGTTCACAGGGTCCAGTCCATCTCAAATCCTTCACAATTTTTGTTCCCGAGAATTCAAGGCTCAACCAAGCCACAAACAGACAAAGTATTAGCATCCTGGTCATGCTTCCTCAATCTTCTCCTGGGCTCCTCTGTCACCTGGGTTCCTGGCCTCCTGTTCAGAAGAAGCTCTGCCACCACAAGTCCTCAGGAAATTCCTGACTGTGCCTTTCTGGGACTTTTCTTATATAAGCGCAGAATTAGCTTCCTGTTATGTCTGCAACAGGAGACAGAGTTTATAACTTCTGTTTCCCCAACAGTGGCTTGATCAATTACTAACCGCTAAGTACCTGCTACCTTTGCTTAACTTGAAACAAGTTCAAAGTACCTGCTTACTTGCCAATAAAAAGGGAATAATTACCATTAGGAGGAAAAAATAGATTTCTGTTAAATAAAAATTAAAACAAAAAGTTCATCTGGACACCAAATTAAGAACCATTGTAACTAGATTATAAGCCTTTTGGGGTCAGGGCTGAGTTATTCTCCAATTTTATATACCCATTGCCTAACTCAGTACCCTAAATATAAGTATGTGCATAATAAATATTTGCTGAGTTGCCTTGTTTGAACTAACAAGAAAAATACTCACAGGTATAAAGATTCCATCGGACACTGCTTGGTGCTGGGTGAAGAGAATTTCACTGCTTTGTTCCAAGTAGAAAGGTCTGCTTTCTATACTTAGATATGTGCCTTGCACATAGTAAATGCTGTATAAATGTTATGTGTTGCTGTTTTTACCATTCTTGTGACATGTTTCCATTGAACATTCTGGGCATACTGAGAAATCAAGTTTGAGGAGCCCAGGTTTTCATTTTCCTCCCCATCTTCTGCCCTTCCTATAATTGATTTTATCCATTTTCATCGCCTTTCAGTTAACTCCATCAACCTGTTGTGAATCTCAGAAAAGAATAAACCTACATAGGTTCAATTCAGTTGGAAAAAAATCAGTCAAAATGACCTAAGCCTTTCCCTTTGCCTGAAAAATTGGGATGGAAACTCACTAAGAAGAGGTCATTTGGGAATTGGGTCACAGCTTCCAAATTTTTAGGGATTTCAAAACTCAGATTTCTCAGCTGGTCAGCGAACGTGACCTTAACATTTCTCCCTGACACTTAGTGTGAGGGCAAGTTTCTATTTTTCTACCTCTCTCTCCTTCCCTACTTTCTCCAGGATTAATTCTGGGAAAGGACAGAACCTGCCCAGTTCTGGCTTGTTTATCACAGCCCATTTAAGTCCTCCTTAATCACTCTGGAAACTGAATCAGGAAAAAGCTAATAACACAAAGCAGGTGCTCACCTCTTACGCTATTAGTCACAGGTGAGCTTATTAGCCTAGGAAGAAGGAGCAGAAACAATCCCTTGAAAAAAAAGCTAATAGGAGTTAATAGGATGGAGAAGAGAAGAGAGATGCCCCAAATGTTCTTAAGGGGATATCTTCCAAACTTCTTTTATGTTTCTTATTTAGGATGGGAGAAAGCACTTTGTCATTAAAAAATGTTAAAAATGTTGGTTTCTTGGCCTCATCCACAAAAGCCTACTTTATTCAGGCTATGGTTGAGTTGCTGAGGTCGGGGTCCTGGGAAGAAGATACCAGATGGGGACCTAAAAGTGCCAGACTTTTTCAGTATGTCTATAGCTGGGGGCAGGGTGTGTGTGTGTGTGTGTGTGTGTGTGTGTGTGTGTGTGTGTGTGTGGTGTTGCCATTTCTATGTGTGGATCACTTCATAATAACTGACACTTCTATGTGTTTACATATATTTTTCTCACAATGACCTTGCATGGTGGATGCTTATGCTTACCCCTGTTCCTGAAGGAGGAAACTTGATGCTGAGAGGCCAAAGTAGCTTGGCCAGGGTCATACACCTAGTAAGTTTCCCAGGTCAATTTGAATGCTGGTCTCTCTGACTTCAGTTTCAGTTTATCACTACACCACTCTCATGATAGGATATTTTTAAGATGTGATCTGGTACTTTATAAGAAGGCAAAGCAAAATTATCAACTGTTGTCTGTCCCCTTTCCAATCTACAACTTCCACTGTTTGGCTTTTACTTCAAGGCCTCATAAACAAATTTTATAAGGAACATTGGCTATCTCTTCACTGAGCAGTGAAATAAAGATAAAAAAGATGAAAAAAAAATCTTGCTTACTTAGCAGTTAATAAGGAATAGTCCATATTTAATCACAGCTCTCAACTTGAGCTTTATAATTTAAACTTCACTAATTGTCTTCTCAGTTTTTGATAAGCTCTTCTTCCTGACTATCTTTGAACAAAAAATCTAGCTTATCTTTGTAATTGAACACTCAGCTTTGCTACAAATCTCCATTTGGGTGTGAGTCATTCAGCTGGTAAATCAAACAGTATGTCAGGCAACCAATTAGTTTCCCCCTCCCCCCAAGTCACCCATAATAATAATGAGTTGTACAACTTCTCTTCCATTTCTAAGGGGTGATTTTCCATCACCTTTGACTCCCTAATTTTCATAAATATAATTGGGTCACAAAAGTATACAGATCATTTAGGCCGGCTATTACTATGGATGGTTGTGGTGGACCCCTAATGATGTTATTGGAAATAGGCTGTGATTGAATGAATAATTCAGGTGGTCCCTGCAAAGTCATAAATTGCATGTGGCTTCACTGCCAAAGCCTTTACCAGAGGAACAAATTATGCTTATCCCTAAGCTTCAGCATCCTGGAAATGGCAACTTATATTAAAATGTCATTTAATTCTAGAATTTGGAAAATAGACCAACGTGTATTTTCTTCCTAAGCCTGGGCCTTCAGTTAGTAGAATGCATAGATTATCTTGCTTAGAAAGACATAAAAGTCAATAAGAAAATACCTCCCCAGTTTTTGCTATTGATCCATTTTTAGAGTAACTTAACTAGCTCCTGTTTCTTTAGCAAGGTTGACTCTCTTGTTGTTGGAATAAGGTTATCTCACTCACATCTTCTTGAAAGATCTTATTGGTGATTTTTGCAAAACGTGGATCAAAGTTAGACTTCAACCTGCTTCTTTTTCAAACCCACAGAGGAGATCCCAAATCAGAGTTTAGGCAAGCAAAGGTCATTCACCAAAGTGTGAAGTAAACAAGTCAAAGGGTCAGCAGAATTTGAAAGAAGTTAGGAGTCAGAAGGCAGTGATGAGTCTGAAGTTGTCCATCAATGCACAGCTGTGACATGCAGCTGGCAGATAAAGATCAAGGGCCAGGCAAGGTACCCGAAGAAAGAAGGAGACTTCACAGCAGGACGAATGAACTTGCAGTAAGGTGGGTTTTCCTAACTTTTCTAAACTTCCCCTTTCAAACAAAAAGTTACAGATCCACATATAATTGGAACTGTACCATTAGTTATCTGTTGATTGTGAAAGTGCATTATGTCATAGAATACTATGTATCGGTAGCACTTATAGTTGAATTTTTATTTTATTATAGGATCTCAGATCAAGATTTGGAAGGAACTTTGGATGGTTAGTCTCTACAAATTGACTTTCAAGGACGCTGAAGCTCAGAAATAAGTGTAGACCATGTAGCCCATTTCATTTTATAGATAAAGAAACTATGACATATAAAAAGTTCAAGAGACATAGTTTCTGAGTAATTAATCATTTTCTTAATCATGTTAGCAATAATTAATAAAAGGGGTCTGTAATACTCTTGAATTCCAAAGACTTCTCATGGAACCTACTCAATACTTATATGTTCTTGGAAGAGTAGGTGTTCCTTAGAGTGGCAATCAAGTCTGATTGGTTAACAATTAATGAGAACAAATATTATAATGAGAGGTGGACCTGTTCTAATGAGGGGCTGAGGGAACATGACTCTGATCACTTAGACTTGACCAAAGAGACTTATCTATACCCATATCACCCCATCCAGGGTAATCTAGACAAAGGGATCTACCTCTCCCCACCCAAACCTGCCAGAATAGAACACAATGGGCCAGAATTCAACTTAGATCAAATTCTTTGTAACGTTCTTTATTTGGGTGGGTTCTCCCACTCAGGCATGTACCCTAGGGATTTGGATCATCTCATCCTTCAACCATACCCTTCAGAGACTGAATATCCTAAGTTTTCAGAAAAAAAATTGGATTCAATAATTGATTATTGATATAAGAGAGAATAATCATGTCTCTCAAAATGGAAGTTCAGGGAGATTGAGTGACTTGCCTGAAGTTACATAGGCAGGGAAGCTTAGAGTCAAGATTTGAACCATGTTCTCTAATTTCAAAGCCAGTGCTTTTCCATTTGTACTAAGTTGCTTCCACATAGATCCAGGGCTTGTCCCTCTGACTAGATGGAACAATGGCTAGAGTGTCAGACTTGGAGTTTAAACCCTGCTTCAGACACTGAATAGCTGTGTGAACCTGGTCAAGTCACTTAACTTCTCTGTTTCTCAGTTTTCCTCATTTGGAAAATGGGGATAATAATATGATTTACCTCATAGTAATTCTGTGAAGACCAAATGAGATAAGATATAAAGTTTTTGCAAACCTTAAGGCACTAAATATATGAATGCATGATGATGATGATGATGATGATAGCATCTCCAAATACCTAAAAATGCTTATATAGGATGTCCCCAAAGTCTTAGTATGATTTTAAGCTATTAAAGAAACAATACTTCTAAATTAAATAATGCTAAAAAACATCTACATACACTGTTTGGATTATTCAATCTAAAGGAAATATATTTTCTTATTTATAACTAAGACATTTAATGATATAGTGCATGTATAGATTCACAGATCCATTAAATTGACTTCCTGGACCTCTAGGGGTCTGGAACCCATAGATGGGGAACCATTGCACTGGAGCAGTGGTTCTCAACCTGTGAGTCATGACTCCTTTGGGGGTCGAATGATCCTTTCACAGGGGTCGCCTAAAGCCATCAGAAAACACAAATTTCCGATGGTCTTAGGAACCAAGACACCGCTCCTCTATTGGTCTCCAGGCGGGTCCACCCACATGCAGATACATCCACATATGAGTATTAAAGAGTTGTGGCATTAGGAAGGTTGAGAACCACTGCACTAGAGGCTTGGCACATTCTGCCTGTATTTCTGTATTTCTGACAAATGTGCTTCTATACCTTCTGTACCTTCACTTGTATCAATTGGAATGAAAAATCAATCAATGAGAAATTTGGAATGAAAGCACCTTCTGGCATTCTTTATCATGCTTAACCTGACCCAAGACCATGTTTGGTTTTCATTATTGGTTCGTTGTATTTGACATTGTCATTTCAACTGTATGTCAAGGTTACCTAGAAGCAGAAATACTCTTACCATGAAAGCTGTTTAAGGTAGTGAATTTAGTGAAACAAATCAGCCATTCTAGCTCTTCGACCCATGTCTTGCACATAGTAAGCACATATCTGTTACAAACATTTGGACGCAACTTCTGAAGAGCACAAACTAACAATGTGACAAGATGAGAAAATAGAAAGATAGATTGGAAAAAAGAAGATGCTCCTGTTAGCCTAAGGAAATGACAATTTGAATTCATTCAAACTACAAGTCAAGGCAGTGAAACAAATGGACATTGTCTAGGACAAGATGGAGGATCAGTTAGATGTGGCCAGTTCATTAGCAAACTGAACTGAGAAGGGATCATAGATTTAAAACAAGGAGGGATCATAGAGCACATCCTCTTATTTTTCACAGAAGGAAACTAAGTGAGATAAAGCAAGTTGTCCAAGCTTACACAGCTGGAAAGTCATTAATACTGTGTGAACCTGCATTCAGAATAATTTATGTTTTTCCTGCTTAGAGTCCTTTTGGAGTGCTGTTATTGGTTCTGGGTAGCCATTTTTGGAAGATCATGGACAACTGAGAAATCAGATTGGTGAAAGGAATGGAGGTCATGTCATATAGAGACTGGTAGAAGGAATCAGGAATGTTTAGCCTGAAAAGATTTTTTGGAGGGCTGGGGGAGGTAGGGTTTGGGGAAAGTGGAAGATTGATAGCTGTCATTAAGAAACTGAAGACCTGCATGTGGAAGAGAGATTAGCCTTGTTATGCTTGATACTTTTCAAAAGGCATAAACAGGAAGACACAAAGAGGAAGATTTTGGTGTAATATGAGGAAGAACTTGCTAACAATTGCAAGGAGTCTTAATCTGGGATCCATGAACTTAAAAACATTGTTTTTTGATCACTGTATTTCAATAGAATTGGTTTCTTTTGTATTCCGATATATTTTGTTTGTTTCATTTAGTAGCATTATTCTGAGAAGGGATCCATAGGTTTTGCCAGACTACCAAAGTGGTTGCTGACACACAAAAAAAGGTTTGATTCCTGGATCAGAGCTTTCAAAAAGTGAAATGGGGTGCCAAGGGAGGGAATGTATTTTCCTCCCTCGAAATCTTAAAGCAGAGACTGGATAAATGGGGGATTCTTGGTAAAGAAGAAGCTGACCTAGCCCTGGCTACTAAAGGAGTTCCAACCACTAATCAAAACAGAATCAGCTGGAAAGAGGAAGATCCAAGGCATGAATCCACCTTTTGTGATTTAGTCTAAGCCACAAAACCTTCAGTGGAGTTTCCCCACAATTTCACATTTCAATCAGACCAATTGGGTGGAAAATCACCCAGTCTGGCAAGATTGCTAAAGGGAATGGGCCCATGCTCCATATGCTCTTCAGTCATTAACATCATTTGGCTCTGATAACACAAGAGGAATAGCAGGTTTTATCACCTGGGGTGCATTTGCTGACCCTGCAAATGAAAGGTGTGATCATATTGCTTCCTCACTAGAAAATTACTCCCAGTTAGAAAATAAGCTGGCTCAAATGGAAACATCTAGACATGTGTTAAGTAAGAAAATCTTAAGTCCATCTCTATGATGAAGCAATTCAAATTTTAAGAAAATGGTAAGATTCCAGCCTCCAAAAGGAAAAGTAAAAACAAAAGTCTTTCTTTTAAAAAAAACCCAATATATTGATGATGTTAAGAAAAAGAAAGGTGCCACATACACCAAAAAATTTATAGCAGCCCTTTTTGGGAGTAGTGGGGATAGCAAACAACTGGAAATAAAATACATGCTCATCAACTGGAAAATGTCTAAATGGCATGGTACATGAATGTTATAGAATATTACTCTACTTGAAGAAACAACAAATATGATGAATACAGAGAAACATGTAAAGACCTATATGAACTGATGCAAAATGATGTAATGAGAACCAAATGACTAAAACAGTATAAATGGAAAGATCTACAACCACAGAATGATATAAAATGAATGTTGCAGAATTACAAAGAACAAAGTTGTTCTCAAGGAAGAAATATGAGAAGACAGTTCTCTGCCCCCAACCTACTCCTGTACAGAGGCAGTGTGGACAGGTACATGGTATGGAACATTGCATGTAATATCAGATCTTTTTTTCTATACATTAATCAGTTTTGCTGATGTTTTTCTCTCTTGTTCTTTAAAAAAATTGTTATAACAAATGGCTCTGTCAGGGGGGGAAGAGAAAGGGTAGGGATATGGAGGGAAATATAGGTGATAGAAAAACATTAATAAGATACATTTTAAAGTGTTATTGTCATCCCTTGTTTATATATCATCTTCCATTCTTAGTATGTCCTTCCCTTTTCTGCTACTCTTAGTCATACCTTGTAACAAAGAATAAAAAGGAAAGAAAATTTTTGTAGCAGAACTAACTCATGTGTCACCAGTGTAATTCTGATGGTGTATGCACATATATAGCATATTCACATTCTATGTCTGTCGACCCTCATCTCCTCAGAGAACTGACGGAGGTAAAATTTTCTCATCTCTTTCCTGAGTACCAAATTTGATCATTATAATTGCACAGAAAAGTCCAGGAATTTGAAGTAGAAGGTTTCCAAATGGACCAAAGTCCTGTTTTCAGAATTGTAAATATCTTAAGATTCAAAACTACTGAAGGCCAGGTTAGTTTTTCACTTGCCACTACAAGATATCCAGATTTAGAGTTGGAAGGGACCTCTATTAGAGGCCATCTAGTACAACTCCCTCATTTTACAGATAAGGAAACAGAACCCCTGGAAGATTGCCACTTGCCCAAGGTCACATAACTAGCAAATGTCAGAGGCAGTATTTGAACCCATGTCCTCCATTTCCAGGGTTAAAGTTCTTTCAACTAATGCCTTCAAGACTGTTAGGAATGGAAAGAAGTTTAGAACTCATTACTTCTAAATGCCTCCTATTAGAGATGAGAAATCTATGTCCTAGGGAGACCATGTATGTGATTTCTGAGCAGCTGGGTGGTGCAATGAATAGAGCACTGGCCCTGGAGTCAGGAGGACCTGAGTTCAAATCCAACCTCAGACACTTAACACTAGCCATGTGACCTTGGGCAAGTCATTTAACCCCAATTGCCCTGCCTTCCCTCCTCCAAAAAAGCAAAAAAAAAAAAAAAAAAAGTTAAAAAAAATCTATGTGATTTCCTAAAGGCCACAAAATAAGTAGAGAAGCCAGGAGTCAGAGTCTACCATATATGGTGGTATATTCTAATATACCACCCATGGGAAGCCTAGAACATCATAGGTGTTTTTTGGAAATCAGCAACAATGGTTCCCATTTATAAAATCAGTATGCTATGTCCATCGAGGCTAGAGTATGTGGCTTGCATAAGTGTGAAGCATCCAAGTGGCTTAGTGAATAGAGTACTGGGACTCAGTGTCAAGAAGAGCTGTGTTTGAATCCTTCTCTAGTCATTTACTAGCCATGTGTCCCTGGGCAAGTCATTTAACCTCTCTTAAACTCTTTATTTAAAATGGGGATAACAATAGTATATATTTCACAGGGTTGTTATGAGTATCAAGTGAAGTTTTATATACACATTTATATATATATATATGTATATATGCATATATAAAATTCTTTGCAAAACTCAAAACACTTCATAAACGTTAACTATTATTATTAATAACAATATTATCTTTAAAATCTGAAATCTGATCCTGTGTTTTTACATAGTTCCTTGCCTTGCAAGAATCCTCCCACAGTTTAGGAAAATGACATTGAAGAAATTTCATGTCTTCTTCTTCAGTAGTGACCCTGCTTTAACACTGCCTACAGTGACACATTTTCCCCAACAGGGTTGGTAATGTTTCATATTTAGGAACAGCCTGGGTCTTGAGATATGTTTCTCTTCTGGCCCTGTGAAAATAATACCACTTTCATGGAGATGGTCCCTCATTTCTATTTTATATAGTTCCCTATTGTGGTAAGGAATCTCCACATAAATATGAGATAATCACTGGACCCAACCAGGGAGATAAGCAATTCAAATTGGATGACTATGAAGTGCCATCTGGAAATAGGACAGCAAAGTGAGGATGATGGAGCCTGATGAGTGTGCATCATATCATCCTGACCTGGAATAGAAATGCCTGGATGCTGCCTGGATTTGTCCCTTCCTTAAGGGGAACTAGCAGCTTGGCATTGAATGGATTATTTTCTTCACAGCAGGATGTTCCCCATTGCTCCCCCATTTATGGGAGAACAAAGACTGCAGATGTATCCTCTACCTAGGGCACCAGAATGCACTAAGTGCCATTGCTCACTGGTTAGCTTGGTCTCAATCCATTAGGCCACATAATAATCTAGGCATTGAAAGTATAAGAGGAGAGAAATAATACAAATGGAATTATTGGTGTTATTGGCCTAGGTAGATAATTCTTTTAATATTTCATTGAATAGGGCAGCTGGGTGGCACAGTGAATAGAGCACTGGCCCTGGAGTCAGGAGGACCTGAGCTCAAATCCAGCCTCAGACACTTAACACAAAAACTACCCATGTGACCTTGGGCAAGTCACTTAACCCCAATTGCCCTCCAAAAAGCAAAAAAAAAAATTCATTAAATAACTTCAGTTATGTGTAGTATGGTAT
>CM053585.1:502184407-502211945 GCA_028646515.1 Pseudochirops corinnae
GAGGAAAAAACCAGAACTGAACAGAAAATTTGACATTCAAACACAAGAAGCATGAGAAGGTATACATTGAAAAGAAATCATAAGGAACTTACCAAAGTTGGACTATTTGCATGCCAACATAGAAAAATTAGAATTGTAACTTGTGAAACTTTTCTCAGTATGAGGATAGGTGAAGGAAATATAAATGTATATACATGTATACATACACATATGTCTATATAGGAGGGTATATTTGCATATGAATACATATGTGAGTGCAGGTATTTATGTGTATATAGATAGAGGACACAGGATCAATTGAATAAGAAGGGATGATATTTTAAAAGGTGTAATTAAGAGGTGGGAGAGGAATAGAATGAGAGGAGACAGGGAGAGACAGAATGGGGTTAATCATCTCATATAGAAGAGGCAAGGGATAACTGTTACAATGGAGGGGAAAAACAGGAAGGCAAAAGGGAATGGGTCACCCTTACTCTCATTGAATTTGGCTTAAGGAGGGAATGACATAACTCTAAAGTGGATATCTTGCCCTACAGGAGAGTAGAGGGGATGAGGATGAGATGGGGAAGGATGGAGGGAAGGACAAGGGGAGGGGGAGGGAATATTAGAAGCACACATTTCAGTAAAGGGACAGGGACAAAGTAGAGAATAGAACAAGGTGGAGGGGGAGGGATAGGAAGGAGGGAAATATAGTCAGTGTTACACAATACGTTCATTATGGAGATGTTCTGTGTAACTACACAGGTACAGCCTGTATTGAATTACCTGACTTTCCAGTGGGGGTGGGTGACAAAGGAGGAATAGAAAGAATCTAGAATTTAAAGCTCTAAAATCAAATGATTATTTATGTGTGTGTATGTATATTGTATGTATAATTATTATTATTATTTACCTGCAGCTGGGAAATAAGATATACAGGCACTTGGATAGGGAGATCCATCTTACCCTACCAGAAAGTCAGAGGGATGAGGGGGGGAGAATATGGGAGAGAGCAGATTGGGGGAGGGGGTATACAGTGGGATCACTATTTTGGGGTGGTGGTTGAGGATGGATGGGGAGAAAATTCATAACTCAAAATCTTGTGGAAATCAATGATATAAACCAAAAAATAAACAAAAGTTACAAAAAAAAAAAAAAAAAGAAATCTGCCCAAGGTCATGCAGTAAATATGTGTTCAAGTATCTCTTTCTCCTACACAACCTTTCTCTGCATGATGTAGCACTGTCTTGCATATTCCTTTGATAGAAAGGAATCATTTACATTGTACCACAATTTTGTACTCCTGAGTTGAGGCTTAAACATTTTCCTTTCAACTTTATCTTATCTCTTCATGTTAAACTCTCATTAACTCAATCTCAGTCCTTTTTCATATACAGGGATCTGATCCATCTATTGGCTAATGTTCATCAACACTCAACAAATTGATAATCTGTCTGACACTCCTTTATAAACCTGGTGCTGTGTGCCTTTAATATTACTGTCCATATTAGGTACTCAGTACATAAAAGAGTGGTTTTTATTCATATTGATCAAAAAAAGAAATGGACAAAATGTATCAGCAAGCACTCTAGCATACCCAGGATGGAGCACAGTTTCTTAGATCTGCTTTTCTAAAGGAAAGCAACTCAAAATGGGTTAAGAATCTTACTTTAATCAATCAAACACGTATCATTTACTTAGTTCAGGGGGAAAAGTCAACACCCTGAACTTCAGAGAATGCAAACAGAATGCAAAACAGAAGTTACAAGCAGACAAAGAAACAGATCAGCAGACAGGCTTCCAGCAGTCTGACAATTACATCCATACCTAGTTAGTTACCAGAGAGGGAAGCACCAACATCTGGGTTTTCAAAGCCAGGGGGCTCAATGGCTGCCCAGACTCTCATCTGGCCAAATCACACACTCTTTCCAAAGTGAGCCCCAAAGAAAAACTCACATCAGGGTATATATAGCCTTTTCCTGGATCAGAGAATGTCACAACCCTCTTGACCCACTGCCCAATCACAAAGTAATAAGGTGCTGGCATTCCTGAAAAACAAGCTTCCTGCCATAGGCTCCATGTGACCACATTCAGCCTATTAGGGGGCAGAGTATATTTTCAAATCAGGGAAGGTTCTCAGAGTCACTTAAGCCTATCAAAGGGCCTGGGGCCAGGGAAGATCTTCAGATTCCCATAACACAAAATTTCTTACCAAAAATTGTTTTGACATGCCAATGAGACCTATTAATATGATGGCTATCTCACACACAAACACACAAGCATGCATATATACACACATGTTGACTATTTGAAGTAGAGAAAGGAGTTCTACTCACGTATTCATCTACAAGTCATTGGTGGGCTTTAGTCAGTTGACAGTCTAAAACCATAATTTATACACAAGGGAGAGAAAAGCCATAACTAACTCTCCAAATGTGTATTAACATTTATTTCTCCTTCAGATAGTTATTTATATAGATTACTTTGAATTGGTATTCCTCTCGTCATGTGTATTCAATAACATTCAACATTTTCAGTCCTTCCTTCTTAGAGAAATAAAACCATATTTGGAAAATAAAGATTTACTTCAAGTTTTGAATCTGAATCATTCAATATTAAACTTCAAAGTTTTAAAGACAAATGCACTATTCTAAGTACACATCTTCTTTTTATCCTTCCATCTGGTAGTAATCTATTGTGTTTGTCCTTTGTTTTTAAAAAGGACCATGGCATCAGAGAAATGATGACATGGCTTGTAAGTGACTTTGATTTGAGTGAGTGAGGGCTATGCAAGGTCACCAGCCTCATTTTCTCCTCTAGAGCCATCTGAATCCAGTGACCAGGTATTCATCAGGATGACTGGAGATGGTCTAGGATGCAATGGGAGACTCTGGCCTTTTTAGGCTAAGGCCTTGTCACATACTCACTTAGAGTGAGGTAGCACTCATTCTGTGAATAGGCCTGGGTCCTTTTCAAAAATGAAGGACAAATACACAACAACAACAATAATAAGTTAGTACAAACAGATGCCCATCTGTTGGAGAATGACTGAACAAATTGTGCTAAATGATTTTAAAAGAATAGTACTATCCTTTAAAAATGATAAATATGAAAAATACAAAGAATCAAGAGAAGATGTATAGGAGCTAAGACAAAATTAAGCAGAACTAGAGAAACAAGAGACACACTGCTAATATAAAGAAAAAGAACAAAAGGAATACAAAACTGCGTGCTGTGTAATTTTAATGATCAAGTATAGTCCCAAAGAAAGGATAAAATGTTATCCCTCCCTTCTTTGAGAGGATGGAGAATTAAGGGTGTAGAACACTGAATGTACTATCTGCTCCAGTTCATATGCTGGTTGTTTTTATTGTATTTTCCTCCTTTTTCTTTGTCTTTCTAATTCTCTGTTATAGGAGAGAGCTCTCTAAGGAGGTGAAAGTAGAAGAATATATTTAAAAGTTGATGAAAAAAGATATCAATATTGTTTTTAAACCAGAAAAAAGCATACATTATCTCAGTTTAATTTGCAGTATTTCATGATGTAATTGCCATCACATTTTCACACTGGCTACAAATATTAACAGGAATTTTAAACTGTACATAATTTTAAAAAGTAAATTGGTTCATCTCCTATTACCTTTTTTCTTCTGCTGTTCTTTAGCCTTAATAATTCCTGGGTCTATTTCCAAGATTTTCCAAAATTGTAGAACAATGCAACACCATTGGCAAAGAATGGAAGGTGAATGAATAACCCATGAGTTTGTATTGTTCTTTCTCTCTGATTTGGAGCTCTGGATTTCTTTCTGTTACTTCCCCCAAACCCTTGTCTTCCTGCTGGCAGATCTTTCAAGTTCCCTTGCCTTCTTGATCCTTTTTTCCCATTTTTTTTTCCTCTTTGATCAGATATTAAAGCATATCCTAAAAGTCCATCTCCTTTCCACCTTCTTAACTTACCATATGTACCTTATTATCCTCCTGAAATGAGAAAGTTGTTTTGATATTAATAGTTAATCTTATAGTTCTAGTTTCTTCAAGGCAATTTCATGTACTATGTACTGGACAGAGTGCTGATCTTCAAGTAGAGAAAGACCTTGGTCCAAATGCCTACAACCTGGGTGACAATGAGCAACTCACTTAAGCTCTCTGGATTTCATGTTTCTTATTTGTAAAAATGGGGATAATGATACCTTTACAACTTCTCTCACGGGGTTATTGGGAGGCTTTAATGACACAAGCTATATAAAACCTTTGCACACATTACTAAATAGTTGTCAATTATCATATACAATAATGCAGTAGTATAGTAATATTGAAAGACAGTTATATGGCAGAGTTCAAAGATGAGTAGTCCTGATTAAAAATAACAACAATGAATTCAGAGAAGGGAGATGCCAATGTGGGGGGGCTTGAAGGTTGATAGAAGGCATAATAAATTAAGATCTTATGTGAGTCCTTAAAGATGAATAGAATTTGAATAGACAGGTAAAAAGAATAAGAAAGCAACTCTTATTTGCAATGGAAATAGGAATTAGGATCAAATAAGATGTTAAGTAAGACAAAGTTAGGGAATAGTCATGGACCAACTTAGCTAAACTATCACTTTCATGTCAGAGAAGAGCTAAAGTAAAGCTTGATAGATTTAAGCTATATTATAGGAGAAAATGAATCCAAGGCAAAAAAAAAAAAAGTTGCATATATCCAAAGTACACTAGGGAGCCATTGAAAAATTTTTAATCCAGAATGTCTCTAAAGCTTAATGGATTAGTATAGAGGCATATCCATATAAGGGCATGAAGGGACTTCATTCCATTTGGGGATAATCAGAGTCCAACTAGAAATTCACTCTTTTTTCTGTTAGATTTTTTTTGTTAGATTCTTCTTCTTCTTCTTCTTCTTCTTCTTCTTCTTCTTCTTCTTCTTCTTCTTCTTCTTCTTCTTCTTCTTCCTCCTCCTCCTCCTCCTCCTCCTCCTCTTCTTCTTTTTTGTTATAAATTTCCCCTATAACTATTTATGTGCTCTATAACTATTTATGTTTGTTCCAAATTCCTGCATATATCACAAACATAGTTTGAGGAAACCTTCAAAGTTCACATGTCATATAAACTATGCATTGATTCCCTCAAAACATGGCTCTATACATAGTAGTAGGTGCTAAATTTGAAGAAAAATTATATCATTTGAAAAAAGTGTGTTGGTATGTGAGACGAAGAAAGTATTGAACAAGAGAATAAAACAGTACTTCCCAGCTTCAAATGTCTTTCAAGTACTCCTTGCCTATAAAAGCTGCTACTTACTTGAGACACCCCAGAGTCTACTATGGGGACCATCTTCAAGCTGATTTTCCTTTAAAATATTTATGCTTACCATTATTCATTCCCCCCATCCCCATTAGATTACTATCATTCATTCACTCCGGTGTTATACTCATCAGTGGAAAGTAGATGGTATTAGTGTCGCCTACTACACAATTGGTGTTTATTTAATTTGTCCTTTGTTTCCAAGCCCAAAGAGGACAAATGATGAATGCTATGTAAAATGAACAGGATCCATCAGGCATTTTCAGCCTTCCCAATGTGCCTGCAGTTGTTTGTCAGATCAAGACACAAGCATTGCAGACTCCTTAGTGAAACAGGGACCAATAATTTCCATTTCATTCAAGACAGAGGCAGCAGGTCATTGGTATAATGCATTCACCAGCTTTGCACTCCATCTGAAGTTTGGTTTGTACCAGCTAAATCTGGTCAGCAGATGGCAATGAGCATCTGAGAAGAAAGAAAAGTAGTTTTTTGCATTGGGAAAGAAAAAAAGAAACAGAGTCAGGGGGCAGGGATAAGATCGATGAGGCTGTGTTGCCACAGAATAATTTCTACCTTCTTAGGTTATTTTGCTGCTTTGCGGTACAATTTTTTAAAAATCTCTCTTATAGAATGTCTCCAATCCCCAGAAAAGTATTCCCCCTGCCATTCTCTATCCCTCCTCCCTGAGCTCCACTCTACCCCTTTGCCTGGAGGAAAAAAAAAAAAAAACTGTAGTAATTTCATGATATGCTTGAAAAATTCTGATTCTGAGAGATACAAAGTGAGGTTGGGATGGGTGAAGCCCAGCTGGATCATGGCATGCTCTTTACTGCCTAGTATTCAGACTGAGCTTCACCACCTTTGTACTAGTATACCATGGAACTGTGGGATATCAGGTTGAGTGCTGCTCCCCTGCTGGGTCCTGTCCTTTCAATAGTTTCTCCTTTTTCTGATCATCTTGGCTGTTCTGCATGCATCTGGCATTCCAGTCTGTTTCCTACTCCTGAAACAGGCCCCCTCTGAGAGGAGAGACAGCTAATTTAACCTGTGTGTCCTCATCTTGGCTCTTATCTGGCGGTTGCTATGGCAACTCTCAAGGCTCCCTGGCAGCATCCCTGACTGACCAGCCCTGGAAAGCCATTCTGGGACTGACAGCACTATATCTGGGGAAATTCTAATGGAACAACAGCTTGACCTAGTTTTAATGCTTCACAATGAAAGGGCAGGGTAGTGATGTATTCCTTAATAGAAAGTGATGATTACTGCTAGAAAGATGGGAAGACTGTAGGTGATCTATAAGGGGTGTCGGGGGACATGTCAGGGGAATTAAACCACCCTTAGTGTTTGCTGAGCCCCAACAAGCAAAAAAGAAAGTTTAATACAATAGTTGCCTGCCACAGGTGGATTAAAAATCACAATGGGCAATACAAAAATTTCATGAAATATAAAAACAGTCAAGTTCTCTGAGATTAAATTCACGTAAACATCTTCATAAGCAATCCCACATATTTCTCCAAAAACGTATTTTTTAATTTTCCAGGAATGAAGATTATAAACAATCTATACTTAAGATGTCTCTATACTAGTCATATTTCATTTTTCTCTTAGAAAATATTTCCAAATGGGAATAATACAATTTGTTCCTTATTTACTTTCAGATCTTTCTTATAGAAGGGAGAGGGAGGAAGGGAGGGAAGGAAGGAGGAAGAAACAGAGACAGAGAGAGAGAGAGAGAGAGAGAGAGATTTTCCATCTCTTGACTACTATATTTCTGACTAAGGGCATATTTATGCTAGATAATCATTGTCTTCAGAACCATTTTGAATGAACTGACCAGTAAAATTGATAGTTTTATCATTATATTTAAAATATACATGAAGAAAACAGTTTCAGCACTATGCAGACATAGATTAAATGGATTCTAGATGTGTTTCAATCCCTCTTTCTCATTTGTTTCTTATAATCAAATGATTCCTCTTCTATATCAGGAAAAGGACTTGTTCAACTTATAGGCAGAGAGATTTAGGGATGGAAGAAAGGAAGAAAAGAAGGAAAGAATGAATGAAGGGAGGAAGGAAGAGAGAAAGTGTATTACTGTACAGCTTGAAGATTTTCAAAGTCCTTTATATACATTATCTCATTAGATCCTTATAACAATCCTATGAAGCAAACATTAGGAATTGTGTGACAATGAGATTAATTAAGCAGAGAAGTTATTTCAGGGTGGCTTCTCTGAAATTTTTTATGGTAGGTAAGGCAAATGTGTTTCGAATGGACTAGGCATAGTAAATAATTAAGGAAATTTTTTTTACATGCTATAGTGGACAATGTGGGGTCTATAAAAGAAACCAAGGATGTAGTCCTCTGCCTTCAAGAAGCTTACAACCCTGTTGGAAAGTCCCTGTTGGACTTTTATACATGAAACAAATTAGAACTAGTAAGTAGTCCTGCTGGGATGGCAGCAGAAATTCACCTGGAAGAAAGACTCGACAGCGAAAACTCAAACTTTAAGGTTCTACAGTTTGTCAGGTTGGTTCCCTCTGTGTCTCTGATTTACAATGATACGAGGTCCCACCTATAATGACAAAGAAAAAGACTGACCATTCTAATTCACTTTTCCATGGTACTTTATGGTTGATAAAACAATCTTTTCATGACACACAGGATAGGAACTAATACCACCTCAATTTTAGCAATGAGGAAACTGAAATAAGAAACTAAGAAGGAGAAACTGAGTGACTCTCCCATGGTCACACAGTCATTAAAGATCAGGGCCAATGTTGAATTCAGGTTCTCCTAAGTTGAAGGCCAGTGGTCTTTCTGTGAACCAGGCTTCCTCCCTTACTGAAGGCAGAGCATGGCATGCTCCTTCAAACCCTATGTGTTCTCTGGGAAGCTAAGTGTTACTAGTTTATATAATTGAATGGTGTATGGGGTCAAGAAGAGTAAAGAGTGGAAAGGTATCCCGGGCTCACCAATGCCAGAATCCCACCCTGGATCCGAATTCTGGATCCGAATTCCCATATGTGTGAAGTGGGAATGGTTACATTTGTACTGCTGACCTTTCAGGGTTGTTGTAAGGAAAGTGCTTCGTAAGGTGTAAAAGTTGTATACAAATGCATTGACAATGGTAATGGTAGTGATGGCAATAATACTTATGGAATTATTGTCTAGTCAAGAATTGTGCCACAGAAACCTCTCCCTCATTAGAGGCTTTTGTTTGCATATTGGTGATAATTGCTGAGTTGATCCCATTTCAGGATCCTGTTCTGGGCCCCACAAAATCCTTAGCTACTTAGTGACCGTTTAACAGTGACTTTCTTCCTAGGAAAGTCTCTAACACCTTGCTAGTAAAATCCCTGCCTTTTTGGCTTTCTACAACTACCTTTATTTAGTCTTTACTAATAATCTTTAGTAATGCCCCTACAGCCCTGCCCATTGGTGACAAATGCCTCACTCTGATGTCCGAAAGCCGAGAAGGCACTCACACAACATTTCCTCCACCCTCTTGGACCATTTCTCATTCATCATCTATATTTCTGTGTTTAGCTATAGATTTGTATGAGATGTTAGGACATCTAACGGTAAAAGTTGTGTCTTCTCTACGAGGTGGTGCTCTGCACCTTAGGAGCTTTCAAGGCTTCAGCAAATGACTCGTTTCCTGTCTGGCGAGGATTTCTGGGTGCATTCTGTGCAATACTCTGTCTTCAGGGACATTTTTCAAATTTATTAGGGGCCATTTGTCACATTTGTGGACTCCAGAAATGCTTGAAAATGCATTTCAAAATTTTTACATCTAACTTGTAAGAATGAGCAAGGACGGTGATTTACATTGGCTCATACTAAGTCACTGGTCAGAACAAATTTCTGCTACTACAGTCCTGCAACTTCTTTTGCTCCAAAGGAAAAAGAAAAAATATGGAGGTCAATACTAACTTGAAGGACCCGCCACATGAGAGCAAGAGGTATTTATAGCAACTTATCAGCCCATGTGTGCATTCACTCTTGTCATAGACATAATATGCTTTAAATGATCTATTTGGTATACTATTTAATGTTCTTTATTGTCTTCTAAATAATAATGGTAATTGACATTTATAACATGCTTTAAGGTTTCCAAAGGAATTTTCATTCATGATATCACTTGACACTTAGACCAGCCCTGTAAGCTATCTACTGCAGTTATTACCATCTGATTTTATAATGATGGAAATGAGGCTTAGAGTGATTAAGTGCTTTGCCTCTCACCACACAGCCAGGAGATATGGGAAGGAGGATTTGAATCCACATTTTGCTTACTCCAAATGCAGTTGCTGTGGAAGTAAGTATAGGCTGGAAGCTAGGCCCATTTACACTTGTTTACATACATCACCTGATAATCTTTTAATATCATATTTTAGCTAAAGTCTGATTTACTCAAACAAACTGCTCTGATTAAAAATGCCTTTCCCTGTGTCTGCAGCTTCAAAGACCAGAGGTGAGATTCCACTTATCTTGGGACTTACTCCACATGAGAGCAAAACAGACATCCTGAGACCATAAAATGTAAATAGACCCTGCTCTTGTCCTTGTCAATTTGCATTTACAAGCTAGGAACTCTGTAACACATATAGATGGTAACAAATGGAAGTCATAAAGTTTTGTGAGAAAGTCGTCCTGGACTGAGATGGTTCTGAAATGTATGAAAAGTCTTTTGATTCTCTCTGTTCATCAGTCAGGACTTTAATCCTGCACTCCTTATGCAAGTAATGCTAGCATTAAGGGACTAATAAGGAATAAATAATGTAAATTTGATATTACTATCTGTTTGTCTCTTTAACCAAACCTTTTCTAGTTGTCGACACACCCCAACCTTGGATTATGCCTGGTATTCAACCCCAGGGTAGAGAAGACACATTGCAAGGTAACACTGGGCTTCTTTGAATTTGAACCAAGAATTATTTCCACATGGACTACAATTGCTATTTAGCCACAACTCTCCTCCCATTCCCCCCAAAAAGAGTGGTTTATTAGCTATAATAGACATTCTGATTTGTGTGGAGCAAATATCCAGCATTTGAGACATTTCTGGGATAAGGATAGCCATGTGGAGCAGTTATTGATGTTAAGGGTCACCTGGAGACTTCTAACTTCTAACCCAAGGTAACCATCAACAGATTCTATGAATACAAACCAATCATGCTGATGCCCTTTACCTGAGACCATGAGAATCCTTTGAACCCAAAGCTTGGACTAAGACATTTGGTGGCAGCAATGGGTTTCCTGATTCTCTGTCTACACATTATCCTTCTCTGTAGATTCTTTTCATGTGTTGTCTGACTTAAATAAGAGAGATCATTTTTATCAGCGGTAGACTAAATTAAAGACCAAATGGACACACTAACAATTGTTAAGACTCTGTCTACAACTCTAATATCTCAGGAGTACCAAACTTATGTTTTCAGTGGCATACTGAATAACTGTACCTGAATGCCATGACAATATCTCAAACTCCATGTGTTCTAAACCTAATCAATCATTCTTCCCTATGCCCCATTGATTCTTTTGACTTCCCCATTTCAGTTACCCACAACACTATTCTTGCAACCTCATATTTATTTTTGATTTATCTTCTTTCTTGAAATGTACATCCAATCAATCACAAAAGTCCAATGAATTTATCATTTCAATATCTCTTGGCTCCTCTCCCTGTCTTTCCCTTATCTCTGTTTGAGTCTTCAGTAGCTTTGATAAAAATTATTTGCAACAATCTTTTAGCCAGTCTTCCCACCTCAAGTCTCTCTCCCATTCAAACTGTCCTAAAGAATGTTGCTAGATTAATCTCTACCCCTCTGTATACCTCTGACCCCATCACATTACTGGTGAAGATTTTTAACAATTACTGTGCTCTGAACCAAGCCCCAAACTCTGTATAGAAAGAGTTCATTTCAATTTAATTCAACAAATGTATATTAAGTGATTACTATGTGAAAGGCATCAGAGGCAATGAGAACCAATCTCTGAGTCAGGAAGATTTGGGTTCAAGTTCCCCTTTAATACATACTTTGTGACCTTGTCCAAATTACTTAACCTCTCAGTGCCCTAGATAACTCTCTAAAACTCAGAAGTTTCAAGACTTTTGATCTGTATTGCTGGAGGTGGTTCCATCACAAGGAATTCCCTACATTCATTCTCACCGCTCTCTCCAAAATAATAATATCTTACAATGACACTGGGCTTGGCTAGAATACAAATAATTAAGATGAAAGAGTTCCTGTTCTTCTCCACAAGGAGTTCACATTCTATTGAGAAGATGAAACCCATCCATAAGTAAATAAATAAATAAATATAACATATAAACAATGTAAATGTAAAAGGGACAGAGTTACTTTCTGGGCCTTGACCTCTACTACCTGGTTTTGTATTCCTTGAAGGCAGGCATCTTATTTTATTCAGCTTTTTACCCTTCTCAGCACCTGGCAGCACTCTTGGCAAAGAATAGGCCAAAGTAAATATTGGCTGAATTTAAGTGGTTAAGATAATTTGGTTTTTGTTAAACTGAAGTTTGGTAAAAACAAAGTTTGATAAACTATGCTAGATGGTAGACTATGGTCAGATTGATAATTAGTTAAAATATCCAGAAGCTGGGTGGCACAGTGAATAGAACACCCGCCCTGGAGTCAGGAGGACCTGAGTTCAAATCCAACCTCAGACACTTGACACAAAAACTATCCATGTGACCTTGGGCAAGTCACTTAACCCCAATTGCCCTCCAAAAAAAGAGGCAAAAATAAAATAAAATATTCAGAAGTTGATGAAGTCAAAAAATGTGGAATTAATCTTGCATTTGGGAGACCACAGAGAATACCCCTCCACTGGGAGCATGAATGGTTAATTTCTAGGAGTAAACTAATAGAACTAATGAAATCTGTTCAACACCTGTGTGCCAGTCTTCCTCTAAACCGCAGAGCTGTCATCTGGAGATAGGTGAGTTCGGTGACATGGAGCAGTGCTGATGATGTCTGTCACTGGCCACAGAATTCACTCAGGTTTCTTTGTTTACCAGTTGCTGTGACTTAATGCGGAGGTGACCACTCACAAGAGAATCAAGGTATTGACTTGAGGGAAGCAAAGATCCCACTTTTCATTTCACAGTATAAGTTGCAGATAATCAGAGACCCTTGAGTTGGGAGGAACTTAGAAGTTATTAATCTAAGACCTTCCTTTTAAGGAAGAGAGCACAGATGTGCAATGAAGGATTAACCCAAAGTCAAAGTAAGCATAGGTAGGATTAAAAACTTAGTCTTTCATCTCCATATTCACTGCTCTTTCCACACCACATCATCCCTCATGCTCCAACACCACTGTGCCTGCCTCTATACCTGAACACTTTTTGCTCTCTTTCTTAGTTTCTTTTTTTCTGGCAAATGAGGTTAAGTGACTTGCCCAGGGTCACACAACTAATCCAGATCTGAGGCCAGGTTTGAACTCAGGTCCTTCTGACTCTAAGTTGGGTGCTTTATCTACTGTGCTACCTAGCTGCCCCTATTCATTCTCTTTCTAAGGTTAAAATACAGATGAATATCCCATCGTAGTTGGTTAATAGTATCATTAAATGGTAGTAGTAGGTTTCCCTAACCTGAGAGTATTTTTAGCCTCCTAATGGTACAGAAACTTTTCTCAGTTCTAGATCCAAAAGGTTGTCTTCCTTTCTAGCTAGCTTATTTTCCACAATAGGACACTCAAATTGTATTTTCCCTCAATTCCAGGATTGTTGCTTCTAACTCTCTGCCTCCTGGCTATGCCTGACGTCAGTGCCAAATGCATCACTGCTGTCCTCTTTCCAACCCTCTCTGTGAACCCACCGAGCCTGAATGAAATTGACTTCCTTATGAGCCAGATGGAAATTGCCTCCTGTTAGGTCTCTCTGATCCTTCCTTCAGTAGGTCTATTCATAATTGTTTCAGCCTCAGTGTATTTCAGATGCATCCCTGTGGCAAGGCACAAGCTCCAAACATAAGTGCAAAATGATTTACTAAAGTAGGTAACATCCAAGACTTTTCTGGCAGTGCCAAGCAGATTGGTTCCCCCCAGGTTCACGCTTCATCATTTCCACTCTCTCATGCTCCCACTACCATTATGAATTTGTGAGTGAAAGTAGGGATGTTTAGCTGAGCCCTAATGTGCCCACTCTCTGTGAACTCAGCCTGGGGTTTTCTCAGACCTGCTCTTCTGCTCATTCCCAGTCCTTATGAAAGCAATTCCTTTTCCCAAATACTATTTTTATGCACGAGCAAGTTTATATGTGAGGTATTATACCTCCCTCCAATCCCAAAAGAAAAAGAATATCTATCTTCTGTTGATAACTGTCTCAGTACCTACAGTTCCCATCACTGAAGTCAATCCTTTGAATTAAGGTACTGTGGGTTCTTGCAAAAAAAAAAAAATGCTATCTGGGTGAAGTGATGCATTGTCTTTGTTAGCCATTAACATTATAATATAAATTGTCTCAGACACTTACTAGCTTTGTGACTCTGGACAACTCACTTACCCCTGTTTGCCTCAGTTTCCTCATCTGTAAAATGAGCTGGAGAAGGAAATGAAAAACCACTCCAGCATCTTTACCAAGAAAACCCCCAAAGAGGTCATGAAGTTAGACATCACGGAAAAATACCTAAACAAACAAAGAAGTTTCATGGTTTCTCTGTTTTGCTTGCCAGTCACCTAGCAAAGGGCCATGGAAATTCATATGAGTAAAAAGGACAAAAATACACTAGTTCATGGTATTTGTATAGGACAGACCAGGCAAGATAGTATAGTAAGAGTCTAGTGTGGAACCCAAAGCAAGTTAACAACAAATTGGAAAAAGGATGTGAATAATGAAAGGGGAGATGGGTGTTGACAGGAGAAAAGAGGGTCCCAAACACAGACTTCACTCACTGAACATTTTTCTTAGGCTCAGATCTTTCTACCTGCCCTTAGAGCTAGCGTTCTCCTAATTTCTCATTTTCATTTCTTCAGCACAAGTAGCCATTTTAAAGCTTCCTATCTATTCCTTCACCCAGAGAGCCATCCTTCATAACAAAGGTTTGGTTTTTTTTTAAGAGAGAGACAAAAGGGTAATTCATCAAAATTAACCAATATGTCAACCAAGTCTAACAGCATAGTCAGTGTTCCAGACACACTGTTCCCAATTTGTGTGAAGAGGGAAAAGAAGCTTTTTCTCACATCTTCTCTTCAGGTCCAAGCTTAGTCACTATAATTATACAATGTTCAGTTTGAAATTTGTTTTGTTCTTTCTGTTTATATTGTTGTAGTCACTGTGTATGTTGGGGTTTTTTGGTTTCTTTTGGGTTTTGTCCGACTCACTTTATTTTGCTTTAGTTCATGTAAGTCTTCTCTTGCTTCTTATATTCATCTTTACATATATGTATATGTTTGTATATATATATACATATATACATGCACACATTATCTATCATCTATCTATCTATCTATTTGTCTGTCAGTCTGTCCATCCATCCATCCATCCATCCGTCCATCCATCCATCCATCTATCCATCTGTCTATCTATCTATCTATCTATCTATCTATCTATCTATCTATCAGTCTGTCTGTCTGTCCGTCTGTCTGTCCGTCCATCTGTCCATCTGTGTATCTGTCTATCTATCTATCTATCTATCTATCTATCTATCTATCTATCTATCTATCAATATTATAGTATTGTTTCATTACTTTCATGGACCACAATTTTTTGAGCTATTCCCCAAACGACGATCTTGTTTCCAATTCTTTACTACTATAGAAAAGTACAACTGGAAGTCATTTTAAATGATATGAAAAAGCCATACCATAGAGCATATTCTCTAAAAATGGATGATTTTCTTCTTTGCTTGTGTGTGGCCCTGAGCAACTCCCAAATGCAATCAACTGGTTCTGAATCAGTTGCATCAGGTAAGCAATTTAACTGGAAATTGTTATTTCTAGGTTTTCAAAACATAACCTTCAGGTGATAAGGCAGAATCTCCGAACAAACACCATATCAGAAATTCAACAAATGCTGTCTCAAAATGTCCTTCTCATCACAGACTCAGCCCTTTGCCAAACACTTTCCCTCTTTTCACACAGCTTTGATCCCAGGGTTCTGAGCATAGTCAACAGACACCAAGCACCCAGAGCAGGGATGTAGAAACTCTTTTTCCTCAGAGCAAGAAATAGAGATGCTCACAAGTCAAGGAAATCCTAACAATACAAAATCATTCTTCCCATGTCCTGGAGGCTCACTTGGGTCCTACTTTTATCCAGTGGCAATCTAAATCACTTAAGGCTCTAGTCTGGTCAATTTATTTCAGCAAATACTTATTAACCTACTTTGTCTTAAGAAGTACCAAGACAAAAACAAAGTAGTTACTGCTCTTACTGAGCCTCCTTTATACTGGGAGGTATAGGTTGCAACTTGGTTTGACTCTGGGGCTTTGTTTTGCTTTGCTTTGGTTTTGATGCATAACTGTGATTTCAACAATGTAGGGAATTCTTTTTCCAAATGCCCAATGGAAACTGCTCATTTATTCTTTTTAATTTTTCTTTTTTAGTGTATTTTATTTTAATTGATGAAAAAAACCAAGCATTTCCATAACATAGCATAATTTTTTAAAATGATAGCACACGAAATTGCAGACCTACTATGTTTAACTTGTTGTTTATTTTAAATATAGAGCAAAGTTATCTTATAAATTTCTTTTTTTCCTTTTTTCTTCTCCCCTACCCCACTCTAGAGAGGCCACCAAAGATACAAATAGGTACTTATATATAAACATATATGTATATGTTTGTATGTATATATGTATGCATGTATTCTATATATGAAATAATTCTATACATAGTTCTATTTCTCGGTGCCTTCTGAGTGCAGATAACTTCTTTCTTCACATATGCTGGTTTAGATATACCACTGTGTTAGTACAGAGTTGGTAACCTGCACCACTCTTCCTCTGTGCCCAGATATTCTGGCTTGTTCATTTTCAGATCACAAATTAGGGATGGGACTGGGCTCCCCATTCTGACAGTTACTTGGTTGACTGATAATTATAGGAAAAATTAGAGTTTATGCCTGGATATCCTGAAAGAAGAAAATAAAGGAATACCCAATGGGTTATGGGAATCCTGTATGGAACAGGATGTTTATTCCCATCCAGAAAATAAAAGAGTCACAGCATATATTCACAAAACAATTTTAACAAGGTTTGGTAACAGCATAAGTTACAAGTATAATCAGTTGGAAGGCTAATATTCAACCTTTGGGGGACATAATACAATTCATAGGACTGCTAATTTTTTTTTCAAGTATCACAATGTTTACTGATAGATACAAGTATATAAAATCAGGACATGAACATGACTTGATAAATTAAGTAGACTAATTTTTAATACTATAATAAGAGGGGCCAATTTAAATTCTCTCCATTTTTTGTTTCACATTCACTAAACTCACTTCTCTTTGAGTGTATTAATAATTTTTCAAAACTGATCAAATAAATGATGTTTCTTTTAAAACTCACCCAGATTCAAGGATATTAAAATCTAGCACATAAAGTCCATTTTTCAAGGTAGAAATCCAGGCAATATATTATTATAACAACAACCATTGATTATCATTAAGAAATACTCTATAACAAGCAAATTGATAATCAAATATTACAAGAGCTCAATGTTTACAACTAAACTTTTCCCTTGCACTGTCTAAATGTTCTTCTGGTGAGAACTTGCCCACAAAGTGGGCAAAATGAGCCAGTATTTCTTTCTACTGATTATTTTTCTGTAGATACTTCTATTACCATCAGGCATTGCTGCTTTGGCCAATGCTACTCCTCACTGGGGGTTGGGGGTGGGGTTGTGCTGCCACAGCACCTACAGACTTCCAGACTTTTCACAACTCAAAATATCACCTTCTTGAGGAATGAAAAGACAAAAGAGAGACAGCCCCATCCTAGATAGCCTGAGCAGGCCATCTGCTCACAGCCACATGGAACAGATATAGAGATAAAGCAGCCATCATTCTTCCACCTGACTCTCCAGACATAGTTTTGGATAGTCCTGATGCTTCAAAGACAGAAAGGAAAAAAAGACAGTTGAAAGTATCAGGAATTCCTATTCTGTATCTATTGAGTTATGGGTCAGCAGTCCATTAGGGAACTCTTCATCATCTCCCATCATCTCCCTCTAAGTTATTCATGACAGAAATAAGCTAATGCTAAATCATGCCATAGTCACTCCTGGTGACCATGAATGGTGACTAAAAGGGGAAAGTACTCACTAACATTTATGCAATCTATATTGTTATAGAACATGTGGGGCTACTGAAAAGTTTAGTGACTTGGCCATCAGCAGGTTGCCCTTATGTGTCAGAGACCTAGGCCTTATATGGAAGAGACCCAGTCAGAACCCAGTTGATTATGATTCCAAGGCCAGCCCTGACTCTCCCACAATGTAAACAGATAAGTAATACAAGTAATTTGAGGAGATAAAGATTGTTAACAACAGGAGAGATAAGGGAAAGGTTCAGGGAGGAGTTGGTACTAGAGTTGCACCTTAATAAGTTAAGTATTATCAGATACCATGGCAACTAGGGAGTAAATTCCAGGTATGGGAAATAACTCATGAACAGGTAAAGAATATCTAGTATGCCGGTCTGGCTAGAATGTAGAGTGTATTGAACATTTTATTTTATTAGATACCTTATTAAATAAATACCTTTGGCATGGCTAAGTGGCACAGAGAATAGAGCACCAGCCCTGGAGTGGAGCACCTGAGTTCAAATCTGGCCTCAGATACTTAACACTTGCTAGCCATGTGACCTTGGGCAAGTCACTTAACCCCAATTGTCCTTCCAAAAAGAAAAAAAAAACACCTTTATTAAATACCTTTTTTAAAAACAATGTAAAGTGAACTGAAAGGGTAAACTAAAGCAAGGGTCTTAAACACCAGACTCAGGAGTTTGTATTTTAACCTGTTGTTAGTAGGGAGCTACTTACGGTATTTGGACAAGGAAAAGTCATGGACACATCTGTATTGTGGAAAGATTATTTGGTATTTGTGTGAAAGATGGACTGTGATGTGATCCTTTGACCCAATGATACCGCTACTATGCATAAATTCTAATGAAGTTAAAGAAAAAGGGAAAGGTCACGTATTCATAGATATAGGGATAGATGGGTAGATATAGGTATGTGTTGATATATCAGTATTTATCTAAAATCTTTATATCAGTACATTTGTAGTATCAAATAACTAGAAGGAAAGTGGGTGCCTATGGATTGGGGAATGGTTTAATAAATTATGATTTATGAATATGACAAACATAATTGCATTATAAGAAATGATGAATGTGAGGAATTAAAAGAAAACTTAGGAAAGCACGTTAGCTTAGGAAGGGTGATGTAAGTAGAACCAGTAGAATGGTTCTACTTTTTCTACTTTCTACTTTTTCAACTTCTACTTGAAGCATCAGGTGAAATGAAAAATTACATGACTACTTTATTATGAAAGAAAGCAATATTGAAAAACTTCAGAACTATAATCAATGCAGTGAATATTCATAACTTCAAGAGCCTATTGGGGAAACACTCCCCTTGCTTTTTGGCAAGGAGGTGGTAAACTTCAGTGAAGAATTATACATACGTTTTTGACATGGCCAAAGTGTTGTTTTGGTCTTCTTAACTGTGCTTTTAACAAGGAAAAGTTATCTTCAGTGTTTCACATGGTACCTGGCATGTAATACACACTTAAAAATGCATTCTCATTGATTTGATTTTTGGATGTGGGAAATGTCACTGGGGAGAGGAGTCATCCGAAAGTGACAATGATTTTTTGAAAAGAAAGAACACCAATTAAAAAATCTAAAGGATAAATTGGAAGGAAAAGATGGAAAAGAGGGAGTAGAAAATTTTAATTCAGCGATTCTCAACCTGTGGGTTGTGATCCCTTTGGGGGTCGAATGACCCTTTCACAGGTGTCGCCTAAGACCATCGAAAAACACATATTTCCAATGGTCTTAGGAACTAAGACACTGCTCCTCTATCTGTCTCCAAGCAGGTCCACCCACATGCAGATAAACCCACATGTGAGTATAAAAGGGTCATGGCATCAGGAAGGTTGAGAACCATTGTTTTAATTGGAGATAAATGGATAGATTTTGTGGAAATAGAATAGGCATGATTTGTCCAATGATTGGCTATGATGGAAAAGTAAAAGAGAAGTATCTAAAATGACTTCAAAGTTGTAAATCTGGATTACAAGAAGCATGATGATTTCCTTCCCAGAAAGATAAGTTCCCCTTGGGACATTTAAAATTTGAGATTCTGAAAGACCCTGCAATTGGAGCTATCCAGCAGTTAGTAGTTGTTGTTGTAGGACTGAAGTTCTCACAAGGGATTCAGGATGGATTTGGGACTTATCTTCATGGAGATGATAATTAACTCATGGAAACTGATAAGAAAATTCAACTGCATTAAATTTACCAACATTGTTAACGTCCCAATGCTTATTCTCACAACTATAATAGAGAAATCACAGTTGATGCAGATTGAGAGTAGAGTTACTGCCACTTGCAATTCTAGAAGGATAATTGCTGTAACACAAGTAGGGTAGGACATTCGTCCTGGTATTCTTGGCCTCCATTTCTTGAATTTACTCCTTAAGCTTGCCATTGACCTTAACTAAATCTCTCAGAGTGAAGGGAAATGTAGCACCTTCCATGATACTTTCATAGAACTGTCTTAATTGATTTCTCAAAATGCATCCTTGTAATGATGGGACAAAGTCTCAGTCAGTAAGTCTGCAAACATGTATTAAGTACCAGGTAAAGTGTTAAGTGCTAAGAATACCCAAAAAAGACATAAATGAAGCCAGATATGTATCTTAAAGGTTTTTTTCATTATTTAATCTTAATAGAATACTTATCCCTTACCATGTGAGAAAACTACCAAAAGCTGCAAGAAGATGAAAGACGGAGAAGGAACAAATAGACATCTACAATTTCCCCTGTGTGCTTAGTTTATTGGGAAGGAAGAAAAGAAATAGCAACATCAGGAAAATTTCAGGAAACCTAGACAATAGAGAGAGGCTCATTTCCCATGCCCCAGAGTCTCACTGTGATCTTGCTATCTATCTGTGAAGATTCTAAATAGCCTAAATGTTTTAGCAAGATTAAGTAAATCTACCATCACTGGTGAGAAACACCATGGGAAAACCACTGACAATACTCAGAAGGTCACTCAAACTTTGTCAACTTCCTCATCTGTAAAATGGGAATAATAATAATAATACCTACAAAATTTAGTTAATAGAATTGTTGTGAGAAACAAAGAAGATAATACATATAAAGAACTTTGTCAACCTTAAAGTTCTATGTAAATGTCAGTAATTAGCATTATGAACTGAACAACCATTTTCTGGGTGTTATAGCCAGGATTCTTTTAAGGGTTTGGATTGGATTAGATGGCTACTGAGGGGCCTTCCCACTCTAAAGTCCTGTGATTCCTTCCTCCCCAGGTATCTATGAATGGAAATGAAATTCAACTCAACTGAGAGTAGTTTGGTGCTAGAACTTGCTTCAAACAATGCTTATTGAACTCAATTTTCTCTTTTGTCTCATCTTGGCTATTTTTTTAATATTAAGTTTTATTTTTCATTCACTCTTACCAAGATGCATTTTTACACAAAGTTGAACAGAAAAAGTGGGTTATGTTTGAAACCATATGTGTGTGTTACATACAATGTGCTTTTCAAATACATAATAAATTCAATACATTACTCTCTTAGGGGTCTTGTTTATTGTCTTCCTAATGAATTTCCTTCTGTTCTCTTTCATTAGTTTTTTTTTAAATGCTTCAATGACCCTCTTTTCTTTCTTTTTTTTTTTAGCAACATAATTGCTAACTCCCTCTATTAAAAGAAAATATTTGTGTCTTGTAAGCAAATCAAGTAAAAAAAAAATAAACCTGCATATTGACCATTTCCAAAGGCACAGGTCTTCTGCATCTTGAGTCCATCATCACTCTGTCATTCTGTGGGCAGCATACTTCGTTATTGGTGCTCAGGAGTCATGATCAGTCATTGTATTGATCAGAGTTCTTGATTCTTTAAAAATTAGTTTTCTTTATGTTGTTACTATGTGAGTAAAGTGATGCAACTTACCATAGTAACAACCATGGTAAGAATTACTTTCTTGGTTCTTCTCACTTCACTCTGCATCCGTTCCTACATGTTTTTGCCAAGTTTCTCTGAAAACTGCTCTTTGTATTATTTCTAAGGAAGTAATACTATTCCAATACATTCATGTCCTATCATTTGTTCATCCAGTACTACAACTGATGGACAACATTTTGTTTCTCATTCTTTGCTACCACAAAGGTGATTCTGTAAATATTTTTTGTACATATGGATCTTTTTTCCCTCTTTCCTTGATCATTTTGGTGTATAGGCTTAGTCGTTTGATCAAAAGGTACACGTAGTTTAGTGAATTTTTGTCAAGAGAGATAATATTAATAAACTGCTTAGCACATGGTAGAAAAAGTTCTTTCTCCCTTCCTCTATCTCACTTTTTATATCCCTTGCTATGATGCTTATAACTTTAATATCAACAATGCTAAAAAAAAAAAAAAAAAAGACAAGGTTTTCTGAAGGTCTGCCTGTGTGATAATATGAGTATATTTGTATTTCCCCTCTTAAATATATCACAGATTTCATATACTTGAACTTTGAAGCATTAAAAACAACAATTAGGATAAACAAATTAATAGCTTTTTCTGTAGGCTACCAGCTTGTGGCAGGAACGAAAGGAGGAGGAAAGGTTATGAAAGTGCTCTGGGAGGGTTATCCAATAATGGAAGGAAAACAATTATCCACAGAACACTGACCTTCATGTGGCTCTATAAAGAGAAAAAAAAGATTGAAAGAGGTTTTTGTGGGGGCAGGGGAGGTGGGGGTGGGGGGAAACATTGATCTCTAGGTGAGTAATGTGATGTAACTTACCATAGTCTTAGTGGTAATAGGCAAGGGGTGATTAACCTCGGGAATATAACCTTGTCCTCAATTCAGGTATTAGGAGACAGAAAACCAAGCACATATGAACTGGCACTCATAAAGACAGTGCATGAGACTACTAATTTGGTCTTTAGACTACAGACACGGAATGGGGAGCCACTATATATGGTTTCGGGGGGGCAGTGACCAAAAAGCCTACCTAGGTAAAAAAAAAAATAGCCCTCATAATTCTGCCACAATATATGAAATTCCCATCACTAGATTGATTTCTTTGTATTCTTTGTCTCCAGAAAGCCTCTGTATAAACACAGAGGACCCTAATGGCTAAAGAGATTGCTGTTTATTCTGCAGGAGCAACGGATCCACTAAAACCTTTTGCACAGAGATTGGCATATTCCAAACAGTATTGTCTGTCATTGACTGGCTAGAAGAAAGGTGGGAAAGGAGAGGGAGAGCCTGGAAACAGGAAAACTGTATAGGAGACTCTGAAGGTCTTGTGGACAAGCACACTAAGCAAAGTGGATGGTAGCCATGGGTCTCAAAAGAAGCTGCTGGTTCTTGCTGAGATGAAATCTGAGTCAGAGCAGAGTCATTGTCATGGCAGCCCATCAGAGCTATGCCCTAGGCCCTGGTCAGATCACATCTGAATCACCAGGCTCAGTTCTTGGCACCACATTTTAGAAAGGATATTAAAAAACTCCCCCACAAATCTTACTCATCATGGTGTGGGGGTGTATGTATATCTATGTGTGCGAAGGTAACCCTAGATTCTCTAGACCTCAACCAACTGAACACAAACCCTGATAGAATTTATCAAGCTAGAAAGGTTCTAATAAGGTCCCAGCAAGAAACCGTGCCTGCTGCCCAAGGACCAAATAGAGCTACATTTATAAAGATTCATCACCAGTAAGTTTGCCCCGAAGACCTAAGTGATCTTTATTTGGTCATGGCAACCCAGGAAAAAATCAAAAGAATTCTCAGTTCTGTGCAACCTATGTGATTTTCTGAAGTGATAGTAAGAGAAAACAGAATAAAGGGTAATAATAATTCCCAAATTTTAAAGCTATCTATAGATATATATGACTATCAGAGGCAAGTTTTGGGCTATTGGTGCCATCTTGCTCTCTCTCTCATTTTGTAACTGAGTATGAAGTGGTCTGGAAGAGAGAGAGGGGGGAGGTAGAGAGAGAGAGAGAGAAAGAGAGAGAGAAAGAGGGAGGAAAGGAGAGGGAGAGAGACAGAGACACAGACAGAAACAGAAAAAGAGACAGACACAGAGACACAAAGACAGACACATAGAGATGGAGACAGAGACAGAAACACAGAGATAGACAGAGACAGACAGCAAGAGAGAGAAAAACAGAGTCAGAGAAGGAGAGAGAAAGATAGTGGAAGCAGAGAAGAAATAAAATCTACATTTGAGTATTCCTCTCCCTACCAGAGGAACACTATGCTTCACCAGTCAGGAAAGGTCCAAAAATCAAGAGAAAAGATGGCTCTATGCAATTTTAACCCCTGTGCATGACTTCTTGTTTAGTCAGGTATTGTAAGTTATCTTCCTTGGTTTTTTGTATCTAATTGTACTGTTTAATGCCTCTTGAGGGTTAGAGGCTACTTCATACCTGGCATTGCAAACTTTATGCCAGGTGGACTTAGGGCCAGTGGCATTGTCTGTTTTTTTCAAAAAACAAGTAAATTTTAAAGCAAGGGCACCCTGCCCTTAAATATAAAGTTGTCTTCTCAATTCAGCAAAATAACAAGTTGATCAAGTGAAATTGATCATTATGGTTCAAATGCTGTGAGAGATAACTTTTGAACTCTCCCCATCCAAATCTCTTCAATGAATTATTGGTTAATAAGTTAAATTACCAAGGATGGTCAAGAAACAACAACCTAGCAAGCCACAGTATAATAAACACAAATTTTGATACTATAATCCAGAAGTGCTTTGGGAAGATGTAAAATTTCAATGTAAAACTGGCATGTTTATAGAAAACTCAAAAGAGTTATGCCTATATACTACCAAAATTACCGAAGTAAGATGATATATGTGCACATGTTTTGTATGTATTTACACATATATGTATGTATATATGCATGTATAGGAATATATCTGTAGATATGTTTATATTTATGTATACATATATAGACACATTTATATGCATATTTATATGCACATGCACATATATACATGAGCAGACAATGATTTGAGAGTTATTTTAGCATCTGCTGTCTCTGGGTAATTAAAGTATTGATTTGTTAGCTCAAAGGAAAAATTCAATACCAAGTCAGAAAAAGAGAATAAAGATGACACTGCATTCAATTACAATTACAATGCAATTGGCTTAACCATGCTGTTGGCTCTGAAAATTAGGAACTGGACAAAGGTGATAACATAGACTGAGATGATCATTGCTAGAGAAATGTAACTAATGTAAAATAGTAATCCTGATGAGGTAGCCAACAGCCTAGAAACCACTGTTATGGGAAAATACATGATCTCCTTGCCAAGAAGTGAGAGAAGACAGTCAAGTACATCACCAGTATGAAATTTGAGCTCCTTCACAGAATATTGTAGAGAAGAGTGTTGGAAGATGATTGGGAACTTTGCTTTATAAAACACTAAAAAACAGTGGAGGGAAAATGAGGCTACAAGGAAGCATTGTCTGAGATGCAGTTGTACCAGATGTTCCCAAGAACAGATGAAACTGAAAACAACAAATAGATGAAAACTGAAACACATTTTGCAGTGTTTGAATGGTGATCTATCTTCTTTATCAATGACAATGGAATTTATACCACATTTATAGTCTCATATACAAAGTGTTATAAAAGGAATTGGAAATGGGACTTAAGACGGTGAAGCTAGGAAGAAGAGTTGGACTAGCTAAGTAAACACAAAAGAAATCCAGGCTGGAAGTAACACAATTTTGAAAGCATTGATGGATTGATTTTCAAAATATTTCAGAGATAGTATACTAAAAGAATGATGATAACCACAGGTATTATTATTACTGAAGAAATTACAAAGTGATCAAGAAGACATCAGCAACTACTGAGCCATATACATACTATCTCATTTCTATGAAATATTGTGAGAATTAGTTCCTCACACATTGAATATATCCTTGATGAGAATGAGACCAGAATGGGCAAACTTTTATATATGCAATTTGTAAGAACAGAACATCTTACAGTGACATAAATGAATGAAAATTATAGAGAATATAGGATCCCACTATGTCTCTTTTTTGATGACTATTAAAAAATTGTATTGGGGGGGGGAGAAAAGTCAAGATGGCAGCTTAGAAGCAGGAGAACTCTGTGGCTCTCCCCATAACCACCTCAAATACCTATAAAATGACTCTTAAACAAATTTTAGAGCTCCAGAACCTACAAAATTAGAGAGTAACAAAGCTCCCACTGAAGGTAGCCGGGCAGGCTGACAGGAAGGGGTTCATCACAGTGTGGGGAGCTCAGACTAACACAGCATGAACCCATGGCTGGAGCCCTAGGCCATGGCTGGGACTTTCAGGAGAGTAGATCACTGGCAGCTGTGGCAGTTTCCAGAATTATCAACCCATAAGAAACAAGGAGTAAGTGAAAGGTCAGTGGAACTTGGCTAAATTTGGGGGAGAGAGTCTGGCTGTCTGCCTATAGGGCAAAAAGCAGCGGCAGTGGCCCTGCAGCCACAGCCACATAGCTGCTTCAGAACTCCTGGCCTACAGATGGCAGGGGGGCCAAGTGATCATTCAGAGGCTAAGTGCTCTTGCCATAACCAGCCTGGATCGGGATTGTGGTCTTGGGTGGTGGTCCTGAGGTATGTGATCAGTGAGCCAAAGCTGGTGGGGGCTGAAGAGATGGTGGCCTCCTAATAGCCCCAGCAGCTGTGAAAACCCCAGGGATTTGGGACAAAGTCTCCCCTCTGAAAGCAGTTTTACTGAGCCCAAAATTCAAGTACTTGACTGGCAACATGAGCAGGCAAAGGAAGCCAAGCAAGCACAGCAATCCAACTTCAGATTCCTTTTTGGGGGACAAAAAGGACCAAAGCATGGAGTGGGAGGAATTCAACACAGTCAGAACTCCCACACCGAAAGCTTCCAAGAAACATGAAGACTACCTACAAGCCATAGAGCAGCTTAAGAAGGATGTTGAAAACCAAATAAGAGAAGTAGAAGAAAAATTGGAAAGAGAAATGAGAATGATGCAAGAAAATCATGAAAAGAGAGTCAACAACCTGACTGAAGAAAATAACACCTTAAAAAAGAGATTAACTCAAATGGCAAAAAAGGCCCAAAAAGCCAATGAGGAGAAGAATGCCTTAAAAAATTGAATTTGCCAGATGGAAAAAGAATCTCAAAAGTTTTCTGAAGAGAATAATTCCTTCAGAATTAGAGTGGAGCAAATGGAAGCAAATGACTTTATGAGAAATCAAGATACTATTAAACAGATCCAAACAAATGAAAAAATAGAAGGCAATGTGAAATATCTCCTCAAAAAAAAAAACACCTATCTGGAAAATAGATCCAGGAGAGACAATTTAAAAATTATTGGACTACCTGAAAGCCATGATCAAAAAAAGAAACTAGAAATCATCCTTCAAGAAATTCTCAAGGAAAATTGCCCTGATATTTTGGAACCAGAGGGCAAAATAGAACTTGAAAAAATTCACTAATCACCTCTTGAAAAAGATTCCAAAAAGAAAACTCCTAGGAATATTATAGCCAGGTTCTGGAGTTCCCTGATTGAGGAGAAAATATAACAAGCTGCCAAGAAGAAACAATTTGAATACTGTGGAAACACAATCAGGATAACCCAGGATCTAGCAGCTTCTACATTAAGGGATCAAAGGGCCTGGAATACGATATTCCAGAGATCAAGGGAGCTAGGACTAAAACCAAGAATCACCTATCCAGCAAAATTGAGTATAATGCTTCAGGGGAAAATATGGTTATTCAATGAGATAGAGGACTTTCAAACATTCTTGCTGAAAAAACCAGAACTGAATAGAAAATTTGACATTCAAATACAAGAAGCAGGAGGAGATAAATATAGAAAAGAAATCATAAGGAACTTGTCAAATTGAACTATTTACATGCCAACATGGAAATATGATAATTATAACTTATGAAACTTTTCTCAGTATGAGGATAGGTGAAGGGAATATAAATATATATACATGTATACATATACATATGTCTATATAGCAGGGTATATATGCATATGAATACATATGT
>CM053585.1:502212445-502246463 GCA_028646515.1 Pseudochirops corinnae
CAAATCAATATGCCTATTGAGTGCCATACTAATGAAGAAACCAAAGAATTATTTTATGGATTTAGAAAAAATAATAACAAAACCCATCTGGAAGAACCAAAGGTCAAGAATATCAAGGGAATCAATTACCAAGTGGTAATTGTGAAAATACCCAAGAAATAGAGTGGTGGATGAGTAAATAGATTAAGTGTACCATACCCAGTAGTAAATGACCATGGTAATATAGTGTTTGATCAACCTAAAGATCCAAGCTTTGGGGGTAAAAACTCACCGTTTGACAAATCTGGGAAAATTGGAAAGTAGTTTTGCAGAAATTAGGCACAGATCAACATCTCATAATGTATACCAAGATAATGTCAAAATGGGTACATGATTTAAACATAAATCTTGAGATAATAAGCAGATTAGGGAAACATGGAAACGTTTGCTTGTCAAATCTATGGAGAAGAGAAATGTTTATGACTAAACAAGAGAGGGGATCATGGGAATTAAAATGGATAATTTTGATTAAATGAAATTTAAAAGGTTTTGCACAAATAAAATTAATGTATTCAAAATTAGAAGCAGGAAAATGAAGAAAATTTTTACAGTAAGTTTCTCTGATAAAGGATTCATTTCTCAAATAAATAGGAAATTGAGTCAAATTTATAAAAATAAGGTTCATTTCCCAGTTGATAAATGGTCAAAGGATATGAGCAGGCACTTTTCAGATGAAGAAATCAGACTTAGATATTTTGATCAAAACAATGATCTAAGACAATTCCAAATTTCTCATGATAAAAAATGCTATCCACCTCCAGAGAAAGAACTGATCAATTCTGAGTGCAAATTGAAGTATACTTTTTGCCACTTTTTTTTTTCTTTTTGCAACATGGCTAATATGGAAATATGTTTAGCACGATTTCACATGTATAATCAATAGATAATATTATCTGCCTTCTCAATGGATGGGGGAAGAGTGGTAGAGAGGAGGAGAATTTGGAACTCAATTCTTTAAAATGAATGTTAAAAATAAAATGTGTGTGTGTGTGTATGTGTGTGTGTATTACAAATTCATGGAACTAGCTGACGCTAAGTGCTTCCCAGACTTCCTAAAATGTGGATGGCAGTAAAAATGCAATTTTCAGGGAACTTCTAGGAAACTGGGTAGAGTTGGGTTAGCACCACAGGATGTTATTGTTGCCAGCTTTCTAAACATGGAAAGATCTGTAATTTCATTGCTACAGAGAATTTTCAAAGTAAACTTCCTCCACTGATGCAGAACATCATTAGAGAATAGACTAGTGCCCTGAGAGGTTAAGTGATTTGATCTGTGTCATCTTTGTGACTCTAAGGCTGGCCTGGCCCTCTATCCTGTATGCCATTTTGCTTCTCATTTAATAGATTATTAAAATGTTACCTCTAAAAGTATTTGTATACATTACACTCAAACACCTTCTTTTTCTAAGTGTATTATATCTTATTTCAAAATGACAATCCCCAGTTATGATCTTATTAGGTATTCTTTTGTATATCAAATCCTCTGCCTCTCTGACCCACACTCTTCTTTTTTCTCAGTGCTTATGACATCCCTGCCCAAAGCCCTGTTCTGCCCTTTCCCCAGAGGAAGCTGTCATTACAACTCACTGATGACTCATCTAGGTGACTTTTCACCCCAGGCTTTCAAGTTTCAATGCTAGGAAAATAAATTATGTTCATCTGCCATGAGGGGTAGCTTCTTCCTCTGAACCTTGTGAAGGAAGAATTTCTCTGGGCCCCATCCATGATTTGAAATAACTATTATATTTATTTAGAGAAGAGTAGAATTACCCCATGGGGTAAGGTTGAACTTGATTTTTGATGGAAAACGGAAGGAACTTTTTGGTAACCCATGGTCTATTTCAGAGCCTTGATTAGTCATGTGGCACCTGGGACAAATTTAGTTATGAAGAGTGTTGTATAGATCTTGAGGCCCCTACTAGGAATATTGGCACATGCTGCATTGCTAATGATCCCAAAGGTTTGGTGTGGTGTAGACCCCTGGGCCTAGCAGAATGATATAAGCAGTTTGGTGGTAGGTAAAGGTGGGTAATGGAGAGGGGTGTGATAGTGATGAGACATTGGGTTATGGTGGAACTAGTGCCATCAGATAAGTGGGTCTGTATGAGTGGAGGGAGGTCTCAGTAAAGGATGAGGGGGCAGTGGAAAGTAACCATGACAACAACAGATAACCAGATTGTCAATAGAATTCCATTCTCCCCAATACCAGCACTCTGGGGCAAATTCTCAGTTACCCCATGCAAGTTACCTCTTTAACTTCTGTGTAAGGTTTCTGATCATTCTCTTTACACAGGCAAGGGCTCTGTCTATGCCATTTTAACCCAGTTCTAGTCTGATCCCATGCATAGGCATAATTTTTCTATGTTGCATTTGAGACCTAGAAAGATTAAAATATTCACCATCTGTACTCAGCATAAAATTAAGTGGTGCTATGGTGATTATCTCATTCATTTAAATCAATTTTTATAGCTAATTTTGAAAATTCAGGCCCCAGAGTGGTTTCTTGGTATGAATTATTCAGTTGACTTGTCTATACAACTTAACTTAACCATATCATTTCCAAATCTTCTCCCTGTTTTTTCTACCATATATGACAAGAGACTAGGCAAAACAGGGAAGAAGCTTAAATACTTCTCTTGTTCTCCTAAAAGGTGAGATACTACCATGATTGTTGACTTTTTTTTCCTTTTTCATAGACAACTGGACCAAATCTTTAGATTGTACCTTCAGACATATGACCAGAACAAGATGCTTAAATGGAAATATTCTTTTCCCTTGGCCTTTTATGTAATACTAGCCTCATGTTCAAAACCTGATGCTTCAGTCAGTCAATAAACATTTATTAAGCATCTACTATGTGCCAACTACAGTGTCCAACACTGAAGATACAAAAAAAGGCTAAAAACACTCCCTGCTATCAAGTAGCTTACAATATAATGGGGGAAAACATGCAAATAACTATGTACAACCAAACTGCATACAGGATGGATTAGAAATAACAGAGTGGAAGGCACCAGAATTAAAGGGGATCAGGCAAGGATCATCTCTGTATCAAGAGAAACATGCCTTTGAAAAATTCTGTCTTGTGAGATCATTAGAGTTGCTCCCTGAAAGGGTTGCTGATAATCTCCCAGTCAACAATGACATCTTTCTTTCAGTCCTCATCATCCTTGACCTCTTTGTCTTATTTGAAACCCCTTTCTACTTGCCTTTTATTTCACCTTTTCTCCATTGCTTTCATATACTACACTTCTTACAACTACTTCTACAGTTTCTCCTTCTGTGGTTTTTAATCCTTTTTAAAATGGGTGTTCCTCTATGAACACAGTTTTCAGAAGAAGAAATCAAAGATATCTACAATAATATGAAAAAATACTGTAAATCACATTTGATTGGAGAAATGGACATTAAAACATCTCTGATATACTACCTTACATCTATCAAATTGACTAACATGACAGGAAAGGAAAGATGACAAAAAGTGCAGGGAATGTGGGAAAATTGGGACACATATTCACTGCTGGGGAAATTGTGAACTGATCCAACCATTTTTAGAGAACAATTTGGAACTATGTTCAAAGGGCTATAAAACGGTGCATACCCTCTGACCTAGCAATATTGCTACTAAGTATGTATCCACAAGAGATTTTTTTAAAAAGGAAAGTGATCTTATGTATACAAAAACATTTCTTAGCAGCTCTCTTTGGAAAAGAATTAGAAATTGAGGGGATGTCCAATCAGTTAGGGAATGACTAAGCAATTTGTGGCATATGATTGTGATGGAATACTATTGTCCTCTAGAAAATGGTGAGCAAGATGGTTCCAGGAAAACCTTGAAAGATCTATGTGAACTGATACAAAATGAAGTGAGCAGAACCAGGAGAACATTGTAGATAGTACCAGTGATATTGTACAATGATCAATTATGAAAGACTGCTGTTCAGGCAATTCAATGATCCCAGATGATTCTGAAGGACTAACAATGAAGAATGCTATCCTTCTCCAAAAAAAGAAAAAAATCATGTCTGAATGAAGATCAAAACATACTTTTTTTTGGAGGGGGAGGGCAGAGCAATTGGAGTTAAGTAACTTGCCCAAGGTCACATGGCTAGTAAGTGTGTCAAGTGTCTGAGGCCAGATTTGAACTCAGGTCCTCCTGACTCTAGAGCCAGTGCTCTATTCACTGTGATGCCTAGCTGCCCCCAAAACATACTTTTAAACTTTCTTTTTCATTTTATTCTGTCTGTGTTTTCTTTCACATCACTAATATGGATGTGTGTGTATATATACACACATACACACATTATATATGTGTGTGTGTGTGTATGTGTGTGTGTGTAATTTTCCTCAAGGATCTGCTGCTGTCTTTCTTTTCTATGTATCTTAGTAATCCCATAGAGTCAACTACCACATTCATGCAAATGACTTCCAGATTTATATATTCAGTCTCAGATTTCTTTTCTGAACTCCAGGCCTGATTTTTATAGATCTCTACTTATATATTTCCACCTGGATGAACCACCAGAATCTCAAACTCAAACTGCCCAAAAACAAGTTTATTCTCTTTCCACTAAAGTCAGCTTCTCCATCTTGCTTCAATATTTCTTCAGTATTTCTGCACTTTCATCTTGTTTCTCATGCTTGAAACATGTGACTTTCTTCTATTTGTCATTTTCATATCTAATTAGTACTAATAGGTTGCCACTGTCACCTCTGTATCACTTCTCACAGCCATTCCCTGCTCTTACCATGATAAATGTAGTATAAGCTCTCATTGCCAATATTATGTTGGCAAAAACATTAGATTTGGAGACTAAAGAGCTTGTCTTGAATCAAAGTTTTTCTTCTGACTGACTTGGTTTTCTTTTGGAAAGTCACTTTGCCTAAATAAAGAAAATAAAACCAACTACCTATTTGTCCATCTCCAAAATGAAGAGATATTGTTACCAAATTATTTCAATAGTCCTTTCAGACATTAAAATCCTACATTATTATGACTATTGCAATAGCTTCTTAAGAGGTCTTTGCCTGGATTTCTAAGCCCTTCAACCTCAACATGATGTCACCTTTTCATGTATTATCCTCCATTATACCCATCTTTATTCTGTCTGTACTAGACAAGCTGTACCAAACTGTGTCTCCTAAGTACATCTTATGGTTTCTCACCTCTATGATTTTATATGTGCTGTCTCTTGTGCCAACAATGCCTTCCTTTCTTCCTCTTCTTGAATTCCTGAGCCCAAATCAATCCTATTTTCTGCACAAAGACTTCCCTAATTTGCCCAGTTTGTAATGAGTTTTCCTTCAGCATTTTTATTTTTAACTTGCTAATGTATTTATGGGCAGTTAGATGGTTCAGTGGGTAGAACACTGGGTCTGGAGTCAGGAACAGCTGAGTTCAAATCTGGATTTAGACATTTACTAGATTGTGTGACCCTGGGCAAGGCACTTAACCCTGCTTGACTCAGTTTCCTCACCTATAAAATGAGCTGAACAAGGAAATGGGAAACCATTCCAGTATCTCTACCAGGAAAACCCCAAATGGGGTCACAAAGAGTTGGACATGACTGAAACAACTGAACAACAAAAAATGTATGTATATCATATGATATATTTATGTTGTCTTCCTAATTAGACTGAGAACAAAAACTGCTTTTGTTTGCCTGTATTTGTGTCCCCAGCAGTTGACATCATTCCTGAAACATAGTAGGCACTTAATAAATGCTTGTTTATTGACTGACTAATGTGTGTTTGTCTTTTATTTCACCTACAGACTCTGTGAGTTAAAGGACTGATGCTATCTCACTCAGCACCTAGGACAGCGAACTGCATGCAGTTACTGAAAGAACTGGTTTATTCAGTAAGAATCTTATCTGTGCTTCTTCAGATCAACTTTTGTCACGATTTTAATCTTACCGTGTGATTTTGAATATACACTAAAAACAAGTCAATTTCTTCAAAATTTTTCTTTTCTCAAACATTAAACACAAATTTAAGTCGAAAACACTTCCTTTACTGTAGATCAAGTTAATACAATTGATCAAGTCTAAACTTTTCACTTTAAAAATGAGGAATTTAAGGTCCAGAGACGTCATGTGATTTTGTCAAAATTGCAAAAGTAGTTTGTAGAAGAACCAAGATTTGAACCCAGACCTTTTAATTGTGGAAAATTCAGCTATTGTTTCACCATGTTATGATTGTAAAATAATTGCCAGGAGGCATACATTAAAGGGGAAGAAATTCCATTGTTTGGGATGGGGAGGTAGGACTCCATGTGTTATTTTTCTTTTAAAAAGTTTCAAAACCTGTCTACTTGTCTGTGGTAAAAGAGAGATAGTGTTGCTTTTGGGAAAGTACAATAGCTCTAGCATCAGAGGGACTCAGTTCAAATTCCATTTCTAATACTTATTACTGGTGTTAACTTTAAACAAGTTGCTTAAATTCCCACAATCTTAGTTTTTCCATCTATAAAATGAGAGGGTTGGAGTAGATAGACTCTAAGCTCTTTTCCAATGCTAGTTCCACACTCCTTTGATTCTATGATCCAATTCTTTCAAATCACCCTAGTATTGACAAAACTATCTGCTCTTGCAGTTCTCTCTATTGCCCACTAAGGGCTGCTGCTGTACCAGCTTAGAGACATCAGCCACAATACAGAAAGTTAAGGAAAATCAGTGATGATGAATTCATCTCCTCTGTGTCCCTTTCCATTACTAGGAACAGTTTTTCAATTAAAACACAGGCCATAGATGGCCATCACTCATGGGCAGATCTTTAGATGTGTGTTCCTGGGGCAAGGGCAAGACAGGAACAGAGCTCTTTATTTTGATGAGGCCACTGCATCATGGAGGGAACAGCTAAAAATAGGCCTGGACAGAATTGAGAGTAGGGACTTAGCAGATACACTGAGCCATTTTTCTTCAGAAATATATCTGTCTGCTTCCCGCTCTCTTCCATGCCACTCCAGGCCATTAGCAACTCTATTTTTGTCTTCACAGAGTCTTCATTCCTGACCAGCCCATCTTCCCCTCCTCTTAGATTATCTTGTGAGGGCAGAGCCCCTGGGGCAAAAGGCTTGACATCATGAGTTATTTTTATCACAGTGAATTGCAATAGCATAACACTATATATCTTGTGATAAAAGAACAGCCCCAAAGCCAACAGGAGCAGCAACAAAAACAAGAACAATATCAACAACACTAACAAAGGCCCTCCCTCAAAGATGGGCTTTTTGTTCTCAAAGGCCTTTCTGGATATGTTATTTAAGCAATATCTCATACAATAATTTTATGCTAATGGTACCTAGAAACAGTTAGGAGGCACATCAAAATGTAAATATCTGAGCTAATGAATAGACTTACAGCTAGGGCCTAGGTGTCTCTAGTTGGGCAGTGTCCTGAAATACCTCAGTGTGTTTATAGTCATTATTTAAGGCTTACAAAGTAATACAAACTACCTCAAGCACAACTGAGCAGATTCTTCATCAGAGTTCATAGGCTTACTCATTCTCTAGGTGAAACTACGAATGAGGGCTACCATAAACAGGGGAGGCAGCTATCCAAGGGTTGCAATTTTCAGAATAATGAATATGAGAGAACCTGGCAAAAGAATTGTGGATGATTAGTCTGGAGGAGAGAAGAATGGAATGTGGGGGAGGGCTGAGAAATGATGGTTAGGTGAATATGCCTGTCACGTGAAAGAAGGACTTGACTTATTCTGCTTGATCATAGAGGTACAGAACCAGGAGCTATTAGAGTGGGTGGAGGGAGTTACAAATAGGTATTTACATGTGATGTTTAACACAACTTCCTCAAATTTAGAATTCTCCAAAAAAGGAAGGGCCTACTACCTCAGAAAGGTCATAGGATCCCCTTCATTAGAGGTCTTCAAGCAGAGGTTGGAAGGTCACTTGGATGTTATAGAGGGTTCCTTTTCAGGTATGGGTTAGATTAGATGATGCTGAGGTACCATTTAGCCCTATTCTCAGGTGATTTTGTCAAAGTGACTGTGTCACTTTTGATCTTTACAATAAATCTTGAAAGGTAGGAATCAACAAGTATTTAAATACCTACTATGTGCCAGGTACTGGAAAATGGCACTGGGGATACAAAGACAAAGAATGAAACAATCCTACTTGGAATGATCTCACATAATGAGGCCATTTACTATTCACCTTCACCCTGCTGGTCAAGAAACAGACTTTAAGTGATTTATCCAAGTTCATACAGCTATGAAGTTATGCAAACAGGAGTCAAATACAAGCATCTATCTCCTACTCTTATTTTAAGTTCTACCCCATGTTGCCTCCTGATTTTGGATTAAAAAGTGCTCTAGGAGTAGTAATATTGCCATATCTCCAGCCAGCAACATTTTAGCTTGTCACCTAATCCTGTTGGAGAATATAGGAAACAGGACTAGGAAATTTTGATGGAGGAAGAATAAAAGTCCCTAAAGGGTTTGAGTGCCTGGTAGCAGAGGCACAGGGCTTCTGGTGAAGAGTGCAGATCACCTTCCTATAGAGAAGAGGTTGTGGGGGTAATGAATACAAATTGCCTTCTTCATAATTTTGACAAGGCTGAGCCCTGCCCCTATCTACTGAGGAGTACTTCCTTCTATTTCCTATTCAGAGAGGCAAGATGGTAAATCAGAATGAGTTCTAGATTTGGAATCAAAGGACCTCAATTCAAATTGGACTTCTGCTGCTTACTACCTGTGTGATCTTGATATAGACTCTTAAGTTTTAATATTCTCAAATACAAGTTTTCTGGCTCCAAATCCACTGCTCTTTCTATATCACTGTGTTATGCATTTTCTTGGGCCCATGTTTTCAACAAGATCAATGTATAGGCAGACATGCTTAGAATGATTGCCCTTGCCAAGTCCTTCACTTGGTGACCCTCTATCCTGTTACTTTAAGTTTATAGCTTTCCTATAAGATCAAGCATATAAAGCCAGAACATTCCCTGGCCTGTGTTACTTTGCTTCCCCTTATGTTGGAAGAAATGGCTTCTCGTGAATCACTGAGGGCAGCAAGCCCACAAAAGAGCCCAGTGGGTGAAACTGTGAGCGCCTGTGGGATTAGGTAGGGATGTAATTAGAGGCTTTCAAAAATTCATCTTCTAACTCATGAAGTAATTGGCAAAAAAAGTTCCAAAACTTATTTAGTCAATATTTTATTATATAAATACATGTTGGAGAAAGGAGACATGATATGTGTATGCAAACACACATGTACACACACATAAACAAGTTTCACAATAAGGAAAAATTTGAATGTGAATTCTTATCCACTCCTTGGCACTTAGCATATGTTTAGACTTTGAATGAGTCCTATGGAACTACAAAGAAGAATTCTATGAGTTCTTACCAGACATCAGAGGCTGCCCAATCTCTCCCCAGCACTGCTTTGTAAAATCACATTCTCTAAGAACTTTCTCTTGCTTGCTCTGCTCTTCTTTCAACTTGTCATAGTTTTAATGTAGTTAATCTCTGGAAATTCCTGGGTTTAGGCCCAGAAATTTTAGTCCATGGATCTGCACTGCTGGAAACAAAAACAAAAGCATGGCCTATCACACTGGCCAGTAGAGTGTTTAGTGACACACCATCATATATGAAGCACATGAATGTATAGACTGTCAGCTTATTCTTTATACTGATCAATGCAAACCAATCATATGATCTTAAATCTGGAACTGCCAGAGATCTCCGAGCCTATTTAGTCCAATTTCCCCAATTTCAACTTTAACATTGAATAAATTCAAGGTCAAATGAGGTTAAATGATTTGCCCAAGGTGGCACAGGAAGTAAGTGTTAGAGATATTACTTGTCCCAAGGTCCTCTGGCTCCAGGGCCAGTGTTTTTCCCTTTCTCACATAATCCCTTCTTGAACTTAGATCTACCTCTATTAGGATCATAAGCTCATAGATTTAGAGCTGAAAAGGGACATCAGAGTTCATCAAGTCCAATCACTTCAGTTTATAGATAAGGAAATTAAAGCTCTGGGTTGTCTGGCGAGATCATAAGACTTCATCTTTCAAGGAACCATAGAGGTCACTCAGTCTGAGCCTCTGATTTTACAGATGAAGATGCTAGTGCACTTGTGCTAGGGAAGGGAAAGTGGTTTGCATCTGGTTATGAAAAGAAAAGTTCATGTAACCTACCTTCATCACTGCTTTCTCATGAATATAGATCTATCACCTGAAAATCTTTACAACTCCTAGGAGTTCAAATCCTGGCTCTGCCACCTACTGTGTGGTCTAAATACAGTTTCTGAGTTGTAATATTCTCAATCCAGGTTATCTGATTCCAAACCCAGAGCTTACAATATTATGGTATACATTTCTTTGTCCATGTTGATGACAAGGTCAAAATTGGTTTAGGTAGTTTAATAGGTAGAAAGATGGAAAGCTGATAGATAGAATGATAGATAGATAGATAGATAGATAGATAGATAGATAGATAGATAGACAGATACATACATACATACATATATAGTTGAGTGGATGAATGAATGGATGGATAGATGGATGTGGATGGATGGACATAGATACATAGATGAATGGATGGATGGATAGGTGGATGGATAGTTAGATAAATAAATAGATAATGGATGAATGGGTGAGTGGCTGGCTGGCTGGCTGGATGGATGGATGGAAGGAAGGATAGGTACATAGATACATAGATAAATGGATGGATGGATGGAGAAAGAGAGAGACAGACAGATAGATAGACAGGCATGCATATATGAGTAACAAAAGCTATAATACTAGAGACAGCTAAGTGGCATCATGAATATCATGCTGGGCTTAGAATCCAGAAGGCCAGGTTCAAATTCTACTTCAGACAGACCTCTTTCCTCCCCTCTAGAATAAAGGACTTGAACTAGATGACCTATAGGCTTCCTTTTGGTTCTAAATCCTGTGATTCTATTGACAACTAGAAGGTGCGGTGGAGTCAGGCAGATCCATCTCCAAGTCTCAGTTTTCTTATCTATAAAATAGGGATAATAATAGCCTCTCCTTTAAAAGGGTTTTTGTAAGGATGAAATGTCATAATACACGGAAAGCGCTTTGCAAAACTTAAAGCACTAAACAAATGCTAGTTATTATTCTATTGTTATTGTTGAGCATAGTCATTCTCTAAGACTATAATTCTGGCCCCATCTCCCTGCAATGATACAGTCTTTCAATAAGGTCTACCTTATTGAAACTGTCATCTGAATGTAGATATTTATGGTACTTTTCAGCAAGAGTAATGGAGAATTGTCATTTTCTGAGCCCTGTACCTAGAACATAATATCATAAATAGAGAGAACCCATTCTGTGGAGGCCTGGGCAGGTGGAATGAATTATTTTTAGCTATTTCCAGCTACAGGATGTCATGTGGAATTGATACTAAACAACAGTGTCTTTCCCCAGTACACAAATCTCAGGTACTTTGTTCGAAGAAGAAACAGCAGTCAGTGTACTTATCTGTTGCTTCTATTGCTGCTGCTTCATCAATTGCATCTTACCTTTTGTAGACTTCTGACCAACTTTCCTGTCTGTGGTTTGGGTACAAAACATAGATGATGCGGTCATAGCCCCTTCTTCCAGTCTCATGGTAGTCTCTTAAGAGAGAAAAGAATTATATAAAATTCACATGAATATAACATGGAAATAAAATAATGATCCTAGTAATGATAATTACTTATTAACCACAAAGATACATACATGCGTGCATTGCATGCATTCATAGGCACACACACAAACTTATATGCACAGAGAAAATAAGAAGGAAGGAGGAGAAAAGAAAATTAACCCAAGAAGATAGAATAACATAAGACCAGAAGTAGAAAAAACCCATCAGATTCTAATTGAGAAAATCAATATTCTTTTCATCTAACCTTTCTATTGACTATTTCTTTCATTTGAGGGTAATTTGGTAAATACTGTACTTCATTCAGCTGCCCTTTGACTTACCATCACAGAAGAATGCCACCTTAAACAAAACTGACTTCTTGAGTGATGGTGTTATTTTTCTCATTTTGCTTCTGTTTGGCATCTTTGAATGCCATTTTCTAAGCTGCCAAGATTTTGGTCTTTATGTGGCCTATCAAAAATTCCATTCATTAAACTGTATCAAATCATGAGCCACCTTATGGAAGCATCAAAATAAAATGGGACAAAAGACAGCAGAGTTATGCTGTAACTCATGATATAAAATTGATCATATAATGGGCCCAGTAACAGAGAATCGGAGTCTAAAGGAACATTAGAAGCTACCTAGTGCAAAATGAGATTTATTTTATAACGTACCCAGAAAGTTATCATCAGTCTTTTTTTTGAAGTAGGTCCTCTAGAAAAGGAGGAAACATTACCTCTTGAGATAGCCCACAATATTAAAAAAATCTAAATTATTTTATTTTTAATTTGTGGGATAAAACAAGCATGTTTATAACAGAGTTTACTAAAAAAGATGATTGCACATGAAACTGGAAATCTACTACATACAACTTAGTATTCCTTTTAAATATACAACAGTTAAATAAATTTCTTTCCCTCTCTCTTTTTTTCTTTGCTTCCTTCTGTGCCTTAAAGATGGTCACCTTTAGACCCAAATCTATGTGTGTATGTATAGATAGATAGACAGACAGATGGATAGACAGACAGAGAGATAGAGAGGTAGATAGATACACACACACACACACACACATAAAATTACACATACTCCTATTTATCAGCTCTTTTTCTGGATGTAGACAGTATCATTTTTCTTATGTCCTTTATAGTTAATTTGGGTCTTTATAATAGTCAAGATAACTTAGCACTAATTTTTAAAAAGTATTTTTTTTCTCTTACATTCAACATAAATTGATAGCTTTGCAACTTTCAGTCACTGTTTCAAGTTCTCTCCTCTGGGGCCTTGCAGGATAAGTTTAATCCCTCTTACATGTAATAGCTCTTAAAATATATGAAGATAGCTATCATGTCCTCTCAAAGTCTTTGCTTTACGCTAATCATTCCCATTTCTTTCAACGGATATTTCTTTGGTATGATCTCAAGACACTAAAGATAAAGTGTGTATGTGTGTATATCTTATGTATACATGTATATGTAATATACAGATCTTACATAATATGTACATAGACTATATAATATAATACAATATACATACATAATACGATATATAATGCACACAATGTTGCATACACATACATACAAACATGTATGTGTATATGTGTGCATGTGTACACATATACAAACATGTGTGTACGTGTGTATACATATACAAACATATGCACATACATATATATATACATTCTCAATTAAAATATAAAAAAACTTTGTATGACAATATCCCAGACTCTACTGCTCTGAAATATATAGAAACCATAAACTCATTCATGTCTACAGATATTCAGAGAGAGAAAGCATAATCTTTTGGACCTTTGTAATGTAAATACGGGGTAAATTGGTTTAGATACATACTTGACTCATATTCAGAATCCATTTTAACCTGGTATATTCTCAGGTACCAAAGGCAGTGTGGTGTGGTAGATAAAGCTTTTGGACTTGGAAGCAAATCTTTAAGTTTTCATTTTTCAGATAACTGTGTGACACTGAACTAGTCATGTAGTGGCTATGTACCTAAAGCAACTCTCTAAACTTGTCTTCTCAGTAATAGATGAATTGTGATCACAGATCCTTCCTATATACATCCTTTCAGGCAGCTGTCATCTTCCCTTTCTTTTTATCTTTCCTTGACTCAAGTTCATGGAATCAGAAAGGCAGTGGCATCTAAGAAGTGAAGCATTCGACCTGAAGTCATAAAGAATATGGGTTTGAATTTCACTTTGACTCTTTTTTGTTGCATAACCATCACCAAGGAATTTGAACTCTTTGATCATATGTATCTCTAAATGGGTGTAGTAATAATACCTCTAGTACCTGCCTCATAAGATTATAGAGAAGCCCAAAAGAGATAAACTGTATAAGGTTCTTTGCAAATCTTAAAGCACTATAGAAACATTAGCCACCATGATTGCCATCATCATCGTCTTTGTCAGAACAGAAAGTAGTCTTTGAGATTATTTTATCTAACCTTCTAATTTTGTGGATAGGGCACCAAAGAAGTAATGCTACTTGTAGCTTGACCCACAGGGAGTTTGTAGCAGTCCCAAAATTAGAACCTGGATCTTTGGCTTCACTGAATTACATCAGGTTGTGGGTCGCAAGAAAAATGTATTCAGCAGTCTTTTATTTTTTAAAGTGGGATCTCCTTCCGACAGTCATAGTGCCTAAATTAGTACTTCCCAGACTTCTCCTTAATATGCTGCCTATATTCTGGCCGTCACTCTCATTTCCATCCCTCCCACATCTTTGGACTCCAGAGCTTGTCCCCCCAATATGATAGGTGACCTTTTACCTCATCTTGCCTGGGACCAGGCCATCTGGCCATCTCCACATAATCTTTCTTTCTAGAACCCTTTTATGTGTTGCTTTCTCCAATTAAAATCAAAATGGAGAACTTTTGAGGGAAGGGGCTTTCTTGTCTGCTTATATTGGATCCCCAGCCTGGCACAAGGTAAGTGCTTAATAAATATTCGGCCTACGTATTTATCTACACAGATAGCTGTGGTATATCTATCTATCTATCTATCTATCTATCTATCTATCTATCTATCTATCTATAGCATGTGAATAGAGTGAACAGAGTGCTAGGCCTGGAGCCAGGAAGACTCATATTCCTGATTTCAAATCTGGCTTCAGATACTTACTACCTATGTGACCCTGGGCAAGTCATTTAACAGTGTTTTCCTCCTCTGTAAAATGAGCTGGAGAAGGAAATGGCAAACCACTCCAGTGTTTTTGCCAGGAAAACCCCAAATTGGGTCACAAGGAGTTGGACATCACTGAAAATGACTGAGAAACAATAACATTATGTATCTACCTGATTTTCTAGCCTCAAGTGATGATTATTATAGAATGCTGAACCTATGGTCAAGGTTGCTCAAATCACATGGGAATGAATAAACATTTCTTTCAGAAAGGAGCCTGCATTCTATATTATTTCAGTAATATAGCTCCATATCAGATATACTGGGTCTACCAGATGGTGGAACGGAATTAAATCTGGGTCAACTTTGGTTATTTTGGCCTTCTTGTTACACTCTTCTAATAGCTGGAGTTTCCATGGGAGAAATAGATATCAAAGGGAAAATGGCTGGATACCAAGTGGTAGATCCAGAATTAGAAAGGAAAATAAATTCTGTTTTGGGCACTTGGGACCTGTAAAAGAAATAGTGTAAGTCACCAAAAGTGAATCAGGTTCTGCCTGTGTTAATCATTTTCATTAGTCAAAGAGCCAATTTATTTGAGTAGAGATTCCCTCTACTATCTAGAGGAGTTTTTACTTTTCTGAAGAAGTTGTGTCTGAGTCTTCCTTTCATTCCCTATTCACAAAATGGTAGAATACAAGGTTTGGACTAAAGGAGGCAACTTGGCATAGTAGAAAGAGCATTGACCCTAGAGTCAGAGTATCTAGGTTCAAAACCTGCCTTACTACCTGCGTAACTTTGGGCAAGTCATTTAATCTCCATAAGTCTCAGTTTCCTTATCAGTAAAATGAAGGGGTTAGATTAGGTAGCCTCTAAGACTCAACATTCCAGCTCAACATTCCTTCTTCTCTATTCCATACTATTCCAGTTTAATTCATACTATTCACATACTATTCACAGTTTAATCAATCTGGCATTTCATCAGAAATATTAACCTGGAGGTGGACTGTGTAATATTTGGGTGTTCCAAGGGCCAGAATACTTGCATCTTTCATGCTAATTCCATTGACTTTTGGTTCTCCAGTCCCTTGACACTAATATTTTTGGTTGGAATATTCTTGGGCAGTCTTTCTGCACATACAATTATAATAATTGACATTCAGGCAGCTAGATAGGATAGTGAAGAGAGAATGGGACTCTGAATAAGGAAGACCTGCTTTAGAATCCTGCCTTAGATACTAGCTGTGTACCCTGGGTAAGTCCTATCAACCTCTTTCAGCCTCAATTTCCTCACCTGTGAAATGAGAATGATAATGACACCTACTTTGTTGGGTTGTTGTGAAGATCAAATGAGATAAATAGAAAGTGTTGTGCAATCCTTAAAGTTCAATATGAATGTTAGCTATAAATTGTATGTTCTTTTACTGTTTGCAAGGCATTTTATGGAAATCATTCCATTTGGTCCTTATGAAAACTTGGAAAGTAGGCACAATACGAGATTATTATATCTATTTTATGGGTGAGGAAACTGAAGCACTGGATACTGAGTGATTAATTATTCATGGTTACAATATTAATAAGTGTTGGAGGCAGGATTTGAGCCCAGGTCTCTCCTGATTCTACTTTACAACTCTTTTGACAAGGATTATTCTGACTACCACTAATTTTGACTCTTCCTCCTCTTCCTCTTCCTCTCTAATCAGGAAAAGAGGGAGCAATTGTGAGATTGCGAATGGAAGGAGGGATTTTCTAATAGAGTGAAAGCCTAAAAAAGATCTCTAAAGAAAGTACATGGAAATGAGGCTAGAAGTAAAGCCACGCAGAGCAGTAATGAGGCAATGCTGTCATTAGTGACAACATTGGCAGCTCTTCTCCTCAAACCTATACTTGTAGGAGACTAGTGGTGCGAAATTTACTAGGGTAGGCAGCAAGGTAGGCAGCATTTATTTTTGTCAAAGGCACTTGCTCAGGGGATAGGAATACTGAAGGAAAAAAATTAAAATGCTCTTAAATACTAGCTAGCATTTGTAAAGCATTTTAAGACTCATCTTAGAACAATGCTTGGAAGTTGGAGCTATTATCATCATTTCCTTTTTACGGATGGGGAAACTGAGGAAAAGACTTATTATGATCACACATCTAATATCTGAGAAAAGAAAAAAAAATACCCAGATACCTGTAACAACAAAGCTACTTGCAGTTGCTGTGGGGGTGTAAGACCAATAACACCAGCACACAGGAAGGCTACTAGCATAAGTTTCTTGATCTGCTTTTCTAAAGGAAAGCAATTCAAAAGGGGTCAGCAATCTTACTTTGATCAAAAATATATATCATTTACTTAGTTCAGGGGAAAAACTTAGTACCCTGAACTTCAGAGAAAATACAAACAGAAATTACAAGCAGAAATGATAGCATCCAGACCAACAGAGAAGGCTTCTAACTGTCTGACCAAATAATACATATATCACAGATCAATAGACAGACCCAACTGTCTGACTGTTATATACATACATAGTTATCAGAAAGAGAAGTATCAACTTTTGGGTTTTCAAAGCTGAGGGGCTCCTTTACAGTTACCCAGAGTCTCATCTGGCTATATCACTAGAATACTCTTCCCATGAATAAGCCCCGAAGCAAAATGCTAACTTCAGAGTATATATACCCTTCTTCAGGGTCAGAGGGAATCACAACCATTATGACCCACTGCTTAATTACAAAGTAACAAAAGGTGTGGGCCTTTCTGAAAAACAAGCCTCCCCCAATCAAGCTTCTCTTATCGGTCTCCACCTAAGGTCTGTTAATAGGCTGGGAAGATCTTCAACTCCCATTAAAATTACAATACTTTGAGGCTGAATCTGGAAAAACCCGCAGATCCTTATTCCCTTCCCCTTCAGCTAGGTTTTAATTAGTTTCAAGAGATTGTTGCTCAGTTGTGTTTGACTCTGTGGACCCTAGCACACCAATACCGTCCTTGCGGTTTTCTTGGCAAAGATATTGGAGTGGTTTGCATTTCCTTCTAAATGACTTGCTCAAGATCACACAGCTAGTAAGTATCTAAGGCTAGATTGAACTGAGGTCTTCCTGTCTCCAGGCCCAGTGCTGTATTCCCCAAGCCACCTAGCTGCCTCCAGCATCAAGAGGTACTTGAGTTCAAATCCTATCATCACTTCCTGAGTGCATTCCTTATTCTGATAAAACTTCATTTGACTGATCTCATCTTATTTCTCATAAATAGCTGTAACTGATCTCATCCTTAGCATTTCATCTTGACCCTGTATCTATGGCATGAGGGTATAGAACAGCTTTGGGAGCCACACAGGATTGGCATCTCAACCGCTAGCTCATTGTTAGAGAGTTTTCTCTCTGTAATTGGGGGCATTAGTATGAATTATTCATGTTTTATAACCAAGGTTCCAAGGGCAGAATTACTATGAATTTGGGCCTTTATAATATCCCCCCATCTGACTACATACCTCATCCTAGTGATACCTAGTGTGACACTAATCAATGTGCATTCCATGATCCCAGTGGTAGAGCCTATAGCCATGGAGAAATCTGAACACCGTCATTGATATTAAAGTGGAAAAAATGAAAATATTATATTTCAAAATATCTCTGTGGAAGTAAGATTGGGGCCCATGAAAGATTTTTCCTTTCAAGCCCCTTTATAGGCAAAGACCCCCAAAGTATCATTGTCCTTCCAAAGAGCATGGGAGGCTGCTTTGGGCTAAGAATGCTGAGAGGAAGGTCCATATTCTCTGTAGTGTTTAGTATGAACCATATGCAAATGGAGACTTGATCAATTCAATATTTCAGGCTTAGAATGTCAATGAAAACAGAGATAATGTTTGGGATGCATTTCCTTCCTCTGTCTTTTTATTTCTAATCCTATAGTTATTGCTTTTCTACTCTAAGCCCTCTGGACTCTCAAGTTTGCATTTCCTGTCTTGCTTTTCTATACCACAGACAAAATTTATATCACTAGGGATACAAATAGCATGCCCTTTCTGGCCACTCCACAGAGTGACTTGCATTTCCCTGAAGCTCAGACCACCATGCTAACTCAGCTGACTCTTCTGGGCATCTCCAGTCACATATGATCTCTTGGCAGGAAGCCTCATGAGAAATCACCCTATTAAAATGTCCTGAGGTCGCTATGCTATAGACTTATGCAAGTTAAGGACCTCTTCTGTGGTCTAAAACCAGATCACATGGTGGAAGGAGGGAAGGTGTTCCAGAAGAAGCTGCTTCTTCACCTATCTTACTCATTGTAACTAGCATTTATAGAGGGTTTTAACGTATACAAAGCACTTTAAATGTGTCATTACATTTGATCCTTATAACAACTCTGCAAGGTGCTATCATTATCCCCATTTGAGGATGACCGAGGTCAAGTGACTCACCCATGGGTCACATAACTTTGGAAATATGTGAGGCAGGATTCAATCTTTTTTTAATTCCAAACACAATGCTCTATGTACCATGCTATCTAATTGTTGCTGTTGTTAGAAAGGAAGGACACTGAGAAAACTCCAAGTAGTCCTAGACTATGGACTAAGTGCTATATTTCTATGGGGACTTTAGGTCATCACAATTGTGTTTTCTATTTGCATCAACTATGCCTAAGAGCTACTGAGGGGTCAATGGATATGGATTCTTAATGCTGAAACATTATTAAAAATAAGAATAGGGACTGGACTCATCATTTCACTGAAATAGAGAAATCCCAGATGAGGAAAATCCCTCTACCAATGTAGCTGAACACTTTTTTCTGTGACTTCTGGACTTAGAAAGTTGCTTAGAGCACTGAGAGTTTATGTGACTTACTTAGAATTAGTTGACATGGTCAGATGAATATTGTAGGTAGGACTTGAACCCAGATCTTACTGGCTCCAAGGACAGCTCTCTATCTACTATTCCATGCTGTAATAAAAATACAAGTAGTTGTACAAAACCCTTTTAATTTAATGTAATCAAAATTATCCATTTTGTATTTTGTAATGCTCTCTATCCCTGGTTTGGTCATAAATTCTTCCCTTCTCCATAAATCTGACAGGTAAACTATTCCTTGCTCTCCCAGATTGCTTATGGTATCAGCCTTTATATCTAAATTGTGAACTCATTTTTACTTTATTTTGGTCTATGCTCAGTTTCTGTCATACTGTTTTTCCATTTTCCCAGCATTGGAAATCAAGGGGATGCCCATCAATTTGGAAATGGCTAAACAAGTTGTGATATATGAATGTAATGGAATACTATTGTGCTATAAGAGATGAGGAGCAGACAGACTTCATAATAACCTGGAGAGACTTGTATAAACTGAGGCTGAGTGAGGAGAGCAGAACCAGTAAAACATTGTATACGATTATAGACACATCATATCTGTCATGACTTACTTTGCTAGACTGGGCTCTTCTCGGCAATGTTCTAAGACAACTCCAAAAGACTTATGATGGAAAAGGCTATCCACATCCAGAGAACTAATTACAGAGTCTAAATGCAGATTGAAGCAAACTATTTGCTCTCTCTCTTTTTGTTTCATTTCATTTGTTATAACTCTTCATTACAATTTGACTAATGTTTAATGTGAAGGTCTATGTAGAACCTATATCAGATTGCATGCCATCTTGGGGGGAAAGGGAGAGGAGAGGCCCAGGGAGAAAATTTAGAATTCAAAAACTTGTGGAAATGAATGTTGTAAATTAAAAATAAATAAATTTTAAAGAAAAGATACAATTTTTATCAATCTTTTACTTATTCAAGGATTTTAGTGTCAGACTATCCTGGGCTCATGGACCACTAGCTTTTTTTAAGAACCTAAAAGCAGTGAGGCTACCACAGAGGTATATCGTGCCCCTTCAGAGCACCTGCAGAACCATGCCAGTTGCATTTTGCCTCAGCCCTGCTACCTAAATACTTGCTCTCTTTGAATATTTGAGTTCATCTGACCACAGAGTGATGGTGTCACCAAGTTAGAACTCTAATTACTAAAGAGTACCCTACATTGTGGGAGGCATAAAAATAACACTAGTGGAGTCACAGAGATTACATAAGCTAAGGAAAAATAAGTGGAAAGGTTTGGCATGGTGGTACCTACCTGTAATCCATTCTACCGAAGAGACTGTGTCTGATGATTGCTTGAATTTGGAGTTCTGAACTGAATAGGGCTAAAACCAATGGGGTGTCCATGCTACTTCTGGCATCAATATGGTATAAGGGCCACTAGGCTGCCTAAGGAGAGGTGAACCAGCCCATGCCAGAAAAACAGAGCATCTTAAATCTTCTGTGCCAATCAGAGTTGAGTTTGGACCCATGAATGGCCACTGCACATCCAACTTGAGAAAGATAGTGAGACCCAGTCACAGAAAAGAAAATAAGAAAGGGGAAACCAAATTTGAAAAAGAGAAAAGAAAAAGAAAGAACTAAATAGGGTAAAAGAGGAGATCATTCAATTAGCATCCAGGAAACTATCATTTAGTAAAAAGAGACCCAAATATGGTAAGAACAATGACCTTGCTGGAGCCATGGGGGCACAGGAAAAATACTGTCATGGCATCCCAGAACCTAGGACTCTTGAGTCAAGTTTGGAGGATTTGGTAGAGTCCAGCTTTCCCTGAGGTGTCAAAAAATAAATACTCTGGTCATTGATTGTGTGAAAAAAGGAGTTGGAGAGCAGTTGAAAATTCTCTCCACCTCCTCCTTTCATATACTGATGGAGAATCCCCTAGTCTTCTTAAGTTTTCTTCAGAAGGTTTCTAAGTCATTATGAAACTCAAATGAAGAGGTATGGAAGATTATGTTTATTTGTATATGGAGCAGAAGATAGCTGTATCACTTGATTCCTTTCTTGTTATTTAGACTTCATTCACATCTTAATGAAATGCTTTTGCTTTGGATTGATGTATCTCTTATGTAACTTGGAAATAGAGTATATACTGAATGGAACCTCTGGCTATGATTTGCATACTTAATTCCCCCACATATCCATACTTATCCTGGGGTAGTGAGAGGTTCCAGAGATGTCTGAGGTCTGTGCCATACTTATAACTGTGTCCTTGATTTATGCCTAAAACATTTGAATAAGATTCTCATTGGTGGTGAGAAGGAAGACTTAACAATAGGCACCTATGGGAGGCGGGGCAGAGTTAGCATGAGAGCTTGGGAGAGTCATTCTTCTTTCTAGCTTGCTTTCCAGGCCTTCAGGGAGAGACTTCTAGAGGATTCAGTGCCTTGCCATGCTCCTTATTTCCGGCTTGCCTCCTTAGGGACTTTAAGGAATTTTTCCTTGAGTGAGATTGAAAATTCTCTCTCTCTGTCTGTCTCTTTCATATTTTGCTTCTAGTGGGACAACTCCTTCATTCTGTCTATATTCTAATCTGTGGGACTTCTCTGATTTGTTTGCCACCTTTTTGAATAAATGAATGATTTCACTTACTTTTTACTATATGTGAAGGTCTTTTGTGTAACCATCATTTCATGGGAATGAACCAAACCTTCCAGTATAAGCTTGAGGGTACTCCCAGTTTAAAAGATAGCATTCAAGCAAGCAGTTTAAACCTAAAAAAATAATCATTTCCCTGAGGCTAGCAACATTTAGGGGCAGACAAATACCTTCTCAGAGGAGATTAGAATGATTATGTGAATCCAGTTTGGCTTCTCTTCTGAAGAATGAGCCGGCCAAACCCTTCTCACAGTTAACTTGGGGTTAAGGAACATGGTTACACATGCATTGAGGAAACTTGAGATAATTTCAGAGCTTTTCTTTGTACTGTAAAAACAGAAGCAGGGGGAAAGAAGGAGTGACTTCAGCATTTCAAGGAGCCATATTTTTGTCAATAATGGTACTCTCTCTTTATAACTCTCTAGTCAACCTGACAGTGAGCTTCTCTAAGCTTAGCTAGGCTTGTCTGTCTTCAGATCATAGAGAATTTGTCACTGGGCTCATATATGAATTATTTCTAGTTTAGTAGTACCTGCCAGAGCTTGTAAGGTTGTTCTCCATTCAAGAAGCTTTAAAAAAACACAGGATCGCTTCCATATTGCACTGAGGCACCCGGGTATGACTTTAATAAAAGGCAATAGTGGTTATTCATATAACAATTTCTTTCTGTTTTCAGAGACAAGGATTACATGAAAAACTACCATCCCTGAATTCCCAAACATGAAGATAACATTAAAGTTAGTGTTTAGGGATATAAAATTACAGAATGCCAGCAGTAAGAGAGTCTTTCAAAATTACCCAGTCCAAATCAATATTTCATTAACAATTTCCCCAAGGTTAAAAATGCATTAGGTAATAAGAGGCAGCTAGGTGGCTCAGTGGATAGAGAACTAGACTGGAGTCAGGAAGACCTGAGTTCAAATTTGACCTCAGATACTTACTGGTTGAGAGACCCAGGGCAAATGGCTTAACCTCTGTTTGCCTTAATCCGCTGGAGAAGGAAATGGCTAATGACTCCAGCATCTTCGCCAAGAAAATCCCACGTACAGTGATGGTGTATTATGATTCACAGGATCACAAAGAGTCAGACCAAACAACTCAGTAGAATTAGGGATTGAATGTTATTTCTCTCCAAAGTTAGTGTTCTTTCTATTTAATGATTATTTCTCTCAGTTTCCAATGCAAAGTTGGATTATTAATGTCATTTAGGCAAAATTCCAATGTACTGATTATGTGTGTGTGTGTGTGTGTGTGTGTGTGAGTCCCATATGTGCCCGTGGAAAGGAAACTTACCACTATCATCCACTGTTAATTAATATTGATCATGAACTATATCATTGGGAAAGGGAGACAACTTCTTAGCCTAGGCAGCAAGGAATCACCTACTTCTCAGAGGATGCCAACAACCTATAGAGGAAATTGGTTCCCAGCCCTTGACATTCCCTTGCTGAGTACCATATCTCCATATGGTTCCCTTCAACCTCTACTGGAGTCACTGGTAGTTTCCTCTGGAAAATGCAATCCTCCCAGTGAAAACTCACTACCTCAATAATGACACATTCCTACGTGTCAAAAATCTACTAAGTATGGGGAAACCTGAAACTCCCACTAACTGTTATCCTGTGACATTCCAAATTTGTTGAGGACCATGATTCCTGGGGACTTTTTTAGGCCTTGGAAAGAAGATGAGCCCTCATAAAGCAAATATTCAAGTTTGTTCAAGAAATAGAGAAATTTAAAGGATATGATCCTGCACAAAAACAATTAACTCAAGAAAAAGCATACACACATATAAAAATGAATTCTATATAATGAAAATGCAATACTTAAAATCCTTAAAACAAAAAGTATACAGTTATTATCAAACAGAAAATGAAAATAGATTATCTGTCCTGGGCCCAGTTTGACATACATACATATACAGGAGAGGCTATGTGGACTTCCCAATTCCTAGCAGGGAGAATGAGGAGATATGAAGGAAAAGGGAAAAGGAAGAAGGGGAGGGAGAGGGAGAAGAAAGAGAGTGCAAAGTCAGACCTTCTCCGCTAAATTCTAGGTTGAAGAAGAGTCAAGGCTGAGCAATGTGAGCCCATGCTACTGCTTTATGTTTTCCCACAAAGGGAAAGGTCTAAGGTAGTGCATAGCCCAAAGATGTCTTTCTTGTTGTCAGCCAGAAAGGAAGAGAGAAATGGGAATGGCAAATATCCAGAGGGACCTATTTGTTTCATTCCTCTCAATATTCACCTCTCCTCTCTGCCCAGACACATATTCTACTATTACTAATGCTTCTAGTCAAATCAGGCCACATGTTACTCATCAGATGTTCCCCTGCTAGGTCTTAAGGGCTGTCATTCAGTTCCACCCACAAGGGTGTTTTAACTTCCTCTTGCAAACAGCTAATGGAAGGAGTCAATTGGACAGAGGATTGTCTGTATACAAGTCCAGTTCCTCAAACTAGCCCTCAGGACTCACTGGGGATCAGAGTAATGAATAAAAAAAAAATTACCTAACCTGTTTTGCAATGGAAAGTCTTCTCCATCCTGTGACTCCTTTGTGCAACATTCCCCATTTTACAGATGAGGAAATTAAGGCAGAAAGAAATTACATGACTTACTAGGGGGTCACACAGTCAAGAAGTATCTGAGGCTATATTTGAACTCAAATCTTCCTGACTCCAAGCCCAGTGCTCTAACCATTTTGCCAATTAGCTGCCTAAGTGGCAAGTAATAGAAATCAGATTTTCTTATTCATAGGTCATTACCTTGTCTCCTACAAGTGCTATAGGAAAGGGGGCTAAGGAGATGATCTAGGCAGCTAGGTGGGGCAGTAAATAAGGAGCTAGATTTAGAGAGTCAGTTAGTTTGAACATACTAGTTTTGTGACCCTGAGCAAGTCACTTAATCACTCTTAAATGTCAATTTCCTCATCTGTAAAATGAGTACTGTTATTAATAGTACCTATTTTATAGGGATTGTTATGAGGATCAAATGAAATAACGTATACAAAATGCTTTGCACACCTTAAAGTGATATATAAATGGTAGCTATTAGTATGAGATAGTGATATCTGGGGTTTCTTTCAATTCTAATGATGTATGAGACTATATTAATGAGTTCATAGAAAAGAGAATGCCATGATAACTCCTTTGGTTGAGAAAGGCTTCAAGAAAGAGATGAAATTTGAGCTGGACATTAGGCATAAGGGGGAGAGTTAGTAATTAGACATGTGATTTCATTGGTATAAGGGACTTCTGGATGAGGGGCCTCCCTCAATCAATTCAGGTGGGCCCCTTCTCTATAATTTATAGCCTTGCTTCTAGATCATTGAGATCTAGATTGAAGAAGACTCCTACCCCTCTCTAAATCATTGAGAGGTTAAATGACTTGCTGCCTAGAATTACACAGCCAAGGCAAGACTTGGACTATAGTATTCCTGCCTTCAAGGCTAGAACTGTATCCACTGTGATGCACTGCTCTTCCCTCTATCCTGGAAAAGCAAAAAGTGACTAAGAAGGGGGAAGAAAATTGTCCTTTGTTATTATTAAATGGCTAAATAGCCACATTCCCATCATCAAATAAGAGCCATGAAATTGACCTTCCCTAGGTAAAATGATAGACCTCTGAATTTATGAGAGTGATGCAGGGCAATAAAACTTTAATCACAATACAAACAGAGTATTTTCAATAGACATATTACTATTTCACTTTTCATTAAAGTGACTCAGGCTATTTCTTCCACCTGATTTAGAAGAGATTCTTTTTTGGCCTTAAAAGGTAAACTCCAGACAAAAATATTCTGACCTCGAATAGGATTAAACTGTAATCTCTGTTTAGAACAATTCTTAATTCTATCATGCAATTGAAAGATTATTAGCATGAACAATCTGAATTTATCTAGGATACACTTAATTCTCTAGTGGTCCAAATCTGTGTCCCTTTAAAAGGAATCCCATCCCCCTACTCCTGTTCTTTTTTTCTTCTCTGCAAGGAGTATCTCAGCAGAGTTGCCTGGTTACTCAGAATCAGAGACTCCTTGAAATGTCTGTTGATGAAGGAACAGGCACAATTTGGCAATTAGAGCAGCTTGATTTGACATCTAAATGTAGAAATCTTTAGGAAAAAAATAACCATTTAAAGTGTTGCCATGTACAAAATGGAGTGGGAGAGAGATTAGACTGTGCATAATGACTGACTACGATGTTCTTTCTGGGAATGTGAAGGTGGCCAGCAGTATAGAAGCTGATTATTAATAAAGCTTTTAAGACTTAATTTCACATCTGTTAATAAACCACCATGCCTATGATATATGAATTTCTAATATGATTGGAAACTATTTTCCTTCACTGAAGAAATTCGATGCCAATTAGCAAGGTGAAAAGCCTTCTATTCAGCTGGCAGTTCAGCCCTGCAGGTTTGAGCTGTTTTAACTTCACAAAAATAGCTCTTTTGGAGCAAATTGGGTTAGTTTCTGCCTGGCTCCACCCCCATACCAGACACAGAGATGGTGGAGGAGTCTCATTGCAGGGGGAAAAAAACCCTCCCACACCTGCCTGTCTTTAATGCTCTGTGCCTAGAAGAATGAAAATAGGCCAACCAAGCCATTCTCTCCCAGCTGGTATGAATACCCCCTCATGGTCTTCTTTAATTCCTTTTCCACAAATGTCCCACCCCAGCTTTTAGCAAAAGCACCACGGCTATGAGTTAAGCTTGCCCTTGGTTTCTCCTCATTCAGGCTCCCTCAAACTTTTTCGTCTTTTTTCCTTTTAAAAAAAATTGCATTTTGGGGCAGCCAGGTGGCGCAATGAATAGAGAACTGGACCTGGAGTCAGGAGGACCTGAGTTCAAATTCAGCCTCAGACACTTGATACATTTACTAGCTTTCTGACCTTGAGCAAGTCACTTAACTTCAATTGCCCTTCCTCCCCTTCTCTCCCTCCCCAAAAAAAAATTACCAGGACTGCCTATATTTAAACAACAGCTTACAAAGTTATAGTTACATAGAGTAAATGATGTCTTTCACTAGTTTCAGGCTATTATAACCATTTCCCAAATGGAAAACAAAGGTTTAAATTTTCAACTTGTTTCTGAGGGAAAAGTAATCATCTACATCCATTGCTAGTGGACCAGTGATCTGCCCCCATCTCTACTTAAATACAGACAACCCCAGGCTCTTGTCAAACTCTATGCCCAATTCACAGAATAATTTCCAATTTATTCAGCATAAAAAGGGACCTATTTTCTGCTTCTTCCAAAAGTGACAGAATCATTCATCAGAACCTAAAAGAGCAAATGATAGCAATTAACCTTCTAATCATAGTAAACCAAGAGCCAGAAATTATATTCTTTACAGTAGGTTAAAAGAAAGGGAGATGCGGAGTCATTTCAAAGGTGTTTAAAACTAGAATATGAGACAATGGGGATTCCTCACCTGGGTACTACCATGGCATCCCTCTTCTCTGGGTGCTGGGGAAAATCATGTATCCCGATGTGATGGCACATACTTGTAATCCCTATTGATGAAGGATTGATTGATGAGGTTGGTTTAAGTCTCACTTCCACCAGATTTCCTTCCAGTTTTCCCAGTGACTTTTGATAAATATTTTTAAAATGGAGCGGTTGATCAGTGGAATGGCTTAGGTACACAGAATACAGAAACAACAAACCCAAATATCCATAAGTTTAGAAAATTGCTTACTCAATGAGGAAATATGTGCTAGAGTTGTAAATAGGAGGAAATCTCCAGCTGCATTGAGCTTTATAAAAACCTGACCTGTCATAAACCCCAAATTTCCAATTGGAGGAAAGACCACATCATTTAGTGTCAACCCAGGTAATCTCAAGTGAGAATGCTAAGGAAAAGACTCAAATTTGGAAAGAAAGGACAGTTACTTATCAGTCTCTACCTCCAAACTCATAACTAGGTTAAAAAAAACCAGGGCTTTGCCACAAGGTACTAGAACTTTAGAACAGGGCTGGGGCCTCAAGGTCAAGTGTGGCCTTCTATGTCCGTGGCCTTTTGACAGTCCAAATTTTACAGAACAAATCCTTCTATTAAGGGGATTTGTTCTGTGAAGTTTGGATCCAGTCAAAGGACTGCACTTGAGGACCTAGAGGGCCACATGTGTCATTGAGGCTGCAAGTTCCCCAGTCCTGACTTAGGTCTTCAGAGCATTTGAACTCCTCCAACAACAGAGAAAGAACTGAGCTTAGCACCCACTTAACAAGATAGAATGATTCTCTAGCTCTTGGCTACACCTACATTGAGCTGCCACATAATCCACCCTACTCAGCTCCACCTCCCCAAAGTTCCTATGGCAGCCTTGCTAGTCTCAGGATCAGCACTCCCCACCCCACACCTTCCCCATAAGAAATGGCTTAGGTACTAAAATTGCTGGTTAAAGCTCTGTTCATTACATATTTACCATGGATATCATCAGCATTATTGAATCCATTGCTCTTGCTAGAGAAAAAATGAAGCTTCAAATATCATTGTTGGAAAGTGTGCTGACTTTCCTTTCCAAGGCCTCCTTTTCAGAAAGGCTAGGGAAAGGAGGTTGCTTTTGGTAACAGAAATATAATCACTTATGTTAGCCTCTCAAGAGCCTTAATATGCTTAGGCTTAGAAAAAAACATGATCTCCATTTAAATAGAAAATACAAAAGATGAATCAAACATCCAGGTGAGATCCAAGGTGACTTTTATCCAGTAGAAGCTGAATTCTCAGGTAGGCCCACAGAAAGGTGACTAAGAATCTGCCAGTTCTGAGATCATAGCTTCTCCTTCCTCTATAAGCTCATGTTTGTAACTAAGCATTCAAGGAGACATATACACAAAGAGGAGGAGTGGTTCCCAGAGGAAGTAGGCTCTAGGAGGAGACACTGTCAAGCTCATCAAAACCACAGGCTAATTTTTTAGGGTACATATACATACTACATATGTATTATACACATATACATACAGATATGCATATATGTGCATATTGTGTGCATATGTATTACATATGTATTAGTATATATGCATAACTGAAAATATTTGTAAATCATATAAAAATATATATGTTCATCTAATCTAGGGGTTCTTAATCTTTTTTGTGTGTGTCTCATGAACTCCTTTAGCACTTAAGTAAAACATGAGTCTCAAATACCATTTGTATGGTACTGTCCTCAATGGAGAAGAGAGAGACAGGGGCTCTGTGCTGTGTATCTGTATGAGAGCTACTGTTAGTGAGAGCTAGAAAGAAGAAAATGTTAGGGAGAAGGCTGATCTTAGTCTCAATAAGATATGTGGTTTCTTCCCAGAGCCTTTTTCCTCCCTTCAGAAAACCAGAGAGAGTCTGAAACTGAGTGTCTTCTCCCTTGAAGCTAGAAGTCAGATGACCAGGATTCTCTCTTCTCTCTAGATCTATAGATAGATAGATAGATAGATGGGTGGATGGATGGATGGATGGATAGATAGATATAGATACATATACACACATATGTTTGTGTGTATATATGTATGTTCATAGATCCCACATTAAGAATGCTTAGTCTAGTTCGTGGTTTGGTGGCATTGAAAATGCTCCACCCTCCCTTCCCTGCAAAGATTGCCTGACTGATACTTCTCTTTCAAATTTGCTTTGTTAGTATCTGGTAGATATAGCCTTGGTTCATAATTTCAGGCTTTTTCATGCCTATAACTAAAATTCCTGAGGATTGTGACACAAAAGCTTATTTGTTCCAGGATAACCTAAGTATAAATAAAAGGTGTCGTATTACCCAGCCCTGATGCAGAATGGTCCTGTGACATGGTGTAGACCAAGTATTTAGGTGATGGACTGGTTCATAAAGGGAAAGGGTAAATAATTAGAGATGTAGCATACATTCACTTGTCCTCAGCTTGCCATCTCCATCTTTCCACCAAGCACAGATGCTATCAGATAGTATACACACATCCCCAGAATACTGTGTAGTTGCAAATGTCACAATTTCATTAATATCATTCTGGAAAAGAGATCACCCAGGAAAAAAAACAAACAAACCGTGAACCACCACATAAAAGGGATATGCCCAGGTCTTAACTCTTTCAACAGTCCACCCATACCTACCACCTCATTTGACTTCTCTTCCTATGAACTCTTCAAACTCTTTGCTTTAACCATAAAATAACTTGTTTGATTATAAAGTCACAGAATGCTAGAGTTGGAAGCGTATTCAGTGGTCATACTTAAGCAGTGTAATATAATAGAAAGGATATTAGATCAACTGTCAGTAGATCTGAGTTCAATATTTGTTTCTAATGCTTACTACTGCATGACCCTGGGCAAGTCATCAAAACTTTTGAAAACTGAGTTTCTTCATGTATAAAACTAGAGAAATTCTCTAGATTGACTCTGAGATTCCTTAGGGTTTACTGGCTAGAATTCTTTTGCGAAGACCAAGCCTAAACCAATTCACTCTGAATCTCATGGATTGGACAACAATGTGTCCCTGCCCAAGCACTATTTAATGGATATTTTTTGGGCCCTCATGGTTCAGAGTGAATGTAAATAGTAACTGTTTCCCTTTTGGCCAGCAACCTTGAAGGTCTTCCACTCCCAGTTTGATTTTTTTTTTTAAAGGGTTCATTCCTTGACTCACTTCTTAAAGAAGCCTATTCACTGAATTAGGTGTTGTCTCTTTCAGAGTGGGAACCTGAAATATCCAGCTTAAAACAACCCAGGTCTCCCATTTCATCCTGGGCCATCTCCAGTCATCCTGATGGATATCTGGCCACTGGATCCAGATGGCTCTGGGGGAAAAAGTGAGCTGGTGATTTTGCACAGTCCTCCCTCTCTCAAAGTTAATTGCAACTCACGTCATCATCTCCCTGATGTCATGGTCCTCTTCAAGAATGAAGGACAAACAACAATCACAAGCACAACAAATGTGCAGAGAGAATTAGACTTGGAGTCAAAAAGATCTGAATTCAAATCCTTCCTCAGATGCACAATCCTGGGCAAGTCATTTAATCTCTCTGTCTCTTTTCCCATCTGTAAAAAAGGGATTAAAATAGCCCCTATATTAGAGTGATATTGTAAGGATCAAATGAGGTAATTTGTAGAACACTTTGCAAACTTTATGATGCTACATAGATACTCAGTGTTACGTTATTAACTATTATAATTAAAAGAGAACTCAAACAAGGCAACCAATAGATTAGGATGTGATTGATATAGTCTACTGTATCTCTAGCAAAGCATGTGATGAAATGTCTCATAGTCTCGGTTAGGAAAAATAAGAAAAAATATGTACTGAAAATATGTATAGAAATATGTACTGAAGACTAATCTTCCCAAGTTCAAATCCAGTCTCAGACATTTACTAGCTGTGTGACCCTGAGCAAGTCACTTAACCCTGTTTCCCTCAGTTTCTTCATCTGTAAAATGAGTCAAAGAAGGAAATGGCAAACCACTCCAGTAACTTTGCTAAGAAAACCTCTAATGGCATCAGGAGGAGTTGGACACAACTAAAGAACAACAACAACAGCAAGACTGGCCATAGTCTGCCTTTGTTAAACCCTAGCTGGAATGTTGTGTTCAGTTCTGAGCGCCCTAATTTTAGAAGGCCATTAATAACCTTCACCAACTCCCTAATGGACATTTGAAACTGGATATCCCATAGATATCTCAAGCTCAGTGTCAAAATCAGAATTCATTATCTTTCCCCCAAATCCCAACTCTGAACTCACGTGTTTCTACTGAGGGTGTGGCCATTTTTCTAGTCATCCAAGTTTGCAATCTCATTGTCATCTTTTGACTTCTCACTTCACATAACCAATCATTTGTCAAACAGAGTTTATATCTCTGTAACTTCTCTCACTTATATCCCATTCTTTCCACTCAGAAAGAAACAACCCTATTTTTGTCCCTCATCACCTCTTGCCTAGACTACTGCAATAGCCTTAGAGTTGTCCTCCTTGCCCTGAGTTTCTTCCCACACCAGTCTATCTTCCATATAAGCACCAGAGTGATTTTCTTAAAGTTCAGGTTTAACCATGCCACCCACCCCCCAATTTGTCTATGGCTATCAATGGCTCCCTAGTACCTCTATGTTCAAATATAAAGTTCTCTCTTTGACATATAAAGTACTTCACAATATAGTCCCATATTACCTTTCTAATCATATTACACATTGTACTCTTCCATGCACTGTGCAATCCAACTCAACTGGCTTTGCCATTCCTCACATATAACATACCATATCCTATGTCTTTGCCTTTGTACCAACGTTCCCCCATACTCGGAGTGCTTAATCTCCTTAGTTACAACTTTTGGAATTCTAGATTTCCTTCAAGACTCAGCTCAATCATCACCTTCTATTTGAGACATTTCCTAAAGAAAAATGAATTTAAATACAAAGTAAATATAAGGTAACCTTTGGGGTACTAAGTGGGGAGGGTTCCAGTGGTGGGGAAAGGGGTTGGGGGGGAAGCCTCCTGAAGAAGGTGGGATTTGAATTGAGTATTGGAGGAAGCCAGGGAAATGAAGAAGAGGTGAGGAAAGAGAGCATTCCAGGCACGGAGACAACCATTGAGCTAAAATTCATGTTTGTTTTACTTAGAATTGTTGCCCATTATTTGGAATACATACTATACATGGTCCAGAAAACTCCCCCACTCTTAATGAATTTGAATACTGTATGATGGGCAAATTAAGATCCTGCCACACACTTCCCAATTGAAATAAGACTTTATTTAGATCTCTCTGAATTTGGAAAGGTGAGGAGAGTCATCAGTGCAGATCATATGGAAACTTATTTTGTTTGGGGATACTGGATTCACACTATAATTAATATTCTCTTTATCTTTTTTTAAAATTTTGAGTAGTAGGACTTATGTTCTCCCAGATCACATTCTTAGGGAAAACATATTGAAACCAATCTGTTGTGAGAATTATTTTCAGTCAGAGAAGGTACAGTATGTAAAATTAATGTACAGACTGCTAATGACTTATTTTGGTGCTATTGCCATCTTTGAGAACAGGACAGGATTTCATGGGGCATCTTCCACAGTGAGGAGACTCCCAAGGTCCACGTGAAACAATGAGATGACAAAGAGAGTAGTTCTTAACAGAATTCCCAAATCCCATCACCTCACTTTTTTTTAAACTGCTAGTGATACAGTAATTAACAGGGCAGCCACAAGGGAGAATATTGGAAATACCTCCTCACACAAGGTAGAACCTTTTGAAATAAAAATGGAGGGCTGAATGAAGGACCCACTCCATGGCCCAGTCTGCCCTCTGTAACCTTGGGAATCTAGGTGGCTTCTGTCTCTTATGTTTTAGTTATGTCATCATCCTCACACCCTCTCTGCTACAGTAGAACATTGAACTTGTCCAGTAATGGGATGAACCTGTATGTAATGGAGAGACAGATCCAGAAAGGAGGACTTATCTTCTGGGACAGATGAAAGAAAGAGTAATACAGTGGGGGAAAAACAACAACATGCTGAATGTGAAGACAGAGAACCTACATAATGGCAATGAAATTTGAAGATCCTTTTGTATTGGAAAGCTAAGAGGTACTTAGCACCTAGTTTCAAATTAAGCCTCTGTTAAAGAAACAGAAGTTATGAACTCATGTTGCTGATGTGACAGGAAGGGGCTGAATAGGGAGGAGCAATATTGTATATAAAGAAAAACACTAACTGGGAAAGTCAGAATTTCCTGGGAACTTATGGTGGCAGAGCTTCTTTAGAGGGCCAGCTGGAGCTGCTGAGGAGCTGCGGAGTCCAAGCACCAGCTGGAGATGCTGAGGATTT
>CM053585.1:502246963-502260005 GCA_028646515.1 Pseudochirops corinnae
TCTCCTCTCCTCTCCTCTTCTCTTTTCCTCCCTCCATCCCTATGGTAGCTTATGGTAGTAGCCTTGTTCTTACTTTACATCTATAATAAGATAAAACATATTTTCCTTTAATCATAAGACAAATCTTATATCCATATCTCTCTAGTATAATCCAGTGTATAACATTCAAAAATCAATAACAACCTTCTCAAAACTCTGAGTCAGAGTAACCTTTTTTTTTCTTTAGAACTCTGCAACAAACTGCTCCATATGAAAGGGAAATATCTTACAATAGAACTGGGAGAAAGTACACATGCTTGTTGGCAGAGAGAAAGGAACCAGTGGAAAGGGAGACATTAAAGATATTGGAGAGACAGAGGGGAGAAAGAGGGAGAGAAAGAGACAGAGACAGAGACAAACTGAGACTGAGAGAGACAGAAACCAAGAGAGACAAACAGACAGACAGAGAGACAAAGAGAGGATCACCAGAGCAAAATCCTGGTTGAAAGAAGGGATGGAATATCAAGGAATCAGGAATTCATCCAGGAATCATTTGCAAAGAGTATCAATACAATTTCTCTGGGATGCATGCTGTGTTGGAATCAGAAAGAGGCCCTATGCAAAAATGAAGTTTTCATATTCTAATTTTAATACTTTTACCTTAACCACCCACTCCAGATATTTTTTTCTTATCTGTTCCAAGGGAGATGTGCTCATTGTTTACACGGCCCAGGGTTTCATTCAGGGCTTTGCAAATGAACAGGCTCTGCTGTGTACTGTTTGCTTTTTACTGCCTCCTTGGGATCAAACAGAGATGAAGATTCCTCAAATTAAACATAGCCTTATGAAACAGCAGCTAACAGCCACCAGCGAAGTAAATATGCAAGAGGACTAGGGTGGTATTTGGGTGGTATTTGGGCTATGTGGAAGGATTTGGGTTTGCTCTTTTCATGTGTGGTAGAATAATGAGCTATAAAGAACATTCTATAGAGGCATACTGGACAAATCCCAGGAAACCTTGGGTAGCTTTAAACTTATATTATTTATTTTTCATGTTTAAACAAAAGTGGGATTTTTTTTAAATGATGGGAAAAGGGCCTAGTAGACAGCCTACACTGCTTCAATAATTTCTAAATGATGCTCCAATATATGATGCAGCATCATTTTATTTAACAAAGGGTCTTTGGAGTTGGGTGTGACCAGATGCAGCTGGTAAGATGTGTAAAGAGCAGAATGTATGTCACGTAGAGCCAAGATTCCCTGAATAGCTTATTAAGCCTGATAAATTCTTTTTAACATTAAAGATCTAACTCTACATTGTCCTCCCAGTTTTTATTCCGAACCATTTGTACTTAAACATTTTTTGCTTTTGTTTCAGGGACAAGTATTTTGGATGTCTCTTTTGGTTGAACAGAATCTGATTAATTGCAGCTTTGTGGACATGTGCCTCCCCTGGGTTGGCATTATGAAAAACTACCTGAAACATAAAACACCTAACCTGCTCCAGAGAAGAATGAGAGGATTACATGTTATCCAATCAGCAAGAATTGATCAGGGGTCTACTATTGTGTGAGGTGTTGGGGATACAGACAAGGATGAAACTATTAAGGTAAACATTTATGAATGTAGGTGGCACCCCCACAGGTTTACAGGTTTACTTTCCAAGTCCCACTAGCACTGGCAGGTTAGGGTTATTTTGTTTTTCCTAGCACTATGGCTCACAAACCCTTTTCCATTGTGTTCTCCATCACCAGTCATTTAGTGGTTGGGTCGTTGTCCTTTATTCTTGAAGAGTACCCAAATGACATTACTATGTCAGGGTAAAGGTACAGTGCATGCACAGTCCTATGGTTGATTAGATCAATACCAGCCACTTAACCATTAATCCTCATCATTATACCCAGTCCTTGCACGGTACCAAGGACTTTATATATGCCAATATGTGCCACTCTTTCTTTGGTATCTTCACTCTCATCAAGCTAATTCCTTTATCCAAAAAACTCTTGAAAGTCACTTTCAGCCTTGTGACTTTGCTACCTAACTGGAAGAGAGCAAATAATTTCCCTCTTTATACCGTTCTTTATAAACATGCAAATCTCACAACTTTCCTTTCTCATCTATTCCCACCAAATACACTTATGTCATTGATTATTTCTTTCTATCTACCTCAGCATCTAGTATAGTACTTACAAGTATATTAAAAACATTTATTAGGTCCTTGTTGTATGCAGAGTACTAAACTAATAACTGGGGGAGATAGAAGGAAGGAAGGAAGGAAGGAAGGAAGGAAGAAAAAAAGGGAGGAAGCATTTATTAAATACCAACTTAACATGTACTATGTGCCAGCATTTTACACACCTGACAAATATCTCATTTCATTTTTATAACAACCCTGAGACATAGGTGCTATTATTATCTTCATTTTACATTTGAGGAAACTGAGACAGACAGAGGTTAAGTGATTTGTTCAGTTACATAGGTAGCAAGTGTCTGAGGCCATATTTGAACTCAGGATCGCATACAGAACATTGAAAACCCATGGGATCTTTCACCTGCCCTTTGGGACAATTCCAGAAGGCCATGAATTTGAAAAGTGGAAAAAGAAAAGAACAGGACAAAAAGAGAGTCTTGTAATGTCCCTGAAATGCCACAGGCAGAGTTAAACTTGAGTAGTAACCTGAGAAAAGTTATAAGGGCCAAGGTTTTCAGAGTAACTAAAAGGATGAGTATTCCACAAAGTTTTGTGCAAAAATGTGATTAATATTATAATTATATAGGTAGGCTAAAACAGACTGTTCAAATATTTTCATTTTACAGGGAAAAAAACACTCAAATCTTGTGAGAAGGCATAACGAGGAGCCAATGGTTGAAGTACTAGAGAAAGTCTACATCTCGATATAAGAGAAACTTCCTAATAATTACACACATATCTGGACATACATGAATTGGCTGCAGGAGGCAGTGTACCCTTCATCAATGGACATCAAGTGAAGGTAACGATTTGCCAGGGCTGTGGAAAAAGTTCTTAGTCAAATTCTGGTTGATGTAGGTGCACCTTCCTCATTTTTCCAACTCTGAGACTCTATGATAAGTTAAATATTGCATAGAAGCACATGTGGACAACAATGGTATGAAGAATGAAAAGGGAGACAGAATCATATCACTGGACAGTTTGGGCTGCCTTCCAACTTTCACCTTTTATCTGTCACTGAATGTATGTGTGTCTATATTCCATATACATCCATATTTGTGTAATAGTACCACAGCTGCACATACATATCTGGGTGTATTGTTGACATATTGATATTTCTTCAAACATAAGGGAAAACTTCCTAGCAATTAAAAAACTAAAAAGAAATGTAGTGGGATGCCTTAGGGAAGTAGTGAGTATTCTGTCATTGGAAGTTTTCTGACTAAAGTGAGATAAACACTTATTTGTGATGTTATAAAGGGGAGCCATGCCTTCCATAAGACACTGAGTTAGAAAGTTCCTACAACTCTAAAATTTGTTGAGTCCATGATCCAGAAGAAAATAGTAAAATTCAGCCAAGCATCTAAATCCTGTGTCTAATGAATCCAACTAATCTGGATACTTATAAAACTCTTCATCCTTGACATCAGTGTGTTTATATCTAAAGTTCTGGTGTCATATAGACACAACCAGAATTGATGCATTCTGAAAGAGAGAGATTAAGTGACTTGTAAAAGGTAAAATAGGCCGTAAGTATCAAAGGCAGAATCTGAGCCCAAGTTCTCACTGCAGAGTCAGTGCTCCAGTGCAAAAATCATTGACTTCAAATCCCATGTTCACTCCACTCTGCTGTTTAGATGGAAATTAACTCACTTGGCAACAAGCAGGCACATAGAATGGACACAAACCAGCTTAATATAAATGTGCTTTATTGCAGAGAAGTTATATTATTTACATGCTGCAATACATCACAACATAAATCTACCAAATATTTCCTGTTGGATGCTGTAGGTTGCCAGATAATAGTTTTAGAACCACAGAATAAAGTGAATAGACTTACAGTGATATTGACTCTACAACTCTCAGCAGCTATAATGCTAGCAAACGGCAGTGTTTTCTCAGTCCTCCCTGTCATTGCTCGCATGCAGAAACCTAAGGAGCAAATGCAAAAGCGCTGTTGATTTTCCAATCCATATGGCCACCAAAGCATACAATGGGTTGATTAATTTATTCGTCTTAAAGCATTTAATTCTTGCATAAAACATACAAGTCTATTAAGGTTAGCATAAATCTATTTCCTCATAAACCTGGATTAGAAACAAAGAAGTAATGATACAGTCCATACATGCACGGAAGGACAACCTAACAAATGTTTGTAACCTCAGTGTTTGTGGACTTCATTTTGATTGATTTTGCTAGTAAATGCTTTAACAATTCTAGATTCTAATTCTTTTGGATGAATGTTACACTGGTGGACACAACTGTGGGTTGAAGAATGTCACATAGATCTAATTTAGTATTTCTCATTGAAGCCGTGTCTCTAGCAAGATCAATACAATGACACTTGATTTTTTACTTTTTGGAAGATAAGTTGTAATAAAACTGAGGAATATTTGAAATGACTCACTGGGCTCAAACTGCACTAACCTAGGGAGCAAAAAAAAAAACTTTTAAAAAATAGTACTTTCAAAGTCATCACAAGGGCATGTCTTGAGTGATCAAGTGTAGAGGAAGGGAGCATTCTATGGGGAAAAAAAATAGATTCTCTTCATTTCCACTTGATCTTGGCCTACCAACCTGAGTAAAGCAACAAGCAGACAAATGATCATATAGGGCACATGGATAGTGGGTAGGGTAACAGAGAGACCCCTGCTTGAGACTTGATCCAGAACAAAGGAGCTGGGGAGACTTTAATTGTAAAGGAAGAGAACTCTTGGGTCCTGTGCCATCCCCGTAGGGATAAGATTCTCCATAGATGTCCTATTTCCTGCTTGCAATTCCTTTGTTCCTTTCTTCCTCTTATATTTTGTCTGTATTCCCTGGCTAAATGAAACCCAATCATTTGGATTAGAAATGAAAAGGGCAGAATAGGCACTTGACATACTACTATGTTTGGAATAGGCAAAGTGATGTCTGTTAAACTTTAAATTAAAATACATTTTTGAGTTTTTCTAATAAATTAACACTAAACTTGTATAAGGAAGCTACCAATGTCATATTGACAGGCAGAAGTCAGACCAGAGTCAGGACAAAGCAACTGCACTCCCAAGACAAAGCTTGAGGATCATAACTGGCCTCTCCATTGGTGTTAGTCATTCAATTAACCCAAGAAGCACTTATTGAGGACTATGTGCTAGACACTATTACTATTTCAAAATAACTTTGAGCCTTCGGTAAAACACATGGGACTTTTAATTATCACAAAATAAACCCCTACATATCCTGGAGAGCAATTTTCTGGCATTAAAATATGTGCATTTATAAAAATAATATTAAAATGTACCTTTTTTGTCCCTTCTAACATGTTACACCCTAGGCAACTACCTTGCTTGCCTAGCTTTCTCCTGGATCTTAGCAGGTTAGTGTTTTCAGCACTTCCCAATCCTATGGCCATTAGAAAAGAATGACTTTTAGAAAACTTGCCAGCACAATGTTTTGTCTTTAGAGGCAGAACTCTATTCTTTTATTATTTCTCCAGTCCAGATATATTACAATGTGAAGCCATGGGATATGGAACTTTCCCAGTGTTTAAGAGAATGAAGGACCAACATCACCTTGTTACAACTAAAATAGAAAGGGTTTGGAACCTAAAGTTGAACTTCAGAACTTTTATTCCTACCTGAACCAATGAGGAAGTCTAAGTAAATAAAGCCTATAAGACAGATGAATCGACTTTACATTCAATATGCATAATTAGAAAATATCCATGAAATTATCTAGATGCAAACCCAATTTTTCTTAGTAGTTCTTTAAAAAAATAGTCACTTAAAAGTGCTAGCAGGGAATACCTACATGTCTTTCCTCTGAAAGGCAGATTCCCTGGTTGTATAGTATATCTATAAGTAGAATGTCATTCCTTAGAGTCTTCTCTTTCCAAAAAAATAATCTTTTAAAGCATATTTTGCTCACTCTTAGCTCTTCCTTTAGACAGGGATGCTAAGTATGAAATACTGATAAAGAGAATAGTGATTGACAATTAACCAGAATGATTGGCTTCAGGTCTGGCTTATAACAAACAATGGATAAGTTGTCCTTAACTCATTGAAATATACAGCTTAGTAGGACCACTTGATCTCCAGTATCAATAGAGTTTCTGAGTGCTAACATAGAAGTGCAAAACAAGTAACTTATCTGCATAAAAACCTTGAATAATACCACATCAAACTATGATGTGAAAAATAGTCAAACCCAAATTCACAAGATAAATCACAGCCAAAACCAAAAAATTTTCTCATACCAAATTATGGCCTCCCAAGCCAGGGAAAGCTTGCCAAACTTCTAGAAATGAACCGAAGTTGTAGATAGCAGGTATGTTATAAGGTATATTGTTACAATAACAATTGAGTATCTGAAGATTGCATAAACATGTTGTTGTGTCACATAATATCAAAGTTATTTGCAAAAATTATACAATCTGGAATGCTTAAATATGAGACACAACAATGTACTGAAACATACATTTATAAGAAAATGAGAGCAATCAGTAATATAAAATGTATTTTTTTGGGATGCATTAAGTTAGCAGTGCTATCAAGGTTAAATGAGTAAAGTGAAAAGTTCATTTCAGTCAGCTGCTCAAGGATACAACTTTTCTTCATTTCTTAATTTTTTTTCCCCAAACTCTTTCTTTGTGATTTAGAATTTCCTCTGTTTGTCTCTTCAAAGGTAAATTTCAATGGGGGATGGGGAAGGGTAAACCTTAAATGAACATTTCCCTTACATACATAGTATCCCAAAAGTCTTAGTGTTAAAACTGCACTAAAACTTTTGGGACACCTCATAATTGCACCTTTTCTCTAGATTATTAAGGAAATTTACTTTTTTGGTGGGAGGGGGTTGGGGAAATTGTCACTCTGATATTTGTCCCCAAGGTATTTTCCGTATCTCCAACTCCAAACTCTACCGTTGTTGAAACCTGATGTTCTTCCACGATCCCTCCTTGATTAACAAGTTCTTCTTGGGAATTCTCAGACCCTTCCTAATCTTTAGTGGATATTGAAATCAGAGTTTCCTCCTTTCTCCTTTCATTTTTCACAACATTCCTTTATGGGCATGCTACACTTTAAAAGTGTCCCCAACCTCTTATTTGCGGGATGTTGGTGTTTTATTTGCACTTAAAGCAGAGGAGGCCAACAAGGCTACACTTCTCTCAGCATTTGGTAAACCTGGGGTTTCGTACTCCCAGGGACACACCTCAGCTCGGGATGTTAAAGGCTGCTGAAAGTTATTACTTGAGTTAAAGGAGGAAGATGAAAGCATATTTCCCTCAGAGGAAGACGGAGTTTTTTTCTGGTCTCCTATTTGGTTGGTATTTTCTTGCTCTGCTTTTGACGCTACAACTTTTGAAGGTAGTTCATCATACTGACCTACACAAACCTTGGCTGATGGACGTTGACCACCGTTTTCACCTTTCCCACCCCCAGGGAGAAGCTGAGTCTTAGCATTCAAATGCGGTTTCTCTTCTTCAAAAACATACTGTTCTGGGCTCTCCCAAGGGCACACCTCAGCCTTGTCAACACTTTTCTGATCAGATTGCTGATAGCCTTCATTGGGTTTAGGCTTGTGCTGAGATTTCTCCTTTGGGTGGGGGAGGAAGTTTTTCTCCATTTCAGAAGCTGCGATAGACACATGTTTCTGAACTTTTGATTCTGAAGGCACAGGACCTGATGTCAAGTCATAAACCTCCCAAGGACATACTTCCCCAATGTCAAAGTTATCCTTTAACAAGCCTGGGCCTGTTTCAGAATTGGTAGTGGGTGCACTCACCCGCTGTTGTTTCATAATTCCAGATTTGGGGGGTTTCCTTAGTTCTTCAGAATGAGTGGAATTTTTCCAGGCAAAATCTTTAGTCTCTATTTTATCAGGGTTGGAATGTTTTCGGTTGAACTCTTTGCCTTTGAGTGGTGGTTTGGGGGACTTATCATTTTCTTCCAGGCCTTGAAGTGATGTTTTCCCAGTCAAACTAAGAGTCTTCTCCTTGGCACTTGCTATAACACTGAGTGACTTCTGCAACACAGATGTTCTGGGATGCCCGGGCTTCTTCTCTGAGCTGAGGTTGTGAGCACTTGCTGACTTACACACCAAAGGGACTGACTCAGTAGATGAAGACTCCATGTTTTCTGTAACCTTCTTGTTGATTTTTTTACCTGGAAGGGAATCCAGTAGAGAGTTCTCTGTGGTCTCTACTTCATTTTCTGTTGGTATACTATTGGACTCTTCTGATTGGTCTCTAACATGATCATAAGTGCTATGTGACTTTTTTAAGGAGAAGACACGGTTTTTCAGAGACTCTTCCTTTGCCTTTACAGTGCCACTGGAGGATTCTTGGGGGTTTTTCCTCACAATGACAGCATTTTTGGCTGCATTGTGGTCCATGATCTCCTTATCCTCCTTAGAGCATTGCCTGCTGACTGTTTCCGGGATTTCAGTAATGCGCCTCATGATGGAACGGCCAAGGCCCTTTTTTGAGCACCGCTTTTTCTGGAGGTGTGGATTATTTGTGATCATCTTCTTCCTTTTGTAGATTTCCAGCTGAGCATAGAGTTTCTTTAATTCATCCTGAGAAGAGGGAAAAACCAGAAGGTTACAAAATGAAGGCAGTCAACTAAACAGGACAGTTAAGTATGAGTCAAATTAGACAGATCTGAACATTGTAAAAAAATAATATCTAAACAGATCACCTTATTCCTTTTTTTCTGCTATATGATCCTATTACAAATTTGTGTTTAGAGACTGATCTTCAAGAGAGAAAAAGTCTAAGGCCTCACACAGCATATATTCCACATTCATTTTTCATTGAACACCTACTTTAGATTTGTCATTACTATGGTCAGGATTGAATCTGGACCATCACATTAGGGATGTGTTGGTAAGACATAACTAAAGACTTTTTTGGAGAAATTATGAATTTACTCAGAAAGCGGTTTCTAAGACAGTAGATTTAGGTCAGATTGAAAGGTTTCAAAAATATTGAGTAATTACATAGCAGATCATCTTCCCAGAAGCAATATTCTTCCGCCAGTTGTTGTCATAGTTTGTCATGACCAATTCTTAATAATATGGTTCTCTATCCTACCCATCTGACAAGAAGATATAATATTTAATATAATGAGATAACCACTGACAGCCTCGGGACACAAGGCCAGCTTTTACCTTCACATTCTATCCATCCATTTGTCCATTCACTCAGGCCATCTCATCATCTGCCTATTGCCATTAACCTGCTTCTCTCCGTCAGGTCCAGTATCTCTTGCATTGGCCCTACTGGTGAGGATTTGCAGAGTCCATGCCCTAGACCAGAGGTTCTCAACCTGTGGGTCGCGACCCCTTTGGGGGTCGAATGACCCTTTCACTGGGGTCACAGGGGTCACCTGAGACCATTGGAAGACACATATTTCTGATGGTCTTAGGAACCAAGACACCGCTCCTTTATCCATCTCCAGGCAGGTCCGCCTACATGCAGATACATCTACATACGAGTAATAAAGGGTTGCGGCATTAGGAAGGTTGAGAACCACTGCTCTAGACCATTAGAAATTTAATTCATTTATTTGTAGAGTTCCTGGCCAGTGTCCTATCAAATTTCAGGGGACTAAGTATGTTCAAACTAGCCCACTATGTCTACAGCCTGGTCCTAGACACCAGACAAGTCATCTAGACATCTGACAACGCCATTTAACTTTCTCTCTGCCCCAACATCCCCACTTTACCCCTCCACAGAATAAAACTTCCTTTTGGCCACCTCTCTCTATGTGCGCTGTCTTCCCTTACTCAATGGATAAAGTCCTTGAGGACCAGAACCATCTCTTTTTAAATCTTTCTATTCCTCATGCTTAGAACAGTGTTTGACATAGAATAAATGCTTAATTTCATATAACAATAAATAAGAATTTTTAGAATCAGCAAGCACTTATGAGCATCTTTATACATTTTGTTGTCCAGTCAAACTTGCTTTCTTATTTTTTTTCTTCCCCACACATTACACAATTTCCATCACCCCTTTGCATTGGATGTGGATCATTCCACTTCACAAATGCTGCTCTGCCTGGTCTCAGTTCCATAGAGCAAAATGCCCCTCAACCAGGCATCCCCTTTTGTCTCCCCCATTCTTTCCCCACCTCCTTTGGGGTGTTGTTTTTTCCCTTTAGATTGCAATCTCTTAGAGGGCAGGGATTGCCTCTCTTTTTATTATTCATATCCCCAGCACTTAACATTGTGCCTGCCACATAGTAAGTGCCTAAAAAATGTTTATTAAGTTGGACTGAAAATCACTCTTGAGGGAAAAATGTTCTGCCTTCTCATCTCTTCCTGTGAAAATCTTCAAATCCCTGTAAGACTCAAACCAAGTGCTTTCTTCTGTTTGAGGTCTTTCCTGATTCCTTTAGCTGCTACTTCCTTTCCTCCACACCTCATTACATCTTCTCCAGTAGAGTGTAAGCTCCTTTAAGGAAAGGACTGTTTCACTTTTGTCTTTGTACAGTCACACAGTAGGCACTTAAAACTTTGTTTTTTAATAGATATTATGTGCTAGGTACCATTAGATGTTAGGAACAAAAAGACAGGAGCAGCTAGGTGGTGCAGTGAATAGAGCACTGACCCTGTAGTCAGGAGGACCTGAATTCAAATCCAGCCTCAGACACTTAACACTTACTAGCCATGTGACCTTGGGAAAGTCACTTAACCCCAACTTTCTTGGCTTCCCCCTCCAAAAAGTTAAAAAAAAAAATCAAATGAGAGAGATTGAGGAAAAATTTTTAAAAAATAAGAACAATTAAAACAAGAAGATTGTGAAAAGAATGTGAACCAATTAGAAAAGAAGATTCAGAATTTTAAGGAAGCAAATAACTCCTTGAAAATCAGAATTGGGCAAGGGGAAGCCAGCAAAGTCATAAGAGACTAAGAAATAATAAAACAAAAAAACAAAGAACGAAAAAATAGAAGAAAATATGAAACATATCATAAGAAAAACAAATGACCTGGAGAACAGATCAAAAGGAAACATAAAAATAATTAGACTACCTGAAAGCTATGATCAAAAAAAGAATCTTGATATAATACTACAAGAAATAATTTAAGAAAATTGTCCCAAAGCATTAGAATAAGAGGGAAAAGTAGAAATAGAAAAAATCTACCAATTGTCACCTGAAAGACATCCCATGAGGAAAACCCACAGGAATATCCTAGTCAAATTCCAAAACTCTCAGATCAAGGATAAAATATTATGAGCAACAAGAAAAAAAAACAATTAAATATGGCATTGCCACAGTTACACTCAAAGAAGAACTAGCAGTGGTGACACTAAAAGACTGTGGAGCTATGTGGAACACTATGTATCAGAAAACAAAAGAACTGAGATTCCAGCCAAAAAATATCATACCCAACAAAGCTAAGTATAATCCTGAATGGAAAAAAAAAAGATATTTAATGAATTGTCAGACTTTCAGGATTTTGTTTAAAAAAACAAACAAACCTGAACTTTATAAAAGATTTGACATAGGGGCGGCTAGGTGGTGCAGCGAATAGAGCACCAGCTCTGAGGTCAGGAGGACCTGAGTTCAAATCATGCCTCAGACACTTGACATACTCACTAGCCATGTGACTTTGGGCAAGTCACTTAACCCCAATTGCCCTACAAAAAGCAAAAAAACCCAAGGATTTGACATATAAGAGCTAAGAGAAACATAAGGTACAAATAAAAGAATAATTACAAGGGACTCAATAAGGACAGACTTTTTTTTTTACCTGTTTTATGAGGAAATGTAAAGCATACATTTAAGATTTATTAGTAATTGGGTAGTTCATAAGAAAGATTGGGGTAGACCCAAGTATGATATGATTTTTTAAAGTAAACTTGTTTAGGAACTGCAAAAAGAGTGATTTTCTTATAAAATGAGTTGTAGGAGGAAGAACTCATAGAGAAGAATTACATGGTGGGGGAGGGCTGGTAGTTCTGGAAACCTACTGTCTTCAGGAATGGGTTTAAGTATACACACACACACATATACATACATATACACATACATATATACACCTATACATACATACATATATATACATATATAGATATAGATATATGAAGATAAAAGTTTTCTAAACACAAAAAGAAATAAAATACTAAAGGGATAATGAAGGGGGAGAGGATGAAGGAATAGATTAAAGGGGTAGATAGAAGGGTGTTTAGATGAATGGAAATGGGAGGATAAGGCAAGGATACTTTGGGGGAGTAGGTTAAGTAATAGTAGGGTGTTATGGAAATCTGAAGATCTTCCCTTCCCGTAGGCCCTTTGATAGGCTTAAGTGGCTCTGAGAACCTTCCCTGGTTTGAAAATATACTCTACCCCCTAATAGGCTGAATGTGGTCACATGGAGCCTGTGGTGGGAGGCCTGTTCTTCAGGAATGCTCATGCCTTATTACTTTGTGATTGGGCAGTGGGTCAAGAGGGCTGCAATAGGAGAAGGTTATATATGTATGCAGATGTAAGTTTTTGCTTTGGGGCTCACTTTGAGAAGAGTTGTGTGATTTGGCCAGACGAGACTCTGGGAAGCCATTGAGCCCCCTGGCTTCGAAAAACTCAGATGTTGATGCTTCCCTTTCTGGTAACTGAATAGATATGGATGTAATGGTCAGATGGTTGGAAGCCCATTTGATGATTTGTTTCTTTGTCTGCTTGTAACTTGTGTTTTGTATTCCGTTTGTATTCTCTGAAGTTCAGGGTGCTGACTTTTTCCCTGAACTAGATAAATGATATGTGTTTGATTCATTAAAGTGAGACTGTTAACCCATTTTGAGTTGCTTTCCTTCTGAAAGGCAGATCTAAGAACCTGTGCTAGCAGCCACCCTGGGTATGTTAGGGTGCTTGCTGATACATAGGG
>CM053585.1:502269382-502304898 GCA_028646515.1 Pseudochirops corinnae
GTTTTGGGTGCTGTTCTTACTTTGCTTCTTATGCTTATTCTTACTCATGGTTGGTCAGTCCGTGATTTTTTTTTAAATCTCTGTGGGGCTCTGCTTCCAGAAGGGAAAGCTCTGTCCCAAATGGCTGGGGTCCTCCCAGCTGCCGTAGCTCTCAGGAAGGTGCTGGGTCCCTTCCTACTTACTTCCGGCTCTCTGGATAATGAAGACTCCAAGACCGAAGCCCAAGACGGCGATCTGGATCCAGGCCGCTCAACGCGAGAGCACTGGCCTCAGAACAATCACTTCATCCCCCTGCTGTCTGCGGGCCACGAGTGGGAAGCTGCAACGCAGAGGCGGGTGCAAAACCTCTGCCTTTCGCTTTTCCACTCTTGAGGCCTTTCGGCCAGACTGCTCCTCCCTCCCAACTTCTCAAGTCCCACTGACCTAGTTCTGAATGCTGCTTGCAGCTGCTGCTAATCCGCTCACCGCTCCTCTCGTGTGGCCGCCCCCGGGGCTCAGCAGCGGCTTCAGCCAGCCGAGCTGACTTTAGTGGGAATTGTCTTTGTGTGCGTTTTGGAGTTCTAGGATTGGTTTAGAGTCCTATTCCATGGGTATTTTGGGGTGGCTATATGAGAGCTGCGATATGTTGCTGCTGCTACGCCACCATCTTGGCTCCGCCCCCTCAAGACCATCTTGTTAACTTCAATAGGCAAACTAAACTGAGAGTTGGGCCACAGAGAGAAGTAAGGTTTGAAGTAGCACGTAAGCCAGGATCTGAGGACCAAAATCTGGTATTTGTTCGAGGACACATCTCCCTTCTGGAGAGTTGGGCTATTGATAAATTACCCAAGACAACTGACATTTGATTGGCAACTAACACTATCATGATGGAGAGTATGCATCAGAATTGGTCTTGATTTAATACCAAGAAGAGTTCCTATCAGACTGAGAATTATATTCAGGACCATGGGCAGATCCAGTCATTCAGCAGGAGCCTAATACCAAGCAAGCTCAAAGGGACTGTGACTTGTCGATATTATACAGTTTATAAATGTCAGGGTTTGAGCTCCAGATCAAGTCCCCTATCTCCAGATCCAGTATTCTTTTAACAATACGACAATGGCATTTCAAGTTTTCTTCTCTTAAAGCAGAATAGAATGAAAATGACTTCTCTATCAAATTTTATGAGCTCAATTCATTAAAATGGATTTCTTAGTCTTACTGATGAATAACTTAACATTACTGAGGCTCTGCTTTTTGATATGTAAAAACTGGTGTAGTAATGCCTGAACTACCTAAATCACACTCAGAATAATGAGGAAAACACTTTGTTAAAACATGAGTGCTATACAATGTGAACTACTATTATCAGCTCTACTAATACTAATTTAAGAGTGACTTCAAATTCTGTATTGCTCTGCAATAATCACAAAGTGAAATCCTAAAAATGACACTAATGTAAACATCACTTCATTAAAAAAAAAATAGGACACATGTAGAAATTATTAGGGAGGTCTAAGGAGTTCATATAATTAGAATACTAAGAAAATAATATGACATGAGAAAAGTGTCCCAGGGTGCTTCCCAAAGGACTGGGAATTTAAAAGGGGAGTATGGATCTAACCACTGAAACATTCACTTGTATGTCCTGGCTAAACAATGATTGATTTGAGATGGTTAGGTAGATTTTACTTCAAGGGGAAAATGAAAAAAAAGTTTGAGCATCTAATCAGTGTTCTCTAGTCAATTGTACATACAGTTACTGAGCTATACTAATTATGTCAGGCATAAAACTTAACAGCAAGTTCAGACTATACAGAGCCTAACAGTGCACCCTTAATGAGGTACTTAAGCTTTATCTAGTAGTTCTTTCCTGCAGGAAACTTTTTTTTAAAACAAAATTGGTGATAAGCATAAACTTACTAACAGTTTATTGTTTATGATGCCAATAGGTGACCAAAAGATTTTTACTCATCAAAACATATTCCAAGTTGGGTTGCCTTCCCTTCAGAATTTCTCCTGCACTTAACCTTTTTTTGATGCTACATGGAAAGAGCTGTTTTTTGGAAATGAAGATATAGAAGTGAATTGTTGAAGTTCAATACTATATAGAACTGAAATATCAATTGCTGACTTCTCAAAAACAATGCCTCTCTCACCAAACCCGAGAGAGAAATCCTTGCTGCTTTAGGATCATAGATTTAAGAGGGATATGGGACCTTAAAGGACACTTTGATCAACGCCCTCCTTTGACAGATGAAGAAATTAAAGCCAAGAGGAGTAAAGTGACTTGCTCAAGGTCACACATGTAGTAAGAGAGATCCAGAACTGGAGATTAGGTCCTCTTAATCTTGAGGTCGTTAGGTAACAGTTATCCTATCAATGAAATCATTATTTCATCTAACTTGAAAAGAACTAGTAGTTAGAGAAATATGCCCATCAGAGATAGTTTCAGGGTATCAAAAAGGAGACAGAATTGTACATTACAAACTAATTGTTACAATATCTTGTTGTGCTGGTTATTATGTGCTTGCTGCTACACATTTTTTTTTCACCAAGTTTCCTGAGTATTTGAAGTACTAGAATTATCTATTCTACTCAGTGTATTTCCCAGCTAGTATAATTAACTATATAAAAAGAAAATAAAATGCCCAAATAATATTATTTTAAAGAGTTTCATGTCACTTATTTGTACTCAGAATTAACATGACAAATTGACATCTCAAAGTTCTTTAAATCTTGGACTGAAAAATGACAATGTATCATCCTTTGACCAGACTCTCAACTGTCTAGCCTGGTCTGGCCACATTCAGAGCAATGTGCTCACCACAAGACACCACATTTTAGGATAAATGTTGAAAGTCAGAGAGCAAAGGAAGGTGAGGCAGAATCGAGAGAAGCATAAAAGGATAGAGAATGCTTTCCCCAGGAAATCAGGAGCAGCAAACCACACCAGAGAAGGATGTTAGGCTCCTAAGCTATTAGCCCTAGCTTACTACCTGACTGAAGACATTTGGTAGCATGCTTGTAGCACAGACTGCACAGGAAAATGTTGTGGTAAACATGCTACTTAGGGAAATATGTATACAAGGAACTGAAAGGGGGCATATGCTACGTACTAGAAAATGTTAAATTCAAGAGAGCTAAATGTAGCATCATTTGGATGCTATCTTGTTGAAAATAGGGTAAAAATGGAAAGTATACATCTGTGTGAAAGCATATATTACTAGCACTCAGAGATAGTCTTCAGAAGAGTTGGAGTAGGAGGACACCTATCAGGTGTGATGGAAGGGGTGCTAGGCATAGTGCATCCCCAAATAGCTCTCTGCCACTAGCCTCTTCCACTCTCCAAGAAGCCTGTATTAAAATGCAAATAAGCCCTCATCAGTAAACCCATTGGCAAGGATTAGTTTAATAGCTAGAGGAACGCAAAACACTGTCAAAATAGGATACAGTTTAGGTATTTGGGTTGGCATGGAGGACAGTGGGGAAAGGAGGCAGAATAAGACCAAAGGTAAACTTTACTTAGGGTCCAATTTTGCTTTGTCATGTTGCTTTCTTGATTGGCCCAGTTACAACAGTTTGAAAATTCTCTGTGAAGTAAAACTGAACCAGCAGAGGACCAGGAAGAGGCCACTCACTTCATTAAATGAGGATGATAGTCTCTGATTATACTTTCCTTTGGTTCTGAATTACTTTATAAAAATAAAAAGTTTTCTCTTATTTCTCTCTTGCTGGTGGCAAAACACCAAGCCTTCTTTGGAGAATTTAATCTCAGAGGGATGCAGGTCACTGACAATAGTCTTCCTCTTGCTATCAAATTTTCTTATGCCCTTTCCTCCTCCTGCTGCCACAATTTGAGCTTCCTGTCTTTGCCCAGAGCCTTGGCTTTGATTTCTCTATTATGTGATCAGCACAGGATGCTAGTGTCAGGGGGAGCATCATGAACAGAATGAACTAGACCCTACTGGATGCTTAGTTAACACTTGTTAACCAACTAATAGTATGAAAGTAAGAGTGCTGAGGCTTGCTTTGATCTGGTTTGGTTTTACATTAGTTTGATCTGAGATTTGCTGATATTTGCAACTAGCAAATAGTACATATTTAGTTCTGTATGTATTATACTAGGAATAGGGAAACCTTCAAGTGAATTCCCATGAAGACTGGGTCTTACTCTTGACAACCTGATAAAACCAACAATATACACAAAGAGGAGATAACCCCACTCTTGATCTACAGTGTTAAAAACACAAGAAAACTTTCATTTATGAGAGACATCCTAAAAGGCCTTAATATGGGAAGACTGGTCTATAAAAGTCTGGTTTTGGTGATTCACACTATCACTGTGTGTTGTCACTACATATCTCTCTCTCTCTCTCTCTTTGTCGCTCTCTGTCTCTCTCTTTTTCTGTGGATCTGGGTTTGTCTTAGCAACTGTGAACATTTAACTACTCACCTCTCTGTCTCATCTACTGTGTCCAGGTTCCCTCCCTCCCCGTCCCCCCTTTTCTCTTTAATCTCACATTTGGTATCCTTTTCTTTTTCTGGCTTCCCAACTTTTGCTTTCACCTCTCTTTCTTAACTAACCATATTAAAATGAAACAGATGAAAATTTATTTTTATTATTTTCTTCATTTATTTGACCTTCTCTAATACTATAGATCAATATTCATAAAACACTGCTTTTAGCATGTAACATTTCTGTACACAAAACCTTAACATGTTTCTTTTATGTCTACTAACCTGAGTTCATTCTTTGCCTGGCTTCCAAAGACCTCAATGATATACCACTGCCCTTTCTGACCAACTTATTTCCTATTATTTCACCTCCAAGCTTTGCTTTAGTCAGTCATTTTCCTCTTTGTCTGAATGGCCATTCAGCTCAATACCTTTTTTTTAATATATATTTTTTTTCCATCACTTAAGATGCTCCCTTTCTTCTGACAATCTAAATTTTACCAATCAAGGCTGAAATTAAATACAATTTCTCACTTGTGTTTATATTTCAGATATTCTCCTCAGCTCTGTTTTTTTTTTAAACCAAGAATGCTTGAAAGTCCTTTCTTCTATCATATGTCCACTTTTTCCTCTGTAGTTTTTAGGATGTTACTCTTAAGTGGAAACCTATGTCTTTTAGAATATCATTTTCCAAAATTTCTCTTCTTTTAAGTGGTTTCAGCATACTTCAGGGGGTATAGGAAGTCCATTATTCAGGTAAATTTTCCCCCCTCCTTATGTTCTAAGCTTATGTAATCATGCCATTTTTTCCCCCTTGAGAACTCTAATTTATTTATTTTTATCTTTAGCTTTATTTCTTTCAGTCTTTCTTGGAGTCCTTGTGGTCAAACCATTATTTCCTCCAGGATTTTACTTGTACTTTTGTACAGTTACTGTCATCTTCTGGGATTATCTCTTGGGCTTCTCTTAACCCATAGTAACTTTCATTTAATTTGAAGTTTTCTTCATTTTACCCAAACCATTAGTTTCAATTCCTAGATTGGAACTTGGGTCTTATCATCTTTGTAGTATAGATGTTAAGAGTTTGTTATTTCTGGATGAGGTGGCTGGACTCAGGCTTTGCCCTATTTTGCAGGCTTATGAGCCTGTCTCCTTGCAGCCCAGTGTGAGTGTTGGCCTCATCCCATCTCTGTCTCCTTACCCATGCATTATCTCCAGGTCAGTTGGATGTTGGAATTCAGGCTGGTCTTGGGGCTCTTAGAAGGCTCCCCATAGCATAAACTGTGTGGGAAATGTTCTGGCCCTTTCTTCTGCTTTGACCTCAGTAGCAGAGTTGCCTTCAGGTCTTTTGGAGGGCTGCCAAGAACAGGTGCAATGCCAAGACTATCTTATGGACAAGTGACTAGGTGCTGGTTCTGTCCCTCACTGTGGTTCCAAAAGATCAAAGTCAAGATTTCACTGACTTCAGACTCTATTTAGATGAAATTGGCTTCTCCTTCATCCCCACAGAGGATCCCTACTCCAAGCACTCGCAGGCTTCTTCTTGTGGGGATAATAATAGCATCATTTACATAGCACCTTAAGCTTTATAAAGTATTTTACACATACTACTACATTTAATCCTCCCAATAACCCTGTGAAGTAGGTGTTATTATTATGCCCATTTTACAAATGAGACAACAAAGACTGAGAGAGGCTAAGCAACTTGCCTATGATAAGATAACACAGCTACTATATATCTAAAAAAAGATGTTAACTTCCTGACTCTTCAGTCCAGTTCTCTTTCCTTTGGGCCACCTAGTTGGCATTTTGTTCAGTCTTGGACTGGGTGGAATTGATTCCTGTTGCTTCTCTTTAGTTTTCTTCATCTATTTCCCATTTAAATATTTACTAGCAAGTTTGTTAGAAGGGTTGGAATTCACTTCGCTTCAACATCTTAACTAGAAGCCTCCAACAACCTTCCCATGAAGTCTTCTCTGCCCATTGCAGCACGTACTGATGATGTTACATTTTGTGCTAGTAGTGTACTGAAAGTCAGCACCATATTAATTAGCCTTTAATTATGTTCTACTTATTTTACATGTATTACTGTTTTTCTCCATAATTATAAGTACCCTGGCAAAAGTGAATATGTACACACACACACACACACACACACACACACACACACACACACACATTCCTTATAGCACCTAATAGAGTGTTAGATACATAGTAGGCTCTTGATAAATCCTGATGATTAATCAACCAGTATTTATTGATTGAATAATCAATGTTGCTAATTTAATTGATAAGTAGAATGTTATTTATTTATGCCTTTTAAAATAGCCTAACAGTTGCTTTAAAAATTATTGTCTCAACTGCATTCTTTCTAATGGGTCAGAAATCTATTGTCCCTCACGTTTGCTGCACATTATATAAATATAGATGAATCTTGCTTTATGCCTTCTGAAAAGTTGACTTCTCAGCATTTCTATAATTCAGACTTTCATTTAATGTTGGTTCCACTCCTACCTCTTTTCCTGTGGTGGGGAGGGAAGTTTAGAATCTCTTAAGAAACAATCAAATTCTAACCTAGTTGCATCAAGCCTCAGATCAGGGGCTACTTTGTATTACATTTCTTTCCTGATTCTTCAAGTGTTAATAATCTTACCTTCTCAAGTCACATTGTATATATCTTATATTTTATTAATATTCATATTTTCCCCTAGTAGAAATATAGGACTACTTCATCTCTTCCTTTTGTCTTAGAAATGCCCTGCTCTAGCACCTAGTATAGTTCCTTGCTCATAGTAGCTACTTAATTGAATTTAAATTTTAGTAACATGTTTCATGATAGAAGCTGTTCCCCTAAATGATCCAGAATATATTTGCAATATACTTTAAATAATTTAGATCTCTTAAGGAATTTAAAAAATGTAATATAGATAGTTTATGTCTCCTCTCCAATGTACCTCCAATCCCCCTGATTTTCAGAACTCTGTGAAAACAGAAAGAAAAAGATAGATGATATAGGATCAAGAGTGCCTAGGACTAGTCAGTCATGATCCTTCTAGAGGGGAAAAGGAGTTCCTTTTCAGTGGAATTTCAAATTAAGACATTGATTAGCATGTAGAAAAGTACTCTCAATTCAATACACATTTGTCAATAAATGTGGGAGGGAAAACTGCAGAGAAAGTCAGTTTTTTGCTTTATACAAATATGTCCTCTCCAAAGGAAGTCTTTCTTTATACTACCCTCTACCATAAAATGAAATGTATAAACACCATATACACAAGTTTTTATCCTTGCACATTTTAAAATTTTCTACCCATTTTATACTGGGGTCTCCCTAAAGCCTCGATGTGAAATAGTTTCTTAGCATTTAGCTATGAAACTTCATTAACTATGAGATCACATTTCTTAAGACTCCCAAATAAGTCATCTTTCATCTTTTGGAAAAGAAAAAAGGGGAGGGGAGCAAACTGAAAAAAAAAATCATAAAAATGTGGGCAGCTAGGTGGCACAGTGAAGAGAGCACAGGCCCTGGAGTTAGGAGGACCTGAGTACAAATTCTACCTCAGACACTTAACATTTACTAGCCATGTGACCTTGGGCAAGTCACTTAACCCCAGTTGCCCTGACCTCCAAAAAGCAAAAAAAAAAATCATAAAAACAGTTACATACCAATTGCTGTCATGTAATCCCAGCGGTCAACGAGGCACATGTTAAAGATGAGGTGGTCTGATGTTCGCCCCTGTCCAATGAGTGAGATGTGCCTCTCCAAATTTTGGCAGACAGCTGAAGTCCAACCAATGAGAAACCAAAATACTATCAGGAGAATTACTGCCAGCATCCTCATCACCCGGCCACCAGTCATATAGGGGATACGTTGAGCTGTTCGTGAAAGGAAAACCTTCAAAACCCTGGAAAAGCAAATTATAGGAATATTACAGGATAATCTGTGTAAAAAAATGAAGAAATTGAGTGGTACATTGTCTTTCTAGAGGAAACTAGGACTATGGGATTTAAAACTAAGAGAGATCTTAGAGATCTAACTCCCTTCTGTTACAGAGGAAAAAACTGAGACCAAGAGAAGTCAGTCTACTTAATCCAAGGTCACATAACTAACTGATAAAAGCAAAGCCAGAGTTCAACCTAGGGTTCTCTATCTCCAAATTTAGTACTGTTTCTATTAGATGCTTGGTGACTTCAAAAACCAAGGACCACCTCTTCTGAAGTTTGCTGTTGCAACTTTTTTATACAAGTCAGATAAAATGTTAAGATTTCGATAACTCATTACATTTCATTCTAATTTATTTTCTAATAATGAAATAGGCTATCTCATGGGGGAACTTTTTCAAGTATGTCACAGATTCCCTTTAGAATGTTTTGGGATTTTTTGGGGGGGAAATACCAAGAACTTAGACAAATCTCAAGGCAACTATTGATACTTAGACAAAACTAGCCTTTTATGGTTGGGAGATTTTAAACAACAGAACATTACTTTCTTGTGTTTTTTTTCTCATGCATATTTTCTCATGCTCACTGCTCCTAGGCTTTTGGTCTCATTTTTACTGTAGTGGTAGTATATTGAGAGCTTTCTGAAACTTATTCACAAGATTCTTCTTCAAGAGTACTTTATATTATTGCCAAAAACAATAATGAAAACAGTCAATGGTCTATTCAAACACTAGCTTTATGTAACAGACTATTGCATTAAGGAGCTACACTGAGTCAGCACATAGATAATTAGGTCTTTTTTTCTGGGAAAAGTTCTTCATTTAATTTAAGGAATGATTTGGTGTGTTACCAAAAGACTAATAAGGATCCTTCATTTAAAAAGCATTGAGTCTCATTTCCCAGATGCCATTACTTCTCTAGTTCCATTCAGTGCAGGGCAATAATGTAGTTTCTTAGGCTAGCTGTTGTGTCTCCTGAACACATCAGACTTATGAGTCACAACAACTCATCCTGCATCTCTTTCCCTAGAGACTCAGCCAGATACCTTGCAATGCTCAGATTGTGGAGTAAAACCACAGAGAAATCAGGTTAAAAGAGAGGAGGAAGATCTGTAGGCACTTTACAATTATAACAATTGAAGTGTTAACAAGATTATATTTATCCAATTTGGCAAAGTAATAGATTGTGCTTTTGTTAACTCTACTGTACTCAACTCAATGGTTTATTTAAATGGTGGCTGCGGGCCATGAAGGGATGCATGTTAGCTCATCAAAGTGGTATTTGTCAAGTATAAGAAAATAATATTTTCTTTGTCACTTCTGTGTCCTAGGTTTACTAAACATTCATTTTGTGGAATAATAAAGTAATTAATTGTAACTACCATCTTACATGTATCATTACATTATTAATTCCTTAGTTATTAAAGTGTGTTTGAAGTTAAAAGCTACTTTGTCCTTCATCCTTCTCAAAACTGTCTTAGTATTTTGTACCTCTTGGATGCAGCTACCACATTTCTACTATGTAGTGATTTCTTTGTGTGTATTTTTTCTTATAACTCTTACTAGACCATAAAAGCCCCTGAAATCTGAACTTCATGGGAACAACTCCCAGGGAAACATCCTATCCCCCAAGTTTTCTCTTTTTCAGGCTAAATGTCCCTAATCTCTTCAACTGATTTTTCTATTACATGAGCTATGGACCCTTCACTCCCCTAATTACTCTCCACCGGCCACTCTCAGGTTTATCAATGTCCTTCCAAAATGTGGTACCCCAAAATGAACATAGTAGTCCAGAGGTAGTCTGACCAGGGCAGAGTAGCAATCAATTAACAGATATTTCTTAAGTACCTACTTTATTCTCAACAGTAGGCTAACTACTATGGACGAAGTACAGAATAATAAATATTAGACATGCTCCTTGCCCTCAAGTAACTTATAATCTAATTAGGGGGTGACAAGAACTACACACATGAAATAACTAGCAGGAAAAGGAGGGAAACGTGTGCAGGATTAAAGAGTCTGTGCCAGTTCTGGTATCCAACACTGCATGGAGAAAGGAGCAATGGAACCTCTCTGCCTCCTCCAAACACAACTCAATAGATCTGTCAGCATACAGAACAAATGCACAGGGATGTCAGGGATGCAGGACTGCTGCCCTCAGAGATGGTGCAACCAAAGGGTTGCCAAGAGGCGGTTAGCACATCTCACACATAAAAGATTCTAGCAATACTTTTGCCATTAACTAGAGATGCAAATCAGTGAAGTCAGATAAGAAACCTTTAAAAAAAATGTCTAGTCTGAATCCTTCATTGAACAAACAAAGAGGTCAGTAGACCGGGGTTGTCTCCAAAATGATAGGAAGAGTAGGTAGCAAATGTGGAAATCAAATTGAAGTTTTGGGAAAACGTAGTGTAGAACTATTTCCTTTACCCACATCACTTAAGAACTCAGAAACTCAGGTTCCTTTTCTTACCAATAAAAGTAGAATGCTAATATGCACTCTGTTTATGTCATGAGACTGTTGTGAGAATCAAATGAATTAGTATCATAGTATTAGAGTCAGCAAAGGACTTTAGATATCATCTAGTCCAACTTCCTCATTTTGTAGTTGAAAAAACCAGAAACAGAGAGAGGAAGTAATTCTGCTGAAAGACACACAACTATTAAGTGATGCAGCCAGGCTTTGAACCCAGGTCTTCTGAACATTTTAACTCTAAGTCAAATCTTCCTCTCTTCATGTGGTTCCTCATGAAATTAAGCATAAACCTATAAAATATGGAAATGTAAGGTATTATATCCAAAATGGCTTTGGAGTATTGTCAGTAATTTATTTCCAGTGCTCTCACTGTTCTACCCAGACGGTATTATAAGGACTTGTTTAAGATTATTTCTTTTAACATCTGATTTCATCTTTGTATTCATAAGAGCCACTACAGTGCCTTGAATATAACTGCTGTTTAATAAACCTTTTTTTTTTTAGTTTAAAAATCATTGGTCATAGTGTTTTGGAAGCTTTGGAGAATTCTTGTATATGTTTGCTTTATCCTTTAAAAAAAAAAAAAATCTCTCCTTTCTTTATATTCATCCCCAGGGGTCGCTGTTGGCCCTCTCTAAGTCATTGCTCTAGCCCTTCATTTCTAGAGACTTTCTCCTTCATTTCTCTTACCCTCCTAGTCAGTTCTCTCCTCCCTTCTCCCTCCACACTCCTCCCTTGAAAAGTGGTTGCTATTTATACTCTACTTCCATTTCTCCCTTCCTTTCTCAATTGCTTCCCCAGACTCATCTCTGTTTTGATGGGCCCCTTAGTGATAGGAGTAGAAGAGGCTGGACCTCCACAAAGGAACATAAGTTAGCTCCTGAAGGAGAGTTAAATGTCATCTTGGCTAATGTCCTTATCATATACAGACAAGGAAATTGGACCCCAGAAAACGTTAACTGATTTGTCCAAGGTCTCTGCCCTCCAAAATTCCCTCTCACTTTTCTAATTTCATTAAGATATTCTATTTGACTGATCCCTAAAGTGGGCCTCTCTTTGTCTACCTATCAATTCTGAGATCTACTAATGCAGAGGCTGGTACCTGTTGCCTTACCCAGCTGATTTTACCCATTGCTTAAATTTTCAGACAAAAAAAATGTGATTTGAAGTATATCTCTGTAAGCACAACAGGGTTTTAGAAAGAACGAATATTTATTTCCTCACAACTTTTCTATTTCCCTTCAGCACAAAATAAATTGCAGTTTTCTTTGCCTTTTCCTATCTCATAATATCTGCAGAACTATATTCATTTCCTTTCATGAAAATCCCCAGAAAGTCCATAGTCATAAATGGCTATGGCTTTGATATTTACATCTGCAATATTTTGTGTGTAAATCTCTACTAGAAAAGATTGAAACCTCCCCTCCCCTCCCCACCCCCATGCTTTCTCAGCTTTCATAGAGAATTCACCACACACATTGGAGGCCTTCCTCTTGTTGTTTTAATATTAAATGTGCAACAGCACAATGCCCTGGCTATCCATCTGTTTTCATTCTCCCTACCTGTCAGTCTGATTTTAGAAATCTTTGTCTGTAAAGTCCCTTTCAGTTCTAACACATTGTGATTCCTGGATGATTTTTTAGAATATTACTTTAATTGTCCCTAAGATTAACTATAAACCTTCTGACTGGAATTTAAAGTCCATTAAAATTTGGCTGCTGTCTACCTTTCTAAATTGATTTCATATTATTCTCCCTTATATACTTGGATTGGGTCAAATTGGGTTATATGCAGCTCCCCCAGTATGGTATTTGATATCTCACTGCCAGATCTTTGCAATAGAACCTATAAACAGATCATGCCTAGAACATTGTCCTTTTTTATTTTGACCTTTTGGAATCCTTAACATCTTTCAAAGGCATTGGTACTACCTCCTACGTGAAGACTTTTTCTTCTCCTATCCCTTGAAATTAATTTGTTTTCACTTTGTACATCTTTTTAAAAAATTTACTTGCATTTGAATACATTTTCTTCCCCAAGTGAAGTGTAATCTTCTTGAGGGTAAGGATTATTTTGTTTTTGTCTTCAAATCTCCAGCACTTAGCACAATGCCTTATACACAGAAGAGCTTAATAATTGTTTGTTGAATTGAAGGGATTTACAATTTTGGAATCCTATTTGGATTCTATGTAGGAATCCTCTATGACATTGGTGACTACTATAAGGAAGCATGTCTCCCTGGTTTATGCCTTGCTTGATGCAATGTATGTGCCAACCAAACTGACCTATTTGTTATTCCCTGTACACAGCAATCCATCTTTGGGTATCTGCACTTTGCACAAAATGTCTCTGCTAACCTCATGCCTAGAATGCGCTCCCTTCTCACCTCCATCTCAGAGAATCACTAGCTTCTTTTAAAACTCAAAGTGTCATGTCTAACAGGAAATGTATCATGATTGCTCTAGTTTTTTCTGCCCTCCCATGACCAAGAAATTATTTTGTATTTAACTTTCTGTCAAATGAATATGCTATTTCCCTTTCAATAAAAAACAAATACCCAAAGAGCAGATGCTGTTTCCTTTTTGTCAAAGTATCCTTAGCCCTTAAGTACCTAGTATAGCATATGGCATGTAGCAAGTATTTAACAATTGTTGTTTAGTCCTTTCAGTCATGTTTGACTCTTTGTGACCCCATCTGAGGTTTTCTTGGCAGAGATACTAGAGTGTTTAGCCACTTCCTTCCCCAGCTCACTTTACAGATGAGGAAACTGAGGCACACAGGGTTGAGTAATTTGCCTAGAGTTGCACAGCTACTCTGAGGCCGGACTTGAACTCAGGAAAATGAATTTTCCCACATCCAGGCCCAGCATTTTATCCACTGCACACCAACCTGCTCTTATGCTTAATAATAATAGCTAGCATTTCTATAGTGCTTTAAGGTATACACAGCACTTACAAAGAACATTGCATTTTATTCTTATAACAGTCCTGGGAAATAGACACTATTATTATTCTCATCTTGCAGAGGAGGAGACTGATGTCAAGTGATTTGCCTAGGCTCACACATAGTAACTATATGATGCTGGATTTGAATCCATGCTTTCCAGATTTCAGACTATTGATCTATCCGTTATGCCACCTAGTTTCCTCAAAACAGTGCCTGTTGAATGTTTAATGAAAGGAAACATTTAGCAAATCCATCATTTCATAGTTCATAGAATCTTACATTTTATGGATGCAAAGGAAATTGCATTAGAAGAATCTCCGAGTTCTGCATTTTGCTCTACTAAGTCAGCACTTTTTTGAAATAGAAAAGTAATTATTTTAAAAGGGCTTTATATTCTCCACATCAGTCTATTATTTGTTTGATTATATGTGTGTGTATTCTGTAGAAAATTGTGATAGTCTATTACCCACTTCATGTTTTTATTAAGGATGATTCCATCAATGTGTGCACAGACCAGAGAGGATGTTAGGAATATAGATCTAGAGGTGGAGGATACCTCAGAAATCAGCCATTCAAACTAATTCATTTTGTGGTTCAAGAATTGGAAACTTAAAATGTCACCTGACTCATCCAAGGTCATGCAGACCCAGATAGTAAGTGAGGAGCTCAATCAATAGAGATGTCTTAGTAATAAAGAAGACCTATAATTATACTTTCTATGTGGGTGATTTTCTCTTGGTTTTCTTTAAACAGCTGATTTTTAAGTTGATTGGATTTGTCTCCAGTGTCAAGTCAAAGTTTATCATTTCCAAAAAGTGAAGTAAAAATAGTGGCTTTTAGAATCTTTTCTAAAATATATAGAAAATCAATCCTATCGCAGTACCTTCAAAAGTTTGTCACTTACAGTATGACCTTCTGTCTTTTTTTTTTAGGTCAAGTTACTAGACCAACTTCATATTATGAGTATAGCCCTTTCTACTTTTTCATATAATATACTGGGGACTGAAGTTAAAGAGTTCAAATGTGCTGGGCTTCTAACATCATAGAGGATTAGACTAGCTCTACTATCCATGCCTAACATACCTTATTTCATAGCTTAACATTAGATGAGACATCAAAAGTTATCTAATCCAAACCCAACATTTACAGATGGCAAGACCTGAAGCAAAAAAAAAAAATTATTAACCTACTTAACGTCACCGAGTTAACCAGGACTTGCACTCCCATGCTCTGCCTCCATACTCAGTGCTCTCTTCAAAACTACCTTCTGTTTTAGATTGTTTCTTATTTTTCCTCTTTAGAATCTCCACTTTACTTAATTAAGGGAACATTGCAGACAGGAAACTCTTTATCTGACAACCTCTTCTTTATCTCCCTGTTATCCTTAATCCTATCCTCACTTAGCAGTTTACAAAATGAAGTCCCCTCTAATGAAACCTAACTCAATGATCTCCATTTCTGTGCAAAACAACTCTTGGTATTAAAGAGAGTGGGATTGTTTTGGTACTTGATGGTTCATATGTCAAAGAGCAGTCCATTCAAACAATCTTTATCCAGGTAATTCAGAGAAAATAAATAATTCTCCAATATTGAATATCTTTGCCAACTTGGCCTCATACAATCATTCCAAAGATGGCAAAATCAAGTTACAATTTATTTTATGAAGAATCTCAAGTCATTACATGGACATTTTGATCTTATATATTAAGACTTTTCTTCACAATTGCTTAGGTTAATCTTGATAAATTAATTAAAATATACCAAACCAGCATTTAAATAGGGAAAGTGTTTTGGTTTTATAATCTTACCTGAGCTATTGGGGAGGAGGGAGACTTAAAATTTTTCATTTGTATCAGGGGTTATTTAACCAGGCTCCAGCAGCTTGGTTTTCTTGTTTGTTTATTTAAAATTTTGTAACTTTTATTGATTTCCTTTGTAATATGATATATTTTATTTTAATTCACTTAAGAATATTCTGAGAAGGAGTCCATAGGCTTCACCAGACTGCCAAATGGGTCCATGACACACACACACAACATGACTAAGAATTCATGATGTATTCAGTGAAAATATAATTGCCAAAACAGATCTTATTGAATATCTAGTATTTGGTATTATCCAACGTACAAGAAAGTTTAGGAGGTGAGTATGAGGAGAGAGATAGAAAGAAACATAATCTATAATCTGTGCATTTCAGTAGTTATGATCTAGGTGGAACGATAACACAGGCCCAAATAATTATGACACAAAGTAATATAGGTGACAAAAGTAGTACAGCAGTGTTATCAAAACACACTGGAAAGAGAGGTATCTTCTGATTGTCTTGGGTTTCTGGTTGTATCCCAAACACTTAGCACAGTGATTTGCATATAGTTAATAAATACTTCATTCATTCAATAAAGGTAGTTCAGTTTAGAAAATTTCTCAGGTTTGAAAAATTCCAGGTTTCCCCTCCTCTCTAACAGTCTTTAGTCAGCCACTATCAGACAACTCATCAGTAGCAACTCTGTAAAGACCTATTTGAGGTGTCAGGAAGTCCTCAGGATCACTCTTTATATACATCTATCTGACTTGAATGTTTTCAAAGTAAAGTTTTTCTGCCTCCATGCCCTGTGCCACCCAGCTGCCTAAGGTTTCCAGTTGTTTTTTTGACCAGGCTTGGCTACAGTTAGGTAAATCAGTATACACTAAGAAAGGCACCTTGGCAGAGGGGGGAACATATTATAGAAACAAATATTAAGGGCTTATTCATTTATCTTCTAAGCCAAATTAAGGAGAAGATGAACAATAAGGATTTACTATTTTTATTCTTTAATCCCATCAGAGCGTGACTGAATCAATTCTCTCTAAGTAAGAGATATCAGACTAGTTCTTTAAAAGAAGTGGGCCTGGGACAACTGTATCATGCAGCATATCAAGCAAATCCTTGGCATTAAATAGTATTCTCCATAGGTCTGTTAGGGAGAAGGGAAAAGAATAAGCATTTAACTGTCTACTATGTGTCAGGAACTGTGCTAAGCATTTTATAGATGTTATCTCATTTGATTTTCATGACTACCCTATCAGGTAGATACTATTATTATCATCTCAATTTTGTAGTTGAGTCAACTGAGGGAGATAGAAGTTATATAACCTGCCCAGGGTCACACAGATAGTAAGTGAGTCAGGAGTTGAAATCAGGTTTTTCTTACTCCAGGCCTAGTACTCTCTCCACAGAACCATCTACCTTTCTCTTTTATAACCAATTTTTAAACTTGAATCATAAGTTAAATCATAGAATGGGGGTGGGATGGGGTGGAAATCTTAGAAGTCATCTATTTAGGCAGTTAGTCAATTTTCATTTACCAATGTTTACTATGTGCCAGATGCTGTTAAGTACCATGGATACAAAGAAAGGCAAAAACAGCCCCTGCCCTCAAGGAGCATACATTCTAAATGGGGAGACAGCATGGAAATAACTCAGTACATACAACTGGAGGGTAATGTGAAAGGAGAAAGTATGAACAACTGGGAGGACCAGGAAAATCCTCTTGCCAAAGTCTGGATTTGAGCCAACCTCCTTATTATAAAGATGAGGAAATGAAGAAGTTAAAGTGATTTAGTCCACAATCAGTTGAGTGACTTGTGACATAATCCAGTTTTGGGTCCTGTGGGTCTAAGCTCATCTCTTTTCTGGTGCACTGTGCCACTTTGCTAATTGGAATCATAAGAACTGAGTTTGATGCTCTTCTCTCTGTAACTTTGGGCAAGTTATCCAACCTCGCTGTTTTCATTTTCCTCATCTATAAAAGGAAAAGGTTACACATCGTATACTAACATAAGCTCAAAATAGATACATGATTTAGACATAAAGAGTGATATGATAAGCAAATTAGAGGAGCATGGACTATTTTACTTCTCAGTTTTATGGATAAGGGAAGAATCTAGGACCAAACAAGAGATAGAGCATTACAGGATATAGAATTGATAATTTTGGTAACATCAAATTAAATAGTTTTTGCACAAATAAAATCAATGTATCCAAGATTAGAAGGAAAGTAGGAAACTGGGGAAAAATTATAGCAAATTTCTCCAACAAAGGCTTCATTACTCAAATATATAGAGATGTAAGTCGAATTTATAAGCCATTGCCCAGTTGATAAATGGTCAAAGGATATGGACAGGCTGTTTTCACAAGAAGAAATCAAAGTTATCTATTTTGTTGTTGTTGTTCAGTCATTTAGTCATGTCCAATTGTTCATGATCCTATGGACCATAGTACAGTAAACCCTTTCGTTGTCCACTGTCTCCTGAAGTTTGTCCAAGCTCCTATTCATTGCTTCTGTGATACTTTCCATCCATCTCATCCTCTGTCATCCATTTTTTCCTTTTGCCTTTAATCTTTCCAACATTAGTGTCTTTTCCAATGAGTCCTGTCTTCTCATCATGTAGCCAAAGTATTTAAAATTTAGCTTCAGTATTAGTTCTTCCAGTAAATCATCTCAATTAATTTAAATATTGATTGATTTGATCTCCTTGCTGTCCAAGGGATTCCCAAACTCCATCACTACAATGTGAAAGCATTGATTCTGCAGCACTCAGTTTTCCTTATAGTCGAACTCTCACAACCATACATTGCTACCAGAAAAACCAAAACTTTGACTATATGAACGCTTGCTGGCATGATTTTGCCTCTGCTTTTTAGTATGGTGTCTAGATTTTCCATAGTTTTCATTCCAAGAAGCAAGACTTTTTTTTAATGTCATGACTGCAGCTACTATCTGCAGTGATCTTTGAGCCTAAGAATATAAAATTTGAGACTGCTTTCATTTCTTCTCCCTCTATTTGCCAGAAAGTGATGGAACCAGTTGCCAAGATCTTAGCTGTGTTTTTCAAGCTAAGGTTCAAGCTAACTTTTATATTCTCTTCTTTCATCCTCATTAAGAGGTTTATTAATCCTTCTTCACTTTTTGCCATCAGAGTGGTATCATCTGCATAGCTGAAATTATTGTCATTTCTCCTGGCAATCTTTATCCTGGCTTTTGATTCATCCATCCTGATAATTTGTATGATGTATTCTACATGGAAGTTATCTTTATCATAAGTTAGCCTTATTTTTATGATAAGTTAGCCTTATCATACTCCTTTTTCACTCTTAAACCTGTCAGTTGTTCCATGTTCAGTTTCAATTATTGTTTCTTGCAGCACATGCAGGTTCCTAAGGAAAACAGTAAGAAATTCTGGCACTCCCATCTTTTTAAAGACTTGCCACACTTTGTTGTGACCCACACAGTCAAAGGCTTCAGTCTAGTCAACAAAGCAGAAGTTGAAATTTTTTTTGGAACCTCCTTGTTTTCTGCATAATTCTGTGAATGTTGGCAATTTGGCTTCTAGTTCCTCTGCTTCTTTAAAAATCAGCTTGCTCTTCTAGCAATTCTCATTTCACATACTGCAGAAGCTTAGACTACAGAATCTTAAGCATACCCTTAAAATAGGTACAACTGTTCAGTAATTTGAATATTCTTTGGCATTGCCCTTCTTTAGAATTGGGATAAAATTGATCTATTCTAATCCAGTAGCTGCTTTTGAGTTTTCCAAATTTGATATAGTGTATAGTACTTTAATAGTATCATCTTTCAGCATTTTAAATTCCTCAGGTGAAATTTTGTGACCTTCACTAGTATAATTTTTAGCAATTGACATCATTCTTCAGGATGTCTACCTTTAGATCAGTAACTATACCATCATAGTTATTAGTGATGTTAATATCTTTCTTTCCTAGTTCTTCTGTATATTCTTGCCACCTCTTCTTAATCTCTTCTATTTATCTTAAGTCCCTACCATTTTTGTCCTTTAATCATGCCCACTTTTACATGAAACATTCCCTTGATATCTCTATATGGTCACTTAAAACAAGACCTGGAGCTGACTGTGACTCAGATCATGAGTTTCTTATTGCAAAATTCAGACATAATTTGAAGAAAGTAGGGGAAACCATCAGACCATATAAGTATGTCATAAATAACATCCTTTATGAATACAAAGAAGAAATGATAAATATATTTAAAGGATTACACCTGGTAGATTGAGTGACTGAAGAATACAGGTTCCCAATATTGCATAGGAGGCAGCAACAACAACAACAAATTCCAAAGAAAAAGGAGCAAGAAAGCAAAATGGCTATCTGATGAGGTTTTACAAATAGTTGAGGAGAGAAGGAAAGTTAAATGGAAAGGAGAATGGGAAAGATATCCAACTGAATGCAGAATTCCAGAGAATAATGGGAAGAGATAAGGAGGTTTTATTAAATAAGCAATGTGAAGAAATAGATGAAAATAATAGAATGGAAAAGACAAGAGACCTCTTAAAAAATCAGATACCAAAGGAACATTTCATGCAAAAATGAACATGATAAAAGCTATCCATAATAGTATGAAAAATGCTCTTAATAACTGTTGATTAGAGAAATGCAAATTAAAACAGCTCTGAGGTACCACCTCATATTTATCAGATTGGCTAATATGAGAAAAATGGAAGATGTTGGAGGGGATATGGAAAAATTGGGACACAAATACATCATTCTTGGAGTTGTGAACTGATCCAACCATTCTGGAGAGCAACTTGAAACTATGCCCAAAGAGCTATAAAACTGTATATACCCCTTGAACTAGCAATATCACTACCATCACTACCACAGACCCCAAAAAGATCAAAGGAAAAGGACCTATGTGTATAAAAACATCTTAGCAGCTCTTTTGTGGTAGCAAAGAATTGGAAAGCAAGAGAATACCCATAAATTTTGGAATGGCTGAATAAGTTATGGTATATGATTGTGATGGAATACCATTGTGCTATAAGAAATGATGAGCAGGATGCTTTCAGAAAAACCTGTTGAAACTTACATGAACTGAGGCAAAGTGAAATGAACAGAACTGGAAGAACATTGAACACAATAACAACAATTTTGTAAGATGATCAACTGTGAGTGACTTAGCCATTCTCAGCAATACAATGATCCAAGACAATTCCAAAGGATTTATGATGAAAAATTCTAACTGCATCCAGAGAAAGAACTGATGGGGTCTAAATGAAGATTGAAGCATATTTTTTAAAAGTTACTATTCTTGAGGTTTTTTTGTCCACATTTTCTTTTGTAAAATGTCTAATAAAATGTTTTGCATGACTGCATGTGTATAATCTATATCAAATTGCTTGTCTTCTCAATAAGAACCAAGAGGAGCAAAAGAGAAACAGAATATGAAACTCAAATTCTTTTAAAGAATTTTTAAAAATTTTGTTCACATATAAGTGAGAAAAAAATAAAATTTAAATGTGAAAAAAGGAAAGGTAAGACTATATGACTTCAAAGGTCCTTTACAGTTATACTTTCCTTTTGTGATACTATGATACTGTATATATTTTCTGCATTATGAGTGTACAAACTATGACATAGGATCTGGTCCTTGCTAGTAAATTTACAGTGTAACTATAGAAGCCATACTCTACAGTGATTTTTGATTTGCTCAGCTCTGTATATTCTAAAATGAAATACAACTGTTTACACATGCAGCTTTAACAGTTTTATTACAATAATGCTTAGGTACCTAAAGCTGAGTTGCTAGTCCTCCAATCAGTACACACTTGAGCTCCTCATCAACAACTTGTCCAGAGTGCTATCCATTTTGTAATTTATCTGAAAGTTACAAAGCATTCTATGATTCTTTGAAAAAAAAAAAGCCCACATAAGGCCCTTTAAAATACAGTATTATAGTTTTGAGCCTTCAGTTAAAGTGTCAGATAAGAAATTTGAGAATTTTAGATTGGGTAAGAGAATTAGAGACAATTATATACAATTCCCTAATTTTTCAGGGGAAGAAACTGAGGCACAGAAAAGGGTTTTAGGGAAGCAACAGGTAAAGTCCTGTGCTTAGAAGCAAAGGTAAGAGCAGAACTAACAGCTCTGAACCTTCTAATTTAGTTCTCTTGACATTAAACCACAAGGAAATTCTCATAACTTTTTTTGGTCTCAGTTTCCTCATCTGTACAATGAGGGATTTGGACCAGATAACCTTTCAGTTACAAATCAATGATATTATGATTCTACAGAACTTCTGATATGTTTTTGCAAAATTCAATGTGTTGACAAGAGCAAACACACACATAGTAATCCAGCAGCTCAAAGGCTTGCTTTTTTCCTTTTTCTAAGTGCATTTATCTTTATTTTTTTCCCGCTAAAAACACACAGAAGGATTTCTACTCACCAGCCAATGTCTATTGCAATCTTGTCTCTATCCATTCGAATAGTAATAATTAAAAAAAAACCATAAAAAAGGCAGCAGGCCTTAGACCTAACTTAATGTCTATTAATCTCTTAGATTTCAATGACATTTAGAAATATAGGTATGAGTGTTAAAAGTTATCAAGTTATGATTATCCTGTTGTAAAATCTAAAGCCACTCAATTCCTCATGCTTATCAAAAGAACTTTCAGATAAAGCAACACAAAGGGCATTGAAGGTCATTACCTGTATCAGAGAGCTTATCCACATCAGAGATGCCCCAGCCTGCCAATCTGCTTAATTCAATGAAATTGTCATCACTTTCTTAGAATTTTACTCTTAGAAGAAAGCTGAAGAGAATATTTGATGATTGCATGAGCTACTCTATAGGCTTAATCATATTTATGCTAAAAAAGACAGTTATTTCCTGCAAAAAAGTAATTTTCATTTACTCCATGTGAAAGTTATAGATTTTGCCTTTTCTAATCACTTAAATAGGCTTGCTTTTGTCTACCTAGAATTCAATTCAATTATTTGTGAAGATTTTGTCTTTCATGTATATTAATGCTTTTAGTATGAACAAAGAAGGCAGGAAGAAGAGTCATACACACACAAACATACGTATGTATGTATGTATGTGTGAGTATGTACGTATTTGATATTTTAGGCCAATAGTGGGAGAACCCAAATTTCAAGAAGGCCTCCTTTATTACTTGATTGAAGGGTGAAAAGGTGAAATCAGGAAGCAAAAAAGTAAGGGAAAGAAAGAAAGATTTTAAGTTCCCTTTGAATAGTATAATGGAATGAACATTAGAATTCTAGAATGTGAAAGAGACCAGGAGTATTACAGATCACCTTGGCTAATTTCCTCCTCCAATTTTGTTAACTAAATACTTAAGGTCACAGAGTTTTACTGACTTGTCCAAGGCCATAGAATTAGTTGGTGGATAATGTTGATTCTCAGTGTCCACATTATACCAAAAATCAACTTGATAGTATCTGTGTCAGGGCAATTCACTCTAAACCTATTGATTAACTCTCTTGCTTTAACCTTTTCTCCTTTCATGTCCTAATATTCCTTTTCCTTCCTGTCCTCAGTCCCTAAATATGCACTCTATCACTTCTGTCTACCGATTATACTAGTTTTCCTCTACATAGCATCTGTCAAGATTTTACCCATCTTTTGAGACCCAGATCAATGTCATTTAACCTTCATTTCTTTCTATCATTCATTTTACTTTTATGTGTAAATATAGCTTGTCTCCACAATTAGAACATAACCTTACTGAGGTCACAGACCATATCTTTGCAGTTCTTTGTGTTTCCCACAGCACTCAAGGAACTATCATACTTTATCTCTCATTCCCCTTATAGACAATCTAGAAAAAAGTTGTCTATATAAGCTTCCTTCACTTTCTCACTTCCCACTCATTCCCCATCCCTTTATAATCTGACTTCTGATTCTATTACTAAAATGAAATTGTTTTCTCCATGGCAAGAAGATAATTCTATATCCTGTTCAGTTTTCTCTTTTCTCTCAACAATCACTAGGCTCTTATTGTAATCAGCTCCTATAGATTCATTTATCTCTATGCAGATGAAACCAAAGTCTATGATCTCTGAGTTGCTAAATCCAATAATTTTTTTTCATGTCTTATACTTCTTGACTGTCTTACATTTGACCCATTGATCATTTTTTTTAAATTAAGAAATTGATGCCGCTTGTTTTTATATTTTCTTTATTTGAGAATATAGCCCTCAATTCTCCAAAGTCCAGTGGTGTATCCCTTGTAACAAAGAATTTTTAAAAGAGGAAAAAACAAAAGCAATCAGACAATCCCTTGGCTGAGTTTGAAACACTATACAATGTTTCTTAGACATTGTCACCCAGTTCTGCGAAGAAGATGTGAAAGAACATTTTCTCATCTCTTCTATAGAGCCATGCTTGGTCAGTATAATTACAGAATTCATACTTTTTTTCTATAAATTTATATTATAGCCATAGTGTTTATTTTTTCCTATTTCTTCATTCTGCATCAGTTGATATGTCTTCCTAAACTTCTCTGAATCCTTCATATTCACCATTTCTTACTCTCCCCATGGGTTTTCATGAAATTATTATCATATGGTTCTCCTACTGTCTGATCATTCTTTCTTGGTCTCCTATCCTGGAGCATTGTCTACTTATCTTGCTAGGTATGACTAGGTATACTCCAGAGGTCGGTATCCTGGGCTATCTTCTCTTCTCCCTTGACAATCAGTGTCCTGATGATCTCATTTGTTTCCATAGGTTCAATGATCATATCTATGCAAACAAAACCTCAAGTTATTTATTTAATTCTCACTTTTCTCTTGAGCTGCCCCAGCAGAGTCACAGAAATAAGTAGGGCCAAGACACAGCCAGGCTAGCAGATAGTTAGTGCAACATTTGGCCAATGTCTGACCCATAGTAGGAAAAAAGGACAAAGGAGCCTCTGAGAGACAAAAGATTTAGGTTTTCTTCAAAACACCTATTACTAGAGAAATTAACAGTATCTGTTTGAGGACTGTCAGGGTCACAGCAAAGGATTGAGATAACTATGGGTTTAGAAGCTTCCAAGAAGAAAAATTAGAAAAGGATGAGATCCAAACATAAGTTAAGTCACCAGAGGACTGAGCTAAAACCCAGGAATTCATGTAAAATCCAGGGCCTTGTCTTAGCCACAGTATCCAGAACCAAGCAGGGTCTGCCCACAATATCCAAAAGTGTGGGAGAGAGCAGAATGTAACCCAAGCAGAAAGTGCCAATCCAAAGACTAAGGCCGAAAATAAGTAAAAGAAGAAAATGCTGATCACAATGGAAAAAACTACTACAAAATAAGAGAAGTTCATCAGAAAGTACAGCCTTAGAGAAAAGAATTACCTGGTGACTAGGAGTACTTCCAAGAGTACTTGGAAGAGATAAATGTAATGGTAAATGAAATATCCCTTAATTCATAGGCAATACAAAATGTAATGATAAATGAAATATTGTCTACCTCAGAAGGTTGTTGTGAGGGCCAAAAGAGATAATGTGGGTAAAGTGATTTGTAAACATCAATGCTTGGTACTATTATTATTAACCAACTAAATGATCTCCCATTCTCTAGCCTTTCCCCTCTCCAAGCATCCTTTTATAGTTACCAAAATAATCATCCTAGTACCAAATCTTACCAAAACACTCCTCTGCTCAAAAACACTAATATTGACTCTAAGATAAAATACAAAAAATCTCTCATATGGACTCTATTGACTCTAATTCCAGCACGGTACAAATGGAATATTTACTAAGTATTCTAAGGAAGATCTGAGAAGAACATTGAAGAGGGAGTTTTAGCCTTCTAATCAAGCTATAGTCTGTGGATGATGTGCTAGTAGTGATCCCAAGCTGGCTGATAGCACCATTATTGAAATGAAGCAACTAAATTGCAAACTCAAAAGTTGTAGACTTAATTGCATATTTTCCTATAGCTTATAACAAGTCTTTAATGTCAACATTTTGAACTTGAGATGAAATTGGTCATCTCTTTGCTTCCTTAAGAAAGGATACATAGATAAATAAGGATAGAGAGATACAGTAGATATTAACATCAATAGATAGATAGAGAGATAGAATACTTAATGATGTTAATCATCCATTCTCCATGAAGACCACCAGGGAAAGTATTTTTATCCAGTTTCTTGCCTAACTGGCATTTATAGTCTAAATTGCAATGTTTCTGGTGTGATTAAGGAAAAAGTTACTTCAATTTCTAAGGAATGACTTAATGTTACCTCCTCATGACTTAATCCTAGCTACACCAAAACAGAACATTTAATTACTTGGCAACTGGCCAGAGCACACAGGATCTTACCTCAAATCCCATTCTTTGGAAACTTGAAATCACTATTTAGCTTGAGTACAAGGACAAGGGAATTAGAAAGACCTATTTAATTCATCAAGACTATTCAAACAATGAATAGCTGTTCCTAAATTTTCTAGGCTATCAGTTACATTTTAAAATCCATTAAATGCTTTCTAATTAAAATTGTAAACAGTCCATATATATGCATATATACATCAATATCTATATACACACATACATAATCTTTACCTTCTTTTACATTATAGGGTTGAATAAAGGGAAACCAACTGATCTAAGGTATTGGAATTCCTCCCATGGAGTTGAGAATATACCCTCTCACTGCCAGTCAGCATTTGACTTCAAGAATATCCTGTCTTGTCAGCTTGGAGGCTACTACCAGTACATCATCTACAGATTGTAGTTTGATCAGAAGGCTAAAACTCCCTTCTCAAATCTCCCTTAGTATACTTATTGAATACTCCATTGTTTCTGTGCTGGAATTCAGCCTTCAATTGGAGTTTCTTAACCTTATTTGTATGTCATGGACCCCTTTGACAGTCTTGTTAAGTCAATGGATCCCTTCTTAGAAGAATGTTTTTAAATACATAAAGCAAAATACATAGGGTTATAAAGGAAACCAATTATGCTGAAATAGTAGACCTTTTTTTCAAATGTATGAATTCTAGGTTAAGAATTCTTGCCTTTGATAGAGTTTATCACTCATTTGGGCTGCATTCCAAGCAACCAGAATCTGACAAAAAGAGATAGAAAAAAAGCTGATTCTCTTTGGTTCCACTTATATAGTCTACTGAGTGAGAAACTCTTTCTGACTCAATCATCAATCAATTCTGACACAATCATATGGTCAGGGAACAATAAATATTTCTGCATCATCCCAAAGCATTCCTTTGGGCAATGAATCAGTATATATATATTTCTCCTGAAGGAACCAAAGCATACATTCCCAGTTCCTTGGTAGATACCCCAGTCCAGCAGTTTATGGGGGGACCCCTTATCACTCATGTTGCACTTCCCTGATTATCTTTATTTCACAGGAAAGAGGTAGTAATGGGAAATATGTTTAATGAGAATTGAATCATAGAACCCAGTTGGAGTTCTCAGAAACAAGGAACACTCAATTGTATGGATCAGCTCATTAGATCCTCCTAAAGATATAGTTGCATGGGTTATTTCTATGAGCACAAACAAAATTTATTTCATATGGGGCTATAAAATTGGGAAAATATAGGCTTCAGGCAAGTGTTTTCTTACCAGGTAATGGACCCAGTCAACCATGACCTACTTCTATGCTAATACTATTTTCTTGCCCATAAGTCTACATAAGTCTTGATCTTGTAGAGTAAAAGAAATCTATTTCCATTTTTAGAAGATGATTTGTTCACATGAGGCAAAAAATTTCAACAGAGAATAAAATTAGGGATGCCAATAACCTTGCTAAGTTATATACTGTGCTATCATCTGAGATTAGATTACTAAAATAGGTGTCAAAAGTCTGCTCAGTAAAGCTTATTTGTTTCATAATATGATAAAGTAGAAAGAATTCTCTATTAGGATTCAGAGAACTTGAGTTTCTGCAATTTACAACCCTTGTGACCTTGTAAAAGTCATTTGACTTCTTTCTTAGCTTCCTCATCTATAAAAAATGAAGTGCTAAACTAGATGACCTCTAATGTCTTAATGTCTGCTAGCTCTCTCTATATGATTCCTATTCAGAACCTATTTACTTTTACTTTACACACGGTTTTAAAAATTATTTAGGGGCAGCTGGGTGGTGCAGTGAATAGAGCACTGGTCCTGAAGTCAGGAGGACTGAGTTCAAATTCAGCCTCAGACACTTGACACTTAACTAGATGTGTGACCTTGGGCAAGTCACTTAACCCCAAATGTGTTGCCTTCTGTTCTACTTCAAAGAATTCTTAAATTAGCCTCTCTAATCACAATCATCTGTTCTGCTATCTCTCCCAATGAACCTACTTTTCTTCCTCACTATTATATCCTATGACTTGGTCCTATTCAATTCAATTTATCAATTACCCTACTTCTAGGTTCCAATTACCTCTGACTACCTGATTTCTTTTATTGATCTCTCTATTATGTGAATCCCTAGCTCTAAATAACCTCCTTCATCACTTTTCTCTAATATTTCTCCCAAACTACTCAACTTTTTGTAGAAATTGCACATCTACTTAAACTTGGCCAGTCTCTCACTGCTACTCAGCAGTCCTTTTATGGACTCCCTATTACATTCCCCATGTGGGTTGTTCTGGACCTTTTCCATTTACCTCACTCTTACCCTTTCCCCTTGACTCTAAGTAGATGTATTCACCTCCTCCTTTACTGAAATTAGAAGAATTCATCAGGAGTTCCCTCAACTCCCATTCCACATTTCACAACTTGTCTGAATCTAAAATGAACTTTTTCCTGCCCTCAGGAGAGTGATGGTTTTCCTTTTCCATACTTACCAAATAAAGTCCAAACTACTTATCTTAGCATAAAGAAGAGCCCAAAGGTGGAGAAGGATACCCAAAGGATATCTCCTTTGAGAGGAGACCTCCAAGAAGTGGCATGTAGTCCTGAGCTCTGATAAGACAATACAAAAGTTTACCTACTAGAATTGGGGGCCTAAGGCTAGAGTCCAAATATTCAGTGGTGTAGGGATGGTGGCAGAGGAGAGCAATGGTGAGAAGATAGCAGGGAAAGGCAGGGAAGATAAAGAAGCTGAGGCAATCATAGGATTGTAGATCTAGACCTGGAAGGGACCAGAGAGACCTACTAATCCAACTTCTTCATTTTAAAGTTTAGGAAGCTGAGTTCCAGAGAAGGTAAGGGACATGTCCAACATCACATTGGTAGCAAGGGTTGGAGGTAAGACCTGAATCTCATTCCTCTGACTTCTGAAACAGTGTTCTTTCTCCTGTGCCACTTTGGCTCTTCAGGAGTAGAGTGTTAGATCTGTGCTTCTCAAAGATACCATGAGATTAGTAGACACAGAAAGGTACATTATACAGGATAGTACCCTGGCCTTTGAATTCATGCTAAGGCTAACACTGCAAAATTTACTATTGAACTTGAAACTAGCATTTAATGTATTGCAGACATCACACAAGTGTAAGAGGCAACATGGTCTCTAGGAAAGAGCACTGGACTGAGAGTATTAAAACTTGGGTTCTACACACAACTCTTCAACTTACTAGCTATCTGACGAACACATTACCTTAACGAAGGCATTAACAGATGTATTATACCTTTGATTCTTTCAGAAATCTAATATGTGTGTGTCTGTGCCTGTGTTCATGTAGCAAAAAGCTTAGATATAATGATGTCAAGTCTCAAGAAGATATGTGCATGCATGCATATATTTATATATATAAAATAAATATACATAAGTATGTATGCATATACTATATACACATATGTATTTATATATATATACTGAGATGTATATGATATATACATACATATGATATATATTTATTTATTGTTTAGTCAATTAGTCCTATCTGACTCTTTGTGACTCCATTTCTGGCAAAGATCTTGCAAAAATTTGCATTCCCTTCTCCAACTCACTTTAGAGAGAAGGAACAGAGGCAAACAGGGTTAAGTGACTTGCCCAGGGTCACACAACTAGTAAGTATCTGAGGCAGGATTTGAACTCAGGTCCTCCTAACTCCAGGCCTGGTACTCTATCCACTGTACCTTCTACTGCATATATATGCATATATCTTACTAAATGGAAATGGATAGTTATCTAGTCTAACTTCTAATTAAATTCCTTTTCAGTTCTAATGTTCCATTATGCTTTGATTCTATAAACATGAGAAGAGAAGAAGTCATTAGGATTCTAATGATGTGCAAGCATGGCTATGGCGGTTGGCAGTCTCTGAGTATTTCCCATCCTGATATGTCTGTGTCTATATAGTATGCCTTCTTTTCACGGCCTGTCTTCAGAGAAGTGTTTAACATGCATTTTCCTCTAGGGATATTATTAAATTACGTAGCAGGTAAAACCTACGGTGACAAAATTCTGTTTCTGACAGTGGCACTAAAGGATAATTTGTGAAAGAATGTAACCCTGCATAATTTTAATTGATGGAAGTCAGGGATGGCATCCAAACTTTTCTTTGAAAACCTGTTGTTTGAGATGTAGTCAAGATCATAGGGTAGAGGAAGCAGTGCAGCTGAGCTCCTATCAATATCGCCTCTCAACTGATCTATAAAATGCACCAGACTAAATCATGATGGAGAAATCCAGAAAAAAAATCACAGCAAATCCTTTTTTCTAGACCACAACAGCATAGTGAAACAGACAAAGAAATCTAGATACCCTGGGGCCAGCATCAAGACACAAACATGTGGTGAGCAGAGAACTCCAGTGTCCAGGGAAAGGCTGCATACCAACACAAAAGGAGGTCCCAGATTCATGTTGGCATCCCGAGACCCATACCCTGGCACTGCAATTGGGACAGATGTTAACTGGCAGCTTAGTTGCCCACTCCCCAAACCTGTGTTGCAGATTTTGAGTAGAGCAATAAGGGGGCCTCCAGGCAGTGTAATACAGCAATGGTATGCTTTTCCCAGAGAGGGAGATCTGGGTGGTATACAGAGAAAGGAGGATGTTTAGAAGCCAGTTAGCAGCAGTGATATGGCTCAGATTGCCAAGTTCAGAGTGGGGTCTAACTTCCAGCATCTAGCCCAGCATGCAAAGGAATAATCCAGACAAGAAACCCATACCAAAGGGAAGCCTACACTTTGAACCAATATGGCTTTCCAGCTTACTGATTAGAGCAGACTGTAGCAGAAAGACCCAAATCCAGGTTAGGAACTTGCAGAACTAAGATTAAGAGAATTTTTTCCCTTAGATCAGAACCTCTTGGGACCACTGAAACCTTTTAGGTCCCCAGTATGTCCCTGAGATCCCAGAATAACATAACACTCTACCTCAAAAAGGCATTAACAGGACTAGCCTAGATCTTCCCTTCAGAACTACCACAGAGCCTATCCCTAACATCATATACAAAGTCAGGAAATGGGCTGGAATAATGGGCAAACAAAAAAGGAACCATATGATAATGAGCTATAAGGATGACATGGGTGCTCAAGACACACACACAGAAGAAAAGAATGACTCTGAAACATCTATAAGCAATGCTTCCTAGAAAAACACAGCTTGGGCACAAACTCAAATAGAATTCCTGGAAGAGAAGAAGCAAGAATTAAAAAAAACAAAAACAAAAAAAAACAACCAAAACAACCTCAGGTCTCCTGACTCAAAGCTCAGCACTCTCATCCACTGCCCCTCCTAGCTGTCTCCAAAGAAAGTATTCTGGTTTTGTCTAGTACCCATCATAATTACAACCAGCATTTTTGACAGGGAATGCTTTTGGGAAACAATAATTAGAATCCCTACCAATGCTACTTCTACTTCCACTACAGTTATACACTGATGATTCACTATGGCATAAATGTTTGTGTCAGCACAGAGTAAAATCTGGCATGTTATAACAAACCTAGATCTTCTATTATGGGTTTGGTTATAGTCAGTATGACTTTCCCCCCACTCCATTAACTATTATCTCCCAAGACTTCTTCTTCTGCCTCCTTCTACCCTCTGACTTCCTGTGGTTGTGCAAGCCCCCAAATCCTCCACCTTCCCATCAGGTAATAGATCCCTAGGGGGCATTTCTGACCTAATGGCACTAATATCATCCACTTTGAGGAAAAAATTAATCTCCACTCATGATGTTGTCATACTCTGCCTCCAGATTACCCTGTTTCTGTGGCAGACACCTCTGAGAAGTGTGGGGGAGGGTGATATGCACTCCGCTGTACTATATATTGTGGGACATTCGTACTAAGTTAGGATCCTCTTGGAAGATTGATTCATAATGTACAGGGCATAGTCACTCCTTGTCCTGAGAGATGAATTACAGCTTAAGGTCCTAACATGTACAAAAATAAAGAGTTTTTGTATTTGTTCTGCCCCTAAGGAGCTGGATAACTATTGACAAGTGGCTGCTTCTCTGGGCATTAATTTTATCACCTATAAAATGAGGGGACTGGATTATATTGTCTTTATAGTCCCTTGAAGTTGGGTCATTTTATGATTTTATCATTATTAAGAATTTCAAATTTGCTTTTCTGCCGAGTTTTTAGAAGAAACATGTGATGTCACTTCTACCAAGTGTCAAAGTAATTCTGAAAACTTCAACAACAACAAAAATTAGAACACAAATAAAATCATCCAGAATGCCCTTTGGGATGCTATGATGCTGCAGAAACTGAGCTACAAATGAAGCAAAGAGATTTTGAGAAATGGTTGGTGGTGCTGTCCAATGTACTTTATGTCTAGGAAATTGGGATCTGTCACAGATGTCACATAAAGCCCAAGTGCACTTTTCAACAATGACACTTAGCTCCATAATGAATACTTCATTACTTACATGATAAGAGAAGACCCTGGATAACAGGAGATATACTGGTTTGCAAACCACAGACCCAACTCCTTTGGACATGTGAAAAAGAGTAATGATGTTTGAACTTTGTCTTCTAAGGGTCAACCAGTGACCCCTGTTTAGCATATTTTTTTCCTAGTTTAAATATTTTATAACAAACTCTAGTAGAATAACTAGGGTCAAGGTTAGCTGATGGTTTATTAGAACAACAACCATCTAATAATATGGCCTAATTAGAATGTAAGCCCCTTGAGGGAAGGAATCATTTTAGTTTTTGCATTTGTATTCCCATTGCCTAGCACGAGGCTTATTACATGGTAGGTGCTTAATAAATACTTTTTTATTGATTGATTTTTTACTCTCCTGAGTCATAACCAGAAACCAGATGGTGCTAATAAGCACTAAAGAAATTGCTTAACTCATTTTGGTGCCAGGTCTTTTCAAAGCTGAAGAAACCCAGCTCTACAATGTTCTCTTTTTGGTCACATTTATCTGCCTTTTGCCTCATTTTAATGTAGAAGGCATAGGAACTTTTTGCGTTAGTAGCACAAAACCAGGACAAAGGTTGTGACTCTATCCCTGCCTTTACATAACATAAAAAGCATCAGATTTAACAGGGCAGCTAGGTGGTGCAGTAGATAGAGCACCCATCCCAGAGTCAGGAGGACCTGAGTTCAAATCCAGCTTCAGACACTAACTGTGTGACCCTGGGCAAGTCACTTAAACCTGATTTCATCCCTCACAAAAGGGTTTAAAATCCCAGGAGACCTTGGTTCAAATCCTAGCTTTATTACTTACTACTTATGTGACTTAGGGAAAGTGACAACCTCCCCTTGGTTCCCAACTTTTGTTCTGATTTTCTGCTCCCAAGGCAAAAGTTTCTGGGCCCTATACATAAAAATGGGAGAAATTAAATGAGAAGACAAACATAGCAACAAAAAATGAACTTTTCAGTATAAGGAAGTCATTAAAAGTAAATACATATAGGAAGTATTTGAAAGCAATATATCATAATGATATAACTTAAAACAGTCTATCAAGAATAGGAAATGAACTGTTTTTTGTTTATACTTCTGCTTCCAAGGAATATTGCTTAAATGAGAAGTTCCTTGTTACTTTTACTGCTAACCCTATGATTTTGTATATGTTAAATGAAAGTCAGTTGCCATTTATATATGTTCTTCTATACCTCAATAAATTTTTTCATAAAGTAATATCTCTGATCAAGTCAGAGGACTTTATTTAAACAAGCAAATAATTAACCTCAAGAAGAGAAATGTGTACAAAAATAAAATCAATGAATTTGCTTTGCTTTGAGAATTTGCACTAACATAAGTGTATCTATTAATCTCTAATTTAATTCATATTCATAAGTTTCCAGAGAGAAAAATCCATACTTCCAGAAATATATGTGCTTCTTGGTGGTGATTATGAACTTTACTTTGAAGAATATAAAAATGTTGCCAGAGAGCCAATCAACCTCTCCTTTATTTCTTGGAATCTCACAGCTAGGAAAGCTTATTCTGTTAGCAATAGATATAGACATACACATACATATACATTAAGAATTCAAAGGATCTCTGCTTTCAATACCATGAGGGTTAAGGGGTACAGATCCCAACCCACCTCTACTGTATAATCCTGTGCAACTATTATCCTGCCCTGCATTAAATCTTTTAAAGGAAGTTCAGCTGGTATTCTTGAATCCTTTCTTTAGGTCTTTCAACATTACATGGGTGCTGGAACAGTTCCCGGCCTATCTGCCCTGTTATTTCTAACATTCACTACATGATTGATCCACCTCTGCTCCTGGGGGCCAAGCAGGAAAAAAAAACAAAAAAAAAACCATGGCCATCTTTCCATGTGACAAGTCATCAAAGAGAGGGGACATGGTAAGAGAAGATTTCAGATCTCTTCTCTAGGGTAAATACCTCAAGTTCCTTAAATCAATATGGCAAGTCTTCCAGTTTTCTCTCCATTCTAGCTGCCTCCTTTTGGATATGTATTAGCATTTTAATGCTTTTCCTAAAATATGGGGCAAAGAAATAAACATCTTATAGAGGGGCACTGATCAGAGCAGAGCATAACAGAAATGACAATCCTCTTATTCTAAACACTTCTCCCAATGCAAATGAGGATGGCATCATCTTTTTTGCCTGCCAGCTCATGCTGCTAAACTATTGAATGTACAGTCTACTAAAGTCCCTGCATAAAGATGCAGCCATATTGTTGTCTAGTCACATCTGCCCAATTTTGTATTTCACAGACTGGATCATAGATTTAGTGTTAGATGAGAACTTACATGTTTTCAAGTCCAACCTCTTTATTTTATAGACAAGGAAACCAAAGTATAGAGAAGTTGACATGTTCTGAGTCACAAAGAGATGAGGCAGCAGTGCTGAGCCTTGAATTCAAGACTCAATCCAGGGCTTTTATTTCCATGGTACTATGCTGACCACAAAGAAAGCTGATTTTTAAAACCAAAATATAGATATATTCATATATTTATATTTATTATGTATTCATGTTAAATTTAATCTTTTATATTTTAAATTGAGTCTGTTGAGATTTTTCTAGATTCTGACTCTGCCATCCAATGTATTAGCTATCCCTCTTCATTTCCAGTCAATTACAGATCTAACAATCACAGATTCCTGGGCATTCCATCAGTTTCCAAGTCAATTCCAGCTGACTAAAAATGACTCTTTGGGATCACTCCTTTGGCTGGATACAAATTCACTCCATGTAATCCACAAGTACAGTATGAGATTTTATCATATGTCAAGTATACTATGCCCATAACACACCTACTAGTCTAGGGTTTTGTTTTGACTTGTTTGGCTTTGTTTATGTGAGTGGGGGAAGGCAGGAAATAAGATTGGGTCTAGATCTATAATTTCATTGGTGTAAGATAATCCTGGTGAATCAACTGCCTTTACAGGTGCAACAACATGCATTGAGAAGCTACGGTACTTGCCTAGCCACTCAAAGTCAGCAAGTGCCTGTTATGGGAATCTGAAGATCTTCCCTGCCCCTAGGCCCTTTGCTAAAGTGGCTACGTGACTCTGAGGACCCTTGGATATTTGAAAGTATACTCTGTTCCCTAATAGGCTGAATGTGGTC
>CM053585.1:502304998-502316477 GCA_028646515.1 Pseudochirops corinnae
GGAATGCCCGTGCCTTGTAGCTTTGTGATTGGGCAGTGGGTCCAGAGGGCTGTGACATTCTCCAAGCCAGGAGAAGGCTATATATACGCCCTGATGTGAGGTTTTGGTTTGGGGCTCACTTTGAGAAGAGTTGTGTGATTTGGCCAGAAGAGACTCTGGGCAGCCGTTGAGCCGTTGAGGGCTGACTTTTCCCCCTGAACTAGGTAAATGATATGTTTGATTAAAGTGAGATTGTTAACCCATTTTGAGTTGCTTTCCTTTAGAAAAGCAGATCTAAGAACCTGTGCTAGTAGCTGCCCTAGGTATGCTAGGGTGCTTGCTGTTACAGTGCCACAGGTAAAATCTGAACCCAGGGCTTCCTGACTGTGAGACTGACTCTCCATACTATACCATGCTGGCCCTCTAGTTACCCTGTGAAAAGGGTTTTCAAATGGCTCTGGTTCAGTATGACCATTTCTTGAAGAAGCCTTTCCCAAAGTGGTCTTCGGAACCACTTCTTCCCTTTTCTCATGCTCATGAACCATTCTCTTAGCAATATCGTCTAGAATTTTAACTGGAATAGAATTCAAGAGCACTGGCTAATAGTTTTAAAACTAAGATAACATTTGCCCTTCTTCAGCCCTGAAATAACCTTTCAGTGGATAAAAAGTTTAGGTCCAAAGTCAGGAAGACCTGAGTTCAAATCCAGTCCCAGACTCTTGCTAGCTATGTAGCCCTGGGCTAATCATTTAACCTCATTTTCCTCATCTATAAAATAGGGATAATAATACCACCCACCTCTCAGGATTGTTGAGAGGATGAATTGTGAACTGCTTAGCACAGCACCTGGCACATGATAGAGATTATATAAATGTTGGCTCTTATTACCCTCACCGTTATTGTTTGATTTGGGTGATGTTGGCAAATCACTTAACCCAGCCCTCGGGCAACGCCTTCAAAATTATAAATTGCAAAGGAATTATCAGTCTGACTTTTGAGTTTCTATTGAGAAACTCTCCCACACAAACAACATTTCTGATCTCAGTTTCTTCATCCAATTAAAGGTGATCATGCAACGTAGCTTCTAAGACCCCTTCCAGCTCTAACTCTATAATCCTTTGTCCTACCGCACTCAGCTCACAGGGCCTAGCCACGTTTGCAAGGGAGAGAAGGAAAGGGAATAAACATTTGTATAATACCCACTATGTGCCAGTCCCTATGCTAAATCTTTTTTTTTCTTTCTTTAAATATATTCTATATCATTTAATCCTTACAACAACCTTGTGAGGTAAATACTTTCATTGTTCTTATTCTACAGTTAATATAATTGAGGCAAACAGAGGTTAAATTACTTGCCCAGTTACTAAGTTTCTGAGGCCAAATTTGAATACAGGTCTCCCTTATTCCACACCCAAATCTCTATCCACTGTAACATCAGCTGCCTTATTTTGACTGTCATTTTAGATTCTTCTAGTCTTGATTCTGATTTAGATATATTTATGTTCATAAATGGAAGAGTTCATTATTTTATGCAAATTCTGAATTCCAACCTTCCCCTAACTTATGGTCATTGACTCCACATATCCTGCGCTCTTCCCTTATCATGGAGAAAACAACAGTTTCAGGTTCAATAGAAGCATACTGAATTATTAATAGTAGTTACTGCTTACTATGGGAATAGAGCCAACCCAAGAGACTCTCAGCCATTTCTTGTTTTTATGACTCTTCCATTTGGTATTGTATAGAGGCCTTTGGATTTATTGATTGGGAAGATTTCTTGGCTTAGAGGAGAGGAGATGCAACAGAAATATAGATTAGCAAAGTGAAAAGTGGGAGAAGAACCTGTGTAAACAGATGAGGCTTCTGAACCTAGTCAATGAAATCCCTTCCTTGATTAAGAAAGGTACCTTTGGTGGTACAAATGGTAACCTGTTTCTTTCCTTTCCTCAAACCAAAGCCTCCAATTGAAATCAGGTAAAATGAATTCTCAAAGGACAAGGGGATGGATACATACATACATACATACATACATACATACATACATACATACATACGTGTGTGACTGTGATTTGTTTGTTTTTAAATCACAGAAAAGCAGACACAACAAACTAGTGGTCCTTACCCTTTCCCCAAATCACCTTACTTCAGATGGATCTGATGACTCTTGTTTCTAACTATGTACTTTTATTTTATTAAAGTTGCATCTGACTTATCTAATCTTATTTCTCATAAATACCAGTGATTTGTATTTCCCCAAGTCTCTATGTTTAAGTAATGAGGGCATCAAACAATTCTAGGAACCATGCAGGGAAAAATGTCCTTTCCTAGGGCAAAGCTGAGATCCCAACCCTGCTCTGCTTTTAGAGCATTTTTCCTCTCTAAGTGAGGATATTTTTATAAGCCACTCATACATTATACTTCCAAGATCTGAATTACTAAGGACTAAGGAACACCTTCGATCTGCCTTGTTACTTAGGGTTCAACCTGCATCATATTAATTACCATGGTATCACAGAGAAAGTATTTTGTAAACCCCAAAATACTATGCAAGAAATGCAAGTTGCTATTATTATCTATATTAAGAATATTTGCAATTGACTTGCATTTTTCTTCCTTAAGTGACATCATTTAATTTTCCTATTAATTTTGAAAGTGAAATGATATGATTCTCCCTAAAAAATTTTCTGAGATATTAACTCAGAGCTCAGGAAAACTACTCTTGGGAAATCATTTGCTTTTCTTTAAGAATTAGTATGGAGCAAAGAAAGAAATGATAGAGTCTGAATACAGATCAAAGCATACTTTTTTTTTTACTTTATTTTTGGGGGTTTTATTTTGTTCTGTTTTCTTTTACAACATGACAAATATGGACATATGTTTTATGTGACTATACTTGTATAACCTATGTCAAATTGCTTGCCTTCTCTCTCAATGAGCAGGGGGTGGGGAGAGAGGGAGAGAATTTGGAATTCAATTTTTAAAATGAAAGCTGAAAATTGATTTTACATGTAATTAGGGGGAAATAAAATACTATTTTAAAAAATAATTAATAGGGAGAAAAAAGAAGTTCCTTACTAGCAAAACCCATGATATACTGGCTCACTGAGTATATGAAAAAATGTTCTGGACCTAAATCAAATGTCCTCATTGACACTAACTCTATGATCTTGGGCCTAAGTCATCTGAACTTTCCAAATCTCAGAGATGTCACCTGAAAATGAAGACAGTTGCATCATAGGTTCAAATGAAACAATGGGGATGCCTTTTTATGTATAAATTGAAGCAGATAACCATAGATGAGTTTCTTTCCAAGTCTGAAATTCTCTGATTTTTTTTTTTTAGTCTAGCCTTCCCTAAGCCTTAAATTCTGTACACAAAATGCTTCATAAACCATAGCTCAATTTCACCAGCCTTCTCCATGGCCATATTGCCAAACATAAATCATTTTCATTTTTTCTTCTTTTCTGCACTTCTCCAAGTTTTTATTCTCTCACATGTTATAAGGCCCTGAACTATAACCCCTATAGACAGGGACTAATGAATAAAAGACTTCCATGTGAAGATTACCACAAAATACTTCAATGAACCCTATTCTCAGAGATAAAGAAGAGTGAAGACTCAGAATATCAGTATTAGCCCTGCCTCCTTACTTACTCACTCTCTTACTGGAATAGTAGTTCCTTTTGGGAAACAGTAAAAATGAAAACAAGCACATAGACTGAAGGCAATTTTATGCAACCTACTCATTTTGGAAACCATGTCTGACCTGAGCCACCTGTTGATTATGAAGTTTACGAACTCAAATGAATTGTTTTCCAATTAAGCAAATCCAAGCAGCATTAAAGAAGTCAGTATACTGTCCTCTAGCCATATGGTTTGGAAGAAATACTGAGAATAATTCAGTTCATTAAATCAAGCTAGGTTTCTGCTCTGTTTAAACCTTCAGAAGGCTAATTCTTCACTGTACTGTTTTCCAAAGGACACACTGCCACCAGGGAAACATTTCAAGCTTCACTTGCTCATTCAGATTTCCCACTTGAAAAGGGCTTAGAATTCTAATCCTTAGTATAAAGAACTATGATCATATAGCTCAGAGTAAAAGAGAGAAAGGTAAATGGAATTACTTTTTGTTAGATCGCCTACAAGGTTTTGTTTAAGTTCTGCAAAAACTGTCCTTGGAAAAGGCTTTCTAGGTCTGTAGATAGCTTTTTCTCTTTAATGCTCACCATAAACTCCTCCATTGGACAAACTCTCTTCCCAAGCAGAAAATGCCTATTTTATGTTTCTAGTGTGCTCACCACCCATACTACAGAATGATTACAACTTAATTTTTGGTGGCAAGATACCAAAAAAAACCCTTAAAGAATTGAGAAGAGGGAATAAAAGCAAGAATGGGGAGGCAAAATAGAATCCAAGGGCACAAGGCAATCTACACTAGATAGGCTTAGGATTGTCAGGCCAGGCTAAATGAAAACCACTAATAATAATCTGAAGCAAATCCTAGTTAACTAAATTTACATATAAAAAGAGGTAGGAGGGTCAATGTTCTCAGGGTTCTTATTATTTAATAATAAATGTTTATTGATTGATTGATTTGATCAATATTGTTATGCCTTCCCCAAAATAAGTTCTGGCCATTCTTAAAGAAAACTATACATAAGGAGAGATGATGTGTATGTATGTATATGTATAGGTGTGTATACACACAAATACATATGTATACACACATATATGTGTATATTCTTAAATCTAGGATGAACTGCTACATGAACCATATATAAATAATTTATTGAACTGTCACAGAAATGCATTAGCTGAAATCAAAATGGAAGGAAACATCAACACTTAAAATTTAAAATACTGACGTTCAAGATTTCTCTATAGGAGTAGTGGTATTTATTTACACTGGCAAAGCATATATAGCATGTTCTTTTCGAAGTCTCCATCAAACAACTAATTGTAAAGATAAGCACAAAAGATGGAAACAAGATCTAATGTTCAAGGATAAATATAAAAGTATAGTATTGTCCTATAAGAATAAGATTGATACTTGAAACAAATTGAATCTGGTGAGGAAAGCTAAGAGCCTCCACAAAGGCTATATTCCTACGGTGGCCTCCCAGCACATATGTACAACTGCTGTAGCACACTCAGGGAAGACATGGACCAGAGCTGCCTCACAGCATGGGCAGTCATGGATGGTTAATGATTAGATTGCCATAGTTGGAATGAAACCACACTGATGAGATGCCAAAGTCATTGTATCTACTACTGATAACTTGAAAAGGAAGGTGGCCAGGATTCATTAGATGACTAGAGATAATGTCCTACCCTGATTGGTGAAAGGAACTAATGGTGTTAGTCAAGAAAGCAAAAATGTAAAAAATAAAAACAGAAGGACAAGATGGCCCCAGTATTTGAAGAGATGTCATGTGTAAAAGGCTTTAAACTTCCCTTTCTGGCCGGCAAACTTAGAACAAGGAGAAAACTTAAAAGTGTAGATTTTGGCTCAACGCAAGGAAAAGACTTTCGACAATTATATAAGAGTTCCAAAGTAGAATAATATGATATATGAAGAAGTATGGAAGTATATATGAAATGCAGTAGTTTGAACTTTGATACATCTTCAACAGATCAGTCAGTCATTAAACATTTATTAAGCATTTGCTATGTGTCAGGAACAATATTAAGTGCTAGGGATACAAAAAGAAGCAAAAGACAGCTCCTATTCTCAAGGAGTTTATAAATCACTGAATCCTTTTGCAGAATGTTGTTGCTTTGATCAAGCAGCTTCTATAATTTCACTGCATATTCTTGGCAGAAAAGAATAAAGGATCTAACCTAGGCAAACATTTAGAATTTTAGCTTTACTAAAGTTATCAAGGTGAAAACATTAATCCAAAAGTCTATGAAGAGAATAAATTTAAATGTTCTATTTACCTTGTTTTTAAAAATCAGTCAGTGTAAATGAGTTTGTGAGTTATTCAGATGTAAAAAAATTGCTTTTTCAAACTTGAGGCATACATTTCCTTATTACCTAGGTTAGCTTGTACAGAGGTGAAATTGGCTTAAGGTGAATAGAGCTTTGTCTCAAGTTGATGAAATTCCCCTTGCAGTGACCAGAGTTACTGCATCTAATCGTACAATCATCTGCCCACACACAATCAGTGCCATACCTTTTTCCCTAATCCTTGATGAGGACAAAGACTAGACTTCCCCCTTTCATGATTGAACTTACCCCTGAACTACTATTACCATCCCTCCCCCTAAAATGGTTTTTGCTTTTGGTAAAAAACGAAACAAAACAAAATAAAAACCACTAGTTATGAATCTGCCTTTGTATGAGCTCTTACGCTTCTTTCCTAGTTCCATAATACAGCACAATACAAAGGAAAAAGTTCGGAATTCAAAGAGGACAAGGGCTTGAATTTTAACTCTGGCACTTACGACCTATGTGACACTGGCCAAGTCAATTACCATTTTTGTTTCCCAGCTTCCTAATCTGTAAAATAAGGGTACTGGACTAGATGACTGTAGCATCTCATATCCTAATTATAGATGCATCATTTTAGTAAATATTCATGCCAAAAATCCTGGCTAGGTAGATGATTTTTGCTATATTCTGTTGTTATTTTCATTAGAAAAGCTTAAAGAAAAGATAATGATTTGAATGAAAACAAAATCGAGTTAAATTGTTTAAATTCGTGAAGCTATAATATTTATATGGCAAAATCAGCTTTCCAATCCATACCGAATAATGCACTGGGATCCTCCCACAGTACTGGAAAGTAAGAAAATTTGAAATACCTGTGAAGTTTGAGAGTCACAGTTCCATAAACAGTAGCAAAGCCCAGAAGACGAACCCATCTTAGAAGAATGCAGCGAAATGTGCTTGGCTCAAAATATAAAATGATAACCTATAGGATAAAAAGAGAAAGAAATAGACCTTCAAGATCAATTTGTGTTGGGAAAAAAAAGCTGATGGTCTGGACACAATCAATTAGCCACAACATAATGTATTAGATGAAATTCAGTAATTAAAATCAATAGTACTTTAAGCTCAAATATTACATGCAGCTATCAAGATAATCTCCTTCAAGAATCATTTTAATCATTCACTCCCTTGTTCAAGAAGCTGCGGTGGTTCCTTATTGCCCATCAGTTCATATTTAAGCCGCCAGTTTGAAAATTCTCTAGAAGGACCATCGGACTTGAACTAGACCTTGAGTCTGGAGAGATTCATGTTCAAATCCTGCCTTTTACTTTTATTGTTTGTGTGTCTAGGGACAAGTCACTTAACCTTTCTAGGCCTCAGTTTTATCATCTGCAAAGTGGGAATAATAATAACGACAGCAACAACAATAATTTCAGTATCTGGAAAGAAGTTGGCATTTAATAAATGCTTATTGCTTATTTGATCGGAAGGAAGTCAAGTCTTGAATATAGAGCTTGGGGTTCTCCCTTTCACCATTAATAAACAGTAATTAATAGTTAGCTTGAACTTATATCCCTTAGATGAATAATATTTAAAGGAGCAAAAAGATATAATTCTATCCTACTACTTTCTCTCTGATGAGTGCAGAGTGGCCAGCCTCTCTGGCCCCAACCTCTGCTTCTTTCCCTAGCAAGAATCTATGTCTCCCTTGGAGAAAAGAGATCTCTGTATTGGTTGAAGCTGTGTCTGAAAGCAATACATGGTATCCCATGCTATATATGGGGGGGCAGCCTTGTTACAGAAATAAAACAAGCAAATTTAACAATGCAGTAATCTCATCTGAAATGTAACACTCCACATCTGTGGGAGCTCTCACTTCTCTATTTTCAATTGCTTTTTGATGAACAATAATGTATTTCTCTCTGTTTCCCTACCTTTACTCTTGTTCAGATGCTTATACTTTCAGCAATTACTTCTCAATAAGGCCCATGGGAAAACCACTCTGTACATGGGGAGGTTTGGTCCCATCTCTATGGTTTGCTATATCTGGAATGTCTCCTGCTAGCTAGCTCTCCTAATATTTATTCATTACTTCAATAACTAGTTCAAGACTTGCCATCTCTAGGAAGCCTTTTATGATTAAACCTAAACTGATCTCTGCCTACTTAGTTTGCCCTCAGGCTACTTACATACAGTTTGAGAATAGAAAAAACCTTCCCTATAGTTTTATGTTGCTTTTCAAGTATTCCTTAGATATTTTGTGTATGGTAGGTAGATCATGTCTCCCAACTAGCCTGATAGCTCTTTGAAGACAAGAACAGTACCTTCATCTTCATTGTGTGCCCTTACTGTACATAATACTGTATCCACCAAGCAGTCAGTGTTCAATAAATGTTCCTTGGTTAATGTTGAACAAAAGACACTGATTAATTTGATAGCAATGGTTTGAGAGGCCAGGGACTGAATCATCAGCAGAATGGTCTAAAAGTTGGCAAGTAGAAAATATACTCTATCTACTAAAGGGCTGACAATTATTTTTGAATTGTTTTAATATCATGATCACGTATATTAAGATAAATGAAATGGAGTTATGGAATTTTTTTCTTTGTTGAGTCATTTGTCAGTTGTGTCCAATTTTCTGGGATGTCATTTGGAGTTCTCTTGGCAAAGATACTGGAGTGGTTTGCCATTTCCTTCTCCAGTTAATTTTACAGATGAGGAAACCAAGGAAAACAGGGTGAAATGACCTGCCCAGGGTCACATAGCTAGTAAGTGTCTGAGGCCAAATTTGAACTCATAAATATGGGTTTTCCTGACTCCAGGTGTGTCCACTACACCAGCCAGTTGCCCTATGGGAAATATGTCGATGGGATATTTATCAGGAAAGGGTGTGTATGTGTGTGACACTAGTATTTTATGGACAGTGAAGTGGTACAGTGGATAGAGTGTCAGAAAGACTCATCTTCCTGAGTTTAAATCAGACACTTATTAGCTGTGTAACCCTGGGCAAGTCACTTAACCTTGTTTACCTCAGTTTCCTCATCTGTAAAATAAACTGGAGAAGGAAATATCTTTTCCAGGGAAATTGCAAATGGGCTTATAAAGAGTCAGACATAACTATAATGAATGAACAATAACAAGAAGTTATTTATAGGTGAAGCTATTCCCTTGAGTCCAAGGACACTCCATGAATGACATTCAATATTATTTTCCCTTGATTTATCTAGAGATAGTCTATCAAAGATGTTGACATTAATCCCAGAATTAAATCTGCAAGGGGAGAGGAGAAAGACTTAGAAACCTGTAGGTAGAGCTCACAAAAGATAAAAGACTGGGCTTTAGGCCATAAAAAACTGACAATCACTCCTTTAATAAGCATTTATTAAGCACCCGCCCAAAGTTGCCTTTGTGTATTCCTCTTTCAGTGTCAGTTCCTTAATTTGTGAAGTGGGAATAATAATGGCAATTATCTCTCAGGAATATTGTGAAGATCCAACAAGGTAACACATGTGAAGTGTTTTATGAACCTTAAAGTGCTTTATAAATACTCAGTGATATGATAATATATTAACATATTACATAATATATAAATCTATGCAATATCTTATATTAATCCATGCAATATATTACTTATATATTTCTTTACATTATACTAATCATATTATACTACACTATACTGTATTATATTATATTGCGTTTTAGTATATTTTGTTATATTTTATGCTAAACATGTATTAATTACTTTGATAAATATATACTATAACATTATTACATAAGGTTGTTGTTAATTCATTCAGCTTGTGATTTTTTGTGACCCCCATGGGCTGTACTATCGGTGGAACTTTCTTGGCAAAGATACTGGAGTGGTTTGTGATTTCCTTCTCCAGCAACTTAAGGCAAACGGAGGTTAATTGACTTGCTCAGGGTCACACAGATAGTGAGTGTCTGTGAGCAGGCTATTGTTGTTATCATTCCATAAGCTCTTAGAGGGCGAAATTGAACTATATCTTAGCCTTCTTTGTATCCCCTTCAATGGCTTGCACAATGATGTGACCCCATAAGTATTTCTTAAAAAATAACTTAGAAAAACTTTTTAGAAGATGGTGGGGTAGAAGCAGGAAAACTCCATGGCTCCCCCTATAACTACCTCAAATACCTATAAAATATGACTCTAAACAAATTTTAGAGCTAAAGAACCCATAAAATGACAGAGAGAAAGAAAGCTCTGGTTGAAGACAGCCTGGCAGGTAGACAGGAAGGGCTCATCACAGCATGCTATGAGCCGAGCTCAGTCCTCTGTGAGTCATGGTTTTAGCCCCAGGGAGGCCCAGAACAGCTGTGGCTGGAGCATTCAGAAGAGTGGATCACCAGCAGCTGTGGTGGTTTCCAGAGTTATCAACCCATAAATGCCAAAGACAAAGTAAAAGATCATTGGAACTCTCCTGGATCTGGGGGGGATGGATTGGTGTCTGGCCTCTGGCCTCTGGCCCTAGAGTGAGAAGTGACAGAAACTGCAGCCCAGTAGCTGCCTTCATGTGGCTGCTCAAAGCTCCTGGCCTACAGATCGTAGGGGGGCCAAGGTACCATTCAGAGTCTAAGCGCTCTTGCCTTAACCTGCCTGGATAGGGATCGCGGTCTTGAGGTATGTGACCAGTGAAGCTAAAGTTGGTGGGGACTATAGAGATGGCACTCTCCTAATAGCTCTGGCAGCTGTGAAAACCCCAATAATTTGGGACAAAGCTCTCCTCTCTGGGAGCAGAATTCTACTATGGCAAAGAGCTCAAAAGTCAAGTAATTGACTGGCAATATAAGCAAGCAAAGGAAACAAAGCAAGCACAGCCATCCAACTTTAGATTCTTTTGGGGGGGGACAGAAAGGATCAAAGCATGGAACAAGAGGAAGATGACACAGTCAGAACACCTGCACCAAAAGATTGCAAAAAAAATATAAACTGATTACAGGCCATGGAGGAGTTCAAGAAGGATTTTGAAAATGAAGTAAGAGAAGAGGAGGAAAACTGGGAAGAGAACTGAGAATGATGCAAGAACATCATGAAAAAAAGAGTCAACAACCTGACTGAAGAAAATAACACCTAAAAAACTAGACTAATTTAAATGGCAAAAAAGGCCCAAAAAGCCAAAGAGAAGAATGCCTTAAAAAGCCAAATTTGCCAGATGGAAAAATAATTTCAAAAGCTCAGTGAAGAGAATAATTCCTTCAGAATTAGAATGGAGCAAATGGAAGCTAATGACTTTATGAGAAATCAAGATACTATTAAACAGATAAAAAATGAAAAATTAGAAGGCAATGTGAAATATCTCATTGGAAAAACCACTGACCTGGAAAACAGATGCAAGAGAGATGATTTAAAAATTATTGGACTACCTGAAAGCCATGATCAAAAAATGAACCTAGAAACTATCCTTCAAGAAATTCTCAAGGAAAATTGCCCTGATATTTTAGAATCAGAGGGCAAAATAGAAATTGAAAAAATTCACCAATCACCTCTTGAAAAAGATCCCCAAAAGAAAACTCCTAGGAATATTATAGCCAGGTTCCAGAGTT
>CM053585.1:502316977-502365692 GCA_028646515.1 Pseudochirops corinnae
CTGCTGATCTGTTTTTCTGTTTGTTTGTAACTTCTGTTTGTATTCTCTGAAGTTCAGGGTGCTGACTTTTCCCCCTGAACTAGTTAAATGATATGCTTGATTAAAGTAAGATTGTTAACCCATTTTGAGTTGCTTTCCTTTAGAAAAGCAGATCTAAGAACCTGTGCTAGTAGCTGCCCTAGGTATGCTAGGGTGCTTGCTGTTACAGCTCCTCTCATTTTCTCATGAATTCCATTTTTTAAAAATTATACTAAAACTAAATTCTAAATTTCAGGAAATTGATAAAATGAAAAATTAAGGTTTTTTGTTTGTTTGTTTGTTTTTACATAAGGGGTGTGTGTTAGGGACTGGAGGGAATATACTTTGAAAAATAAGTATAGTAGTGGTTGGAACACCTAGGATCTTCTCCCAAGTTGGCTCACTAGCTATGTGAGTTTGGGGAAACCATTTACCAACTCCACTCTTCAGTTTCCTCATCTGTGAGATGAAATTGAACCAGATGATCTCTAAGATTTCCTTCTACCTTTGAAATGTTTTGACTAGGAAAGATATTATGGTTCAGGGGAAAGAATACTGACTCTGGTCAAAGGACTACGTTCAAATGTTACTTCTGATACTGGGTGAGCTTAGGAAGGCAACACCTTCCTTGTTTTCTTATATGTAAAATAAGGGTCTTGGACTAGCTGAAGTTTGAGATCACCTCATTCTGTGAGGTTTTTTTCACTTTTTTTTTTCTAATTTATTTATTTTTAGTTTTCAACATTCATTTCCACAAGATTTTGAGTTACAAATTTTTCTCCCCATCTTTCCCCTACTTCCCACCCCAAAATAGCAAGCCTACTGAATACCCCTTCCCCCAATCTGTTCTCTCTTAGATCTTCCCTCATCCCCCCTCCCAACTTTCTAGTAGGGCAAGATAGATTTCTATACCCCAGTGCCTGTATATCTTATTTCCCAGTTGCATGTAAAAAGCAATTTAAAAAAATTTGTTTTTAAAACTTTGAATTCCATATTTTTTCCCTCCTTCCCTCCTCACCCACCCCCACTGGGAAGATAAGCAATTCACTATAGGTTGTACATGTGTAGTTACGCAAAACATTTCCATGGTAGTTATATTGTGAAAGACTAACAATAATTCCCTCCATCCTATCCTGCCCCCCACTTAATCTATTTTCTCCTTTGACCCAGTCCCTTTTCAAAAGTGTTTGCTTCTATCTACCTTCTCCCCCAATCTGCCCTCCCTTCTGTCATCCGCCCTCTTACTCCCTTTCCCCCTATTTTCCTGTAATGTAAGATACCCAATTGAGTGTGTATGTTATTCCATCTTTCCATCTTTATGTTATTCCAAATTCAGTGAGAGTAAGGTTGACCCATTCCCTTTCACTTTCCTGCTCTTCCCCTCCATTGTAACAGTTTTCTCTTACCTCTTTTATATGAGATAATTTACCCTAATCTATCTCTTCCTTTCTCCTTCTCCCAATATATTCCTCTCTCCCTTCTTAATTTTATTTTTTTAGATATCATCCCTTCATATTCAATTCATCCTGTGCCCTCTGTCTATGTATACATGTACATATATATGCACACACACATATATATTTATACATGCATACACCCTCCTATATACATATAGATGTATGTATACATATGTGTTCCCTTCAACTATCCTCATACTGTAACTCTTAACTTATGAATTACAATTATCATTTTTTCCATGTAGGAATGTAAATAGTTCAACTTTAATAAGTTCCTTGTGGTTTCTTTTTCCTGTTTACCTTCTCATGCTTCTCTTGCTTCTTATATTTGCAAGTCAAATTTTCTATTCAACTTGGTTTTTTCATTGAGAATGCTTGAAAATCCTCTATTTCATTGAATTACCATATTTTTCCCTGAAGCATTATACTCAGTTTTGCTGGGTGGTTTTAATCCTAGTTCCTTTGACCTCCAGAATATCATATTCCAAGCCCTTTGATCCCTTAATGTAGAAGCTTCTAGGTCTTGTGTTATCTTATTGTGTTTCCACAATACTCTAACTGTTCCTTCCTGACTGCTTACAGTATTTTCTCCTTGACATGGGAACCCTGGAATTTGGTTATAATATTCTTAGGAGTTTTCTTTTTGGGATCTTTTTCAAGAGGCAATCAGTGAATTCTTTCAATTACTATTTTGCCCTCTGGTTCTAAAATATCAGGGTAATTTTCCTTGAGAATTTCTTGAAGAATGTTATCTAGGCTCTTTTTTGATTATGGCTTTCAGGTAATCCAATAATTTTTAAATGATCTCTCCTGGATCTATTTCCCAGGTCTGGTTTTTCCAATGAAATATTTCACATTGCTTTCTATTTTTTTCATTTGTTTGTATCTGTTTTATAGTGTCTTGATTTCTCATGAAGTCATTAGCTTCCATTTGCTCCAATCTAATTTTGAAGGAGATATTCTCTACTGAGTTTTTGAAATTTCTTTTCCATCTGGCAAATTCAGCTTTTTAAGGCATTCTTCTCCTCATTGGCTTTTTGGGCCTCTTTTGCCATTTGAGTTAGTCTGTTTTTTAAGATATTACTTTCTTCAGTATTTTTTGGGTCTATTTTAGCAGGCTGTGGACTCACTTTCCATGATTTTCTTGCATCATTCTCATTTCTCTTCCAAACTTTTCTTCCACTTCTCTTACTTGATTTTAGGAATCCTTCTCGAGTTCCTCCATGACCTGTAACCAGTTCATATTTTTCTTGGAAGCTTTTGATGCAGGAATTTTGACTTCATTGTCTTTCTTCTATTCCATGATCCTTTTTGTCCCCCCCCAAAATGAATCTATGGTCTAATTATGTTTCCTCTGCTCGCTCATATTGCCATCCAATTACTTGACTTTTGAGCTCTTTGCCATGGTAGAACTCTCCTTCCATATTGTAGAGAGCTTTGTCCCAAATAGCTGAAGTTTCTGCAGCTACTGGAGCTATTAGGAAGGCACCCTCTTTGCATCCCCCACAAGCTCTGGCACACTGGCCACACACCCCTGGATCACCACCACCAAAGACCGTGATCCAGATCCCTGCAGCTTAAAGCAAAAGCAGTTACCCTCTGAATGGTCGCTTGGTCCCCCTGTGATGTGCAGGCCAGGAGCTCTGGAGGCAGCCACATGGCAGCAACTGCAGCTACTGCACCTCTGCCACTTCTCATCCTAGGGGCAGGGACCAGACCATACTTTTCTCAACCCAGTTCCAACAAAGTTCCCTACTCACCTTTTACTTTCTTTTTGGAGTTTATGGGCTGAGAAGACTGGAAAGCACCACAGCTCCCAGTGATTCACTCTCCTGAGGTCTGCTCCAGCTGAGAACATGGCTCAAGTGGGACTGCACCCAGCTCCCAGCTGGTACTATAGACCCTTCCTGTCGGCCTGCTGGGCTGCCTTCAGTAGGAGATTTGTTTCTCTGTCACTTTGTGGGTTCTGTAGTTCTAAAATTTGTTTAGAGTCATTCATTTTTTTCACATGTATTGGAGGTGGTGGGAGCCAGAGCCATGCAGAGGTCCTGTTTTTACTCCATCATCTTGGCTCCCTCCCTCTCCATTCTGTGATTTTTAATCTATAGATGAGAGGAGGGCAGTCTGAAAAATTAGAAATGAGAAAAGATGAATGAAGTCACAGAATTTCAACAATATATGGAGTTACAATAAAGATAACCAGACTATGTCCATTTAGAGATAGCAGTAAAGTTACTTATTGGGGAAAGAAATTAATCAAAAATCCATTACAGTAGATTGCCTTAAATTCACCCAGTTTCATCAGGTGTAGAGTTTAGGAAGCAAATGTACCACTCAGTTACTGTAGCTGGACTGATTCTAATCCACTGAGACAGTTTGTTCAGTCACCTTGCCTTCCAATTTGGACAACTTCTCATTATTCCAAATTTTCTCTCACTCAGGAAAGAGGACCACCTGTCTTTGTCACATCTTGCATTGCTGAAAATGAAAGAATTTCAAACATTCCTAATGAGTACATTGTTTCAAGAACCATTTGCAAATAGCATTTCTGCTTACTGTTATAGGAACACTAATGGAATAGCACTGTTTTTAAACGAATAATCATTATTTCATTGAGGAAACGCAGGCTTTTTCTGGGATTTGATTAAATTTGTTTATTACTATCTGCTATTGAAGCACCTGGAGAACTACTCTATAGGGACCCTTCAGGAGGACTTCTCAGTGAGACCTTGAATTCATTCTCTTTACCTTTTAGTCAATTGTATTTCTAAAAATGTGGTCTACTGTAAAGAATCATTTTAAAAACTCTACATTTTGCCCCATATTTTTAATGAGAATATCCTGATGTAAATGTAGTTCATTTCCATAGAGATTTTCTAGGGATTAAAAAGGAGGCATACAAGTCTGTTTTTCTTGATATTCTCTTTGTTACCTTTTCTGAGTGTCAGTATCATCTATTATCTTCCTCTTTTATTTTACTTTCTTCCCCTCCCTGAAATGAACTATCAAGTAACTTCAATATTACATGCTCTCCAGAATGTATTTCTTCAGTTTTAACTTGGTCTGGTCAAGTTCCAGATTCTTCTCAATTTGGTCTACAAGCCATTCTACTTTTTTGTATAACATTGGGTACTAAAATGTTAGGGTCCAAACATTCTATTTTCTCTGTTGCTAATGATGAAAATAGATCATTATAGAAACATGAAAACATTTATTCCTTCTATGTCTATTTCTGGTTCTCCTGCTCTATCTGTGAATGATTTTGGGATGACATGGATTGTTTGGGTTTCATGCCTAACTTCTTGAATATGTGTTTTTGTTTCTGTTGCAAGGTGTTGATACTACTTGTAATCTTCTACCATCGTCAACCAAAGGGCTTTACAAATGCAGTCATATTCTAAATCAGTGTTATCCATGGTTGCTGTATTTTTCTGGTAAGAGGGGTAACTGCTTAAAGGCTAATGTGATTTCTGGGTTATTTTGTCATCTTTATTGCAATGGTTATCTTACACCACCAAAACTTGTAAGAAAAGGTGATAATCAAGATAAATTTCTTTGCCTTTTTCTATTTCTTAGTTTTGGGCTCATTTGAGTAAGTCATTTCTAAACTGTTGCAGTAGTTCACAATATAATTTTCTCATTTCTAGTCTGATAATGTAATATTGATTTCAATCTTTGCTCTTATTAGTTGATGATGACTCTACCCAGAGCTAATTCTGATCTGCTTCCTGCATCAGTAGCTTGTAGTTTCTTGCCCGTTAAAATAGTCAATTTCATTTTCTTTATGAAGTTCTTGAGAATATACAATGATTAATACTATGTGAAAATATTCATGATTTATAAACGTGAGGCTTCTGAGAAGTCTACAAGCTTTTGGACATTTTTTTAGAATCTGAGCTGTCTATTTTTCTAATGTTCGCTCTGATTTTCTCCTTCATAAGCCTAATTCCCATCCACATACTCTGTGATTCAGTAATATTGGCCTCCATGTTGTTTCTTATGACTCTCCATTTCCTGACTCTGATTATTTTCATTGGTTGTCCCCCATGCCTAGAATTCTCTCCACCCTCATCTCTGCTGCCTGAATTCCCTTATGTCCACATCTCAATAAAGTCTCACCTTCCCTAAGAAGTTTTCCCATTCCTTTTTAATGCCTTCCTAAAACCTTTCCTCAGAGATTATCTTTATTATATTCTATTTAGGTCTTGTTTGTATATAGTTGCATGTTGTCTCTCTCATTAGACTGTGAGTTCCTTGAGGGCAAATAAATTTTGACGGCTTTTCTTTGTATCCCCAGTTCTTATAAAAATGTTTATTTTCATCTCCAAACTCTCTCCATTCTTCTACCCTCTCCCTCATACATTTAGAATGCCAAAAATAGAAACCTGTTTAAACTCATGGAAAACATATTTCCATATTAGCTATGTAGTGGGGAAAAAAAGAGAAAAATAAAGTAAAAAATGTTTCAATCTGCACTCAGAGTCCATCACTCCTCTCTCTAGATATGGATAAAATTTTCCAAATGAGTCTTCGAAATTATCATGGATGATTGTATAGAATCAGAGAAGCTAAGCCTTTTCACAGTTGACTATCATTACAATATTGCTGTTACTATGTACAGTCTTCTCTTAGATCTTCTCACTTCATTTTGCATGAGTTTATATAAGTCTTCCCAGGTTTTTTTTATGAAACCATATCTTCATCCTTTCTTAGAGCACAATAGTATTCTATCCCAATCATATTCTCTAACTTGTTCAGCCATTCCTCAATGGATATGCACCCTCTAAGTTTCCAATTCTTTGTCATCACAAAAGGAACTGCTATCGATATTTTTGTACATACAGTTCCTTTTCCTTTTCCTTTGATTTCTTTTGGGGTATGTATCCCTGGATATTCACATAGTACCTGGCACATAGTGGGTGCTTAATAAATGCTTGTTGACTTGACTTTTAATTCAAATCACTGAATATCAAAGTGCATGTTAACTTTGGAAAATCTTGTCAAGTCTTCATAGAATTCCTCTTCCTCTTCTGTGGCACATATCATAAAAGTTGCAGTTATCTTTGTGCTGATCATTTTACTTCTGCTCCCCACCAATGGTGTAAGATGTGATGACTAAATATCCACTGAAATTAATTGTTTTTTTTCTTTTATTTGTGTAGACAAAGAATTTAATTCTTCATACTCTTTATTTTACTTTGGCTCTGAATTTTCTGTAGTTCTTTTCATTCTCGAACAATTGCCATTTGCAAATGTTATTCAATAGTGGTGGTGGAAAATGAAGACACTGCAGTTCTGGGTAAATTATTCAACCTTTTAGTACTCCAAGCAATGCTTTAAATATAAGGAGAAGGTGCCAATCCATTTTGCTACTAGTAAGGAACTTCCTAGAGTAATGAGATCAGAGGTTGGAATAAACTAACTGGGAATATAGAGCAAAATGATATCTCAGGCTTAAATAGTCATCTTTATCAAGGACAGAAGCTTTGGTATGGTTTGATTAGAAAGCCAATGGAGCTGAAGTCAGGAGATTTGAGTTTAAGTTTCAAGTTATATATCCATAGATAAGGTGTTAACTTTTTTTTTAAATTTTCAATGTCCTCATCTGTAAAATGGAGATAGTGATACTTTAATAAGCTACTTCATTGGATAGTAGTAGCCTGTTACAAGGAAAGCATTTTTAGGCTATTAAGTCTATGAAAATATTAGGTTGCTTGTTCACTTGTTTTTAAACTCAAACAAATGGCACTTAAAATAGAAAATAAAGCAACTTGATAGCAATTTCTATGGGAGTGTTTGAGGGGTAAGGTGTCTTATTTTGGAAAAGATTTGTGACCTTATTGGTATTGGGAACTGCTAAGGAAGAAATATCATCCTTCAATGCAATTTAGAGTTTTAGAGATGCTAAATGACTTTCCAGGGTCACATAACCAGTTTGTTTCAAAGGTAGGAGTCACCTGTAGTTCTCTGTCACACCTTATTATCTCTAAATAATGTTTGCAGAAACTCAGAAGACAATGGTTGTCATTAACTATGACACTTTTTGTTTAGCTCTAAGGATGCTTAACAAATGTGACACAATTGTGCTATTGGGGCTTTTTCCTTACCATCTTTTTTTCTATTCCTGACACTAAAATTGTGATTTATATTTGTGTTAATCTGATTTGCATGACTCAAATTCATATAACAATTGTCCAATAGTCATAGAAAACTATGTCTCTGATGGATTGAAATTGATGATCACCCAAAGGGAATTGAAGAGTTTGCTTAAATAGGTGTGAACTGGTTGCATTACATTACAAATAACTTTGAAGTAGTATGACTTATAGAAGAAAAATGTGTATATGAAAGATAAGAACTGATCATGTGAGAAGAATTACAAATAGCCAGTACCTCACCCATGTGTTCCATTTGAAGTTAAAGGCATCAAGAGAAAATGGGGAAGGACCCTAAGAGGGTGTGTGGACCCTTTATGGGAGAGCATGTACAAGTATCACTCAAGATGGAAAAGTATGGATGAGCTACTGTCTGCATCATTGGAGGGAATATCCACACTGAAGAGATTAAAGATCCATTTCTGTACTTGAGCACTGAGTCAGCCTTTGCTTTTTATTCAAACCATTTCCCAAAATAGCTATCCTGAAAGAGGGTATAACATCATATCCCAGCTGGTTTTTCCATTTCAGCTCTGATAGTTCTCAAATAGTTCTTTAAAATTCACTCTTTCAATGCCACTCACCACTCATGAGAAAAAGGAAAGCAATTGTTCTCATCAATGAGCTCATGCCTGGTTCCTATTTTCCTCACTCTTTTTATCTACTCCAGTGAGATTTTCCCATTTTAGCCATTGTAGGTAATCACACATTTGATGTGAATAGTTAAATTTTTTTTCCAAGGGATAAAAAATGTTCAGGGTACAAATAATCTGGTTATAATGGATTGCTGTCATGTTATTTTCTCAGCTTTGCAGAGAATCAAAGTGATTAAACCATAACTTTCTATGGTCTCTCTCCTATGGGTTCTAGTCCCTAACTCTTTGACTCTGAGCCTTGGGGTTGTGCTTTGTCTTGGTCAGTTCTACTGTCTATAGCCAGTACTAGCTGAAGGTATTGTTAACCTCTATTTGGGTTTTCTTGTACCTTGTAGGTATTAGGCACTTAAGAAATATTTGTCAGCTCCTCTCTGAAGGAATGACCTTCTTCCTTCTTTGTTCTCTAAGTACACTCTATCTAACCTTATAAGCAAACCATGCTAGGGATATCTACCAATCTTCATATGGGTAAAGCATATATTAGTTTTTAAAAGTCAGATAGCCTCGTAAAAGTATAGTCCATTGGAAGTGAGGAGCTCACAATTCTCATCTCAACTATATGACTGTCTTACTTTATGAAATTAGGCACGTAACTAAGGCTGTATCCAAGTAGTGACAGTCCCTGCAGCAAATTGAATTGTTGCACTGGTCTTTTTGGCTTTTATAGATATAATCTGTATCTTTCTGTGTTCAATAAAAGCTTATTAGGGAATGAGGAGAACTGTTCCATATTCATAAGGATATTAGGTGAATATGAGTTTGTAGATTCACAAAAATAGAAAGGATTTGAAAAGGTTACATGTCATCATGGAATGTTTGACTTGGAAGAGACCTTAGAGATTTTCTGATCCAAGCCCCTCATTTTAGAGATGAGGAAACTAAAATACCAGGAAATCTGTCCAAGATCATATAACAAGTTAAAGATAGTGAAGGATTAGAACCTGCTTCTTTATATTCTTAATCAAGTAGAATTTCTACTACATTGTCAGGGCCCGTCTAGACCAGACCTCATTAGGCAAGTTATTTTCTGCCTTTTGAAAAGAGATGTTCAGAGATAAGGACTACTCATTATGGTTGCATCATTTGTTCCAATCATATAGGTGGCCTACAAAGGAATGAGACAAGTTTCCATGTTACTCCCTCATTAGAAAGGCCACAAGTCAATGTTACTTTTTGGTTATATGTCATGTTTGCAGTCCTTGAGGAATGCACTATGGAGAAGGAATCTGTGTAAGAAGATGGACTGTAACGAAGAGCTAAAGCATTTCAAATGAAAGGGCTACAGACACAAGACATTTAGGGCCATGAGAAAATGACTTGCCTTATTGCAAGCAATTGAAAATTCAATTCAATTTCAAGTAGAATGCAAGCGACTTGAGGGCAGGATCTGTTTTGTTTTTAATTTTGTATCCACAGGGTCAGGCACAGTGTCTGATATGTTGGGATGATGATTGAGTTGGGGCTAGGGCTAGGGTTAATGATAGAGACAGGAATAGGGATGGACCTGTGATTTCCTCAGTATAGGAATTCTCAGGTAAAGAAACTCCCTCTCACAATGCCAATTGGCATTTCCTCTGTAACTTATATCTTGGAGAGAACTGAGCAATTGAAATGACTTTCTTAATAAATTCTTATGGACTGATTGCAAGACAGTCTTCCAAGAGCAGAGATACAAAGATATCCCTCTCTCCTAATAAGTCATAGAATCATAGATTTAGGGGTAGAATGGAGCTTAGAGGCCATCTAGACTAACCTCCTCATTTTTCAGTTGAGGAAACAGATGCCAGGAGAGAAGTTCAAGTTTATGCAGGGGGTCAATGGATTCAGGACTAAGACAGGATTCAAACACTGTTCATGTTATTCCAAATCCAGTTGTTTTTTTCATACCACCATAATGACTTCTTTGTTGTCCCCAAGGAGATTCCATAGGGATACATATCCCCAAGTAAGTAAATGCAGAGTATGTAAAAAAAAAGAATATAAAAGGATTTCAAGAAGGAGAGAATGTTCTTCCTTTGGGGGAGTTCGGAAAGCTATGAACCTCCTCTAAGTGGTGGCACCTGAGCAAAGGATTTTATTAGTGGAAGGTGAGGCAGTTAGTGGGTTTCTGGTCAGGGGGACCACTTATGCATGGAAGAGGAAAGTAAGATAATGTCTTAGACTGGAGGGAAGAGCAACCAGACCAATTTAACTAGGACAATCCATGAAGGGACTGAGGATGAAGCAACCGGCAAGGTAGGTAGGAGCCCAGATTCAACTCTATTTGTGATTTCTGCAGTTTATGTGGGTAGGAAAGCTAAGTCTGTAGGCAAAAGGTAAATTCTTTTTTGTGTGTTTCCTATCTGTTTTTCATTTTGGGATTAATTAATTACTGCATTTGTATATGTACTCCTTCTAACAAACATTGAAAACACATTTAATTATCCCTCCCCCCACAATAAAATCAACCAGTCAACCAAATCAAGTTTACTGTTTAGTGGAATTTAAACAGAATTTTGAACCCTATTTGTGTGTGTGTGTGTGTGTGTGTGTGTGTGTGTGTGTGTGTCCCTGAGAAGAGGTCTCCTGGCTTTTCTTCAACACAAATAACCATTTAATGAAATGGAGGTGGGAAGAGAATGTTTTCTATGCAACCGCAGGTTCATTTATTCTAGCAATGCTGAAGAGCTCAGCCTTGGGATTTTGCTTGCCAGGGAGCAGATTTCAAAGACAATGGTAATGAAGGCCCTGGGCTTCTCTCCCTTTGTCCTTTCCAGTCTGTATCCAGCATTACTCACCCCATTTCTATCCTTTTATGCCACTGAGCTCCATTCTTTGCTAGCCAAGTTTATCTCTGTGTTACTGAGATAGGCTCCATGCTGCTTTTTGTAAATGTCACTCATGGAGGGGGAATAGTCTGAGGATACACACTGAAAGAAATATTTCCCAAAAGCGTTCTCTGTCTAAATTCATGTCGAAGGACAGGTTGGGTGTGTGTGTGGGGGGGGGGGTGGCTTTGTTCATTTTCTTTCCTTTTCTTTTCTTTCCTTTCTTCTTACCTTTCAGGAGAACCATCTGGAGACAGAGCAGACCAGACTGTTGTGGAATATTAAACACATTGTGACAGGATAGGTCAGAGCAAATGCTTCTTCCATACTAACTGCATACAACTTTGTTTTATTGTGGCTTTCTTTAGATTGTCTGCTGTTCGATATCTGGGTCAGGGGGTTATTTAGAAAGTGCTTAGATGTTCAACATTCCTTTTAGGCTAGGGAACTGAGTCTGTGGATGAGTGCTTACCACTTGAGTCTAAAGGCTCTGAAATTGTGGATGTGATGACAGCCATATCAGACTCAGATACTCTCCTGTCAGTGGTCCGGGAAATGGCAAGAATCAAGAGACAAGAAGAAAAGCCAGAAAAAGGAGCAATTAAGAGGATAATCAAGATCATAGGATTTTTTTTTTTTTTGCTCTAGAGCTAGGAGGGAGCTCAGAAACCACATCATCCAACCCTTTCATTTTATAGAAGATGAAAGTGGGGTCCATGGAAGTATGACTTGCCTAAAATTGTCCAAGTAGTAAGCAACAGAGGGAATATTTGAACCCAAGTACTCAGAATCTACAGATAGCATCGTTTCCACTGTTTTGTCTCAAAAGAGCTAAGAGAGGGGAGTGTCAAACAATGTCTACAGATGCACAAAGTTTAAGGAATGTCAGAACTGGAAAGAGACTTTAATTAGACAATTCAAGCATTATTAGAACCATTTGAAATGAGTCAAAATGCTCCTTGAAAAGAGGTTTTCTCTACTCAGTAGAGAAATTACTGGCAGAACAGAGATGAGAAATAGGCCAGTAGCTGAGTCAGGAAAGATCAAGGGAAGGCTTTATTCTTTTTTGAGGGTTTGGAAAACATGGAAATGTTTGTAAGAAGGTGGGTGACCCAGCAATACTGCTACTAGGTCTATGTCCAGAAGTGATTAGGGGAAAAGGGAAAGAATCTGTATGTTCTAAAATGTTTATAGCAACACTCTCTGTTTATAGAAACTTCCCCTGTTTCCTCATCTAAAAATAATATGGCTAAACTAAATGATCTCAGTGACCTCTTCAACTAACTACCACTATCTGAATTTTTAAATTTTAATATGAACCTATAGTTTTAAAAAAAACAAGAGGAAGCATGGTATTGTGAGAAAAGGGAACTGAACTTGGGGTTTAGAATGCTGTTTGAATTCTGATGCTTACCGGCTGTTTGAATTACAGGGATGCGCATCAGTTGGGAATGACTGAACAAGTTGTGGTATATGGTTGTGATGGAATAATACTGTGGTATAAGAAATTATGAGTTCAATGATCTTAGAAAAACATGAAAAGATTTGCATGAAATAACAAAGAACCAAATAAACAGAACCAAGAGAACATCATATACAATAATAGCAATTTTGTTTTAAGATTGACTTTGACAACCTATATTGAATTGCATGTCCTCCCAGTGGGGTTGGGTGAGGAAGGAAGAAGGGAAAGAATCTGGAAATAAAAGTTTTAAAAACAAATGTTTAAAAAATTGCTTTTTACATGCAATTGGGAAATAAGATATACAAGCACTGGGGTATAGAAATCAAGCTAGTAAACTGCACAAAACTGGGAGCACTAGTGAATATACTTTATGACATAACTGGCTTGCAAAAAAAAAAGATCACAATGGTCTGACTCTAATATGGTGACAGTCAGAAGGGATAAATATAAAGTCCCAAGTTTTGAGTGAGAAGAACATTTCTAAAGTTCTTTGTGAACTTTGAGGTGATAGAGAAATGCCAGTTATCATCGTCGTCATCATCATCAAATGCTTTATAAAAGCTAAAGTAATATTGTACTTTATGTCGGCTGTTATTTATTTGACAACCTGACAATTTATGGATGATTCTTAGAATCATTTCCTGTTTATATTGGTTAGGAAATCTAGTGAAAATAAGTTGTTTGCAGGGGGTTTAAGTTTTTTTATGTCTTCATTGCTTAAACATAAAATTGTATGGTACCTGTTGCTCAATAAACTTGAATGGGTCCCTATTACCCCCAGGATCAAATATAAAATTCTCAGATTAGATTTTAAAGCCCTTTACAATGTACTGTCTCCTCCCCCTCCAGTTCTCTTATATTTATTCCCATGATACTCTACTATCTAGGAGCACTGACCTTGCTATTCCTCACACAAGACTCTCTATCTCCAAATGCCATACATTTTAATTGCCTCAACTCCGCACTCAGAATCCTCATGCTTCTCAGCTTTGCCTTCTGACTCTCTGGCATCCCTCAAGACTCATCTAAAATCTTATGTTCTTAAGGATGCCTTTCCTGGTCCTCCCCTACCTCCAGCACCTTCCCTTTGAAATGACATTCCATTATACTGCTTTATGTGTATGTGTTTGTATATGTGTATATGTTATATATATGTTATATATATGTTAAATATAACATACATATGTTATATATAACATATATAATATATTATATATAACATATATATGTTATATATGTTATATATATATGTTATATATATATATGTTATAGTTAGATTATACATACACATGTGTAGACAGATAGACACACTTATGTTTTGCATTTTATCTCCCCTACTAGAACGTCACCTCAGTGAAGGCAGGCCCATGATTTTGTTTTCCTTTGCATCAGTATCATTTAAACACAGTGCTTGGGGCATGGTAAATGCTTGTTGTTTGACTGACTATACCATTACTGGCATTTCATTGTTCTTTAGATTCCTACAGGAAGAAAGAAGACTGGGGAACAGTTTTTATTTAAAATTACAACAGAGATGGCTAGGTGGTGCAGTGAATAGAGCACCGGCCATGGAGTCAGGAAGGCCCGAGTTGAAATCCAGCCTCAGACACTTGACACACAGAAATTTAAAAAAAACAAAAAACAAAACTAGCCGTGTGACCTTGGGCAAGTCACTTAACCCCAATTGCCCTACCTTCCCCCCTCCTCCAAAACAAAAAAAAGATAGTGCCTCTAACAAGAGAGGACCATAAAAAGATATGGGAAATGTCTGGTGGGCCTTGTCCTTGGCAGAAAAAATAAAATAAAATTACAACAGGAAAATCAGAGGAATGTCCTTGAATCCTTCCCATCATTCAAAGCATTTGGTTATATGATGGCTCAAGATTCATGAAGAGGTTCAAGACATGTTTGATACTTCAAAGGTTGGTTACCCAGACTATTGACTTGCCCAGCCTCTTAATGATGTTGCTTTTTCCTCTTCTTTTGGAACTATTTTTCTTTCACCATCTATACTTGCTGAAAGTTGCAAAGAAAATGAGAGGAGATACCAATTATTATTTTTCTCCCAGCTTCCTAGAATGTCCTAGCAAAAGCTTATATGTTGTGTGATGGGGGTTAAAAGTGGAGGTCAAAAGGAGAATTTTGAATTATTAGTGAGATTAATGTTGTCATTTTCCCTCTGAGCCCCTTTATCATGAATAAATTCACAGATAGTTGTATGAAAAGATATATTGAATTTCACTTAGATGATAACCCCTTCTTCAGTGAGGTGACTATCTGTGGTTAGAGTATTGAGCTGAACAGATCCCTCATTCTGAGCCTAGGAATCTATGGTGCTTACTTCTGCCGCAGGGGCCAGCAATGAAGAGGAACAGAGAGATGCCAGGATGAAATGACACAGAATGAAGGCTATAGGGTGAACTGAGGAGGCAGACAAAAATGAAGAGCAAGGTGACTGAGTCCAATACGATTTTATATTTCTCTTTATGCTAAGGAAATCAGGTCCCTAAGAGAGCATGGACTGTGTAGGGTTAAGGTATGAAAGGAGGGCAATACCATGCCTTTCTAGGGCTAACATGCAAGTGAATTGGAAAGTTCCACAATACGGCTTGCTACAGTGGGGTGGGAATGATTAAGGGAAGCAGGAGTACTAAGAGGGACAGGAGGGGAACCAATTAGAATAAGCTAATCTCTTTTCCAACTGTTAGATCTTCAAATACTTGAAGACAGAGGACCTAGGATTACCCTCTCTTTATCTCTATATTTCTCAGTGCCTAGTACAGGGTCCTGTGTAAAAGAGGTGCTTAATCAATGTGTATTGAGTTGAATTGGTGTTAAAAATCACATAGATCATATCTAATTTAATTCTCACAGCAACCCTAAGAAATTAGAAGCATAGTGTTAAATATTTTTAAAAAGTTTGATTAATGTCTTTTGTTCTTCATCACTATGCTTGTCCCCATCATCCTTCTCTCTTCTAGAGAGCCATCCATGTATCATTTTTTTTAAAACAAGTGAGGAAACTGAATCTTAAGGAAGTTAAGTAGTTTTTCCTATTGTCTCACACTTGATAAATGGAAGTTTGAATTCAGGTCTTTTGATATCAATTCTACTCCTCTTCCCGGTAATTCCATAATGCATCCCAAGACTAGAATTTCAGGCTCCTAGAGTGTTGTTTTTTTAAGAGTATGAAATATTCATTACCTTTTAAAGAAAAATCTCTTTCATCTCAAAACCTAACAGATGATGAAATCAAAGCAAATACAGGGTTACCTTTCTTTTATCTGCTTGAAAGTTCAGTATTTAAACCACATAGCTGTGTTAAGAACACACTTTGGGTTAGCATATACTGGTTGATATAATCAGTGATCTACTGTTAGCAATACAATTGTCCCTTCCACATTGCAGTTTTCCCTATTGAAATTTCAATAGATCATGGGTCAACATATTAAATGGGAATTTGGGGGAAGTTATATGGAAGTCACAGATGACACACAAAAGTCAAAATATAATACAGGAAATGTTTAGAAACTCAGAAATGCATAAAATATAGGTATAGTATTATATAATATCAACCAAATTTTACAATAAGGCACTGTAAACATCCCATAAAAGAAAAAAAAATAATTCGGATTTCTTTGGTACGAAGGAAGGACCAAAAAATTTTATGCAGATTTTCCAGATCAAGGGAGCATCTCACCCCAACCCCTGTGATGTGGAGGGGATAACTGTTTTAGACAACATTTGAGAAGAATAACATAGATTTTTCAGGAATGGCTATGACCAAATCTACTCACTTTATAAAGAGAAGCAAGGAGGTGATTATAAAACTAGTGTCCAATGAGCTCAATGTTTATCATTTTGAATAATTTTAAGATGCATCATTAAAAGGATGATTTTAAATCACTTAGAAAGTGGTTGCCAGAAACCAGTATGGATCAATCAAATACAAGTTATTACCAACTTAACCTCATTTCATCTTTTCAGAAAGTATATTCTAGATTAGCAGCTTTAAGAGTTTAAGCCAGGAACTCCTGGGGGTGGGGGGTCTATGAGACTCTTTCAGGGGGTTTGTGAGGTCAAAAATATTTTTACAAAATGTTTTGATTTCTAATACAGTAAATATGAGTAGGTATAACCAATATGAACAAAAGCTTTTTAGTGAGGGGGTCCTCCATAATTTTTAAGAGTTTTAAAGGGGGCTTGAGACCAAAAAGATTGAGAACCACTGTTCTAGACTGGTAGATTCCAGGCATGTTGAAGACATGCTATACTGAGATTTCAACAAAGTATTTGACAATTTTTTTTGTGACTCATGATGCCTTTTGGATGAGAGAGATGAGACATGGATTCAATAACTGGATTCAAAACTTACCAGGTCCAGCCTTAAAAGATGTCTCTAGTGGCATGTGATATCACAGTCTTCTCTTCTGTTCAATATTCTTCTCAATGAGTTGGAGGAACCCCTATTTGGCATGCTTATCAAATTGGCAAACTGGGAACACTAGTAAATATACTTTATGACATAATTGGCTTGCAAAAAAAGAGATCACCATGGTCTGGATCTAATATGATGACATTTAGAAGGGATAAATATAAAATCCCATGCTTTGACTAAAAAATAACAACTTCACTAACAAGGAAACATTGGATAGAAATCTGGCTATGTAAAGATGTCAGGTTTAAAAATAAAAATACTAATATTAGTAATACCTAGTATTTATATATAATATGTGCAAAGTTCTTTATATATGTTATGTCATTTCATCCTCACAAAAACCCAATGAATTGGGTGGTATTATTATACCCATTTTACTGATGAGGAAACTAAGGCTGAGAGGTTAAGAGACATTGATAACCTGAGTTGGTCCCCTAAGAGAGCCACCAATAAGGTGAGGAAATTAAAAAACAAGTCATATAAGAAGCTAAGATGTTGAGCCAGAAAAGAGAAGATTTATGGTAGGGATTGTGGGAGACATTATTGCCGTCTTTAATATTTTAAAGTCTTTACACTTGCTTAGCTCTACAGGACAGAACTAGAATCAATGAGTGGAAGTTTTGGCAATATAGGTTTCATTTCAACATAAGGAGGGACTTTCCAGTGATCAGAAAAGTCCAATAGCAGGATGGATCTTTGGGTTAAGTAGTGACTCCTTCATAAATAGAGATGGCTAATTAGAGTATGGACAATCAGTATAGTAGAGAAGATTCCTGTTTCAGGTACAAGTTAGACTGAATGAGCTCTTAAGGTTCCTTCTTAGTTTTAAGAATCTGTAATTCTTGGTGCAAATAAATGTCACAGTGGATAGAGCATTGGCTCTGGAGTTAAGAGGACCTGAGTTCAAATGCAGCCTCAGACACTTGACATTTACTAGCTATGTGATCCTGAGCATGTCACTTAACACCAATTGTCTTGCAAAAACAAAAACTTATTAATCTGATTATGTATAGGTCATTTCTGTCCTTGTATACTAATTGTAATTATAGTTCCACATGTGGAACCATTGATTATAGCAAATGGAGAAGTTTCGAATGCTATAGATAAGTTCACTTACCTTGGCAGTGTAGTTTCCAGGGATGTATACACATTGATAATGAAGTTGACACACACACTGCCAGAGCTAGCTCAGTGTTTGGGAGGCTCCAAAGGAAAGTGTGGGAGAGAAGAGATATTAGACTGATTACCAAACTGAAGGTCTATAGAGCCCTTGTGTTGACCTCATTGTTGTATGCCTATGAAACCTGGACAGTGTACCAGCACCATGCCAGGAAACTGAATCACTTCCATTTGAATTGTCTTAGGAAGATTCTGAAGATCACCTGGCAGGATAAGGTACCAGAAACTGAGGTTCTTTCTGGAATTTGAATGTGAAGCTGTAACAGCAATCAATTTAGCAGATACTTAGCACTTAGTAACTTAGAGCTAAGTATGAAGGTGTGAGCTCTTCTCCTGTCCTGAGGTGGCAGGAGGGGGTTGGCTGAGACAGGAGGCCAGTGTGTATATATAAGAAGAGTTCTAGAGACAGAGAGACAGAATTGGGAATCTTCCTCCTGGTGGCTCCTGTTGGAGGAAGCAGGATTGTCCCAGCATTTGGGAGCTGGGCTGCTGGACTGAAGAACTGAGTTGGAGTTTTCTTGAGAGAGAGAGAGAGAGAGAGGAAGAGAGAAAGTGTGAGACAGAGACAGATCCTCTCCCAGCATCTGGAAGCTGACTGAGAACTGAGTTGTAGTTTTCCTGAGACCAGAATCTGGTGAAGGCCACCTGGAAGACTAAGAGGGCTTGCCTGGAAGGCTGAGATTTCTCCTGGGTCCTAGGGCCAGCTGAATTGCTGGAGGACTGAAGAAGCATGACTGGGATAAGCCTTGGTTGACTCGTGGCTTGGCTGATCTTTGAGTTCCCGGCAATAGAAGTGGTGAAGGGTTTGAGATGTGCTGGATCCTGTGAACTTTGGTGTGTGCCAGGGACTGCCCAGAGGACTGAACAAGGACCTGGGAACCGTCTACCTCTGAGGACTGGACAAGGACCTGAGAGCTTTCTGCCCCTGAATCCAGGTGACTGGTGAATTCAGGTAGGAGCTAGGACCATGGAAGGGGATCCAGGGAATCTGAGAGACCACCCCAAGTCAAGATGAAGAAAAGGCCTCTCCTTGGTTATTGAATGAGTTTACTAGACACTGAGGGATGGAGGGTTTGTGTAATTTTCTAATGATTGTATCTTGTGATTAATGATACTTAGTGACTGATTGCTAGATGCATGATTGATTAAGTTAAGATTTCCCCATGAGTGGAAGATTGATTATTTTATTGTGAATTGATTGAATGATTAAGTAAGGAGGATTTCCCCCCTTAGAGAAACCAGATGATTATTCTTTTGTTCTTTGTTCTAAATACTGTGGCCATTGTAGTGAAAACTGTGTGGCAATTCTAATGTTAAGCTGTTGTGAACACTATATTGTGATTTTTTGTGATAAGATGTAATGTTGTGAATATTATATTGTGATTTGTAGTGGATGTTTGCCTTGATTTGTAATGGAATAAACAGGGTGTTTACTATACTGTGTAATCTGAACCTTAAAAGCTGTTCACAGTAGCATTCTTTTGGGAATCTGCTTGTGCATGATATTACAGAGAAAGAGAATGTGAGAATGAAGAGAATGCAACTCCAATGGGTTCGCCACATTGTTTGAATGCAAAACATACACTTGCCAAAAAGATTATTTTATGGGGAACTCATATGGTGGTCAGAAGAAGTGATACAAGGACACTCTCAAGGTCTCTGAAGAGCTTTGGAATTGAATGTGTTACATGGTAGACCCTGGCACAGGACCACCCACCATGGTGTGCCCTCATCAGAGAAGGTGCTGTGATATCATTTTGGTCCTCTTAAAGAATGAAGGACAACAACCAACCAACCAACATTACCTTAGGAAGGGTCTCTAGAGATCATCTGTCCCAATCTTCATTTTACCTATAACTCATGGCCTGGAGCAAAGGCCCGTCTTGGGGATTGTACATGCAAATCAGTCTTTCATATACATCTTCATCAAATGTTTTCTCTGAGCACATGAGTGCCAAGAGACACTTTTTCCTCCCCAGTCCCAACCCCTACCATAGGCAGAAAACAGAAATACAGAGATTAAGTGAGTTCTCCAAGGAAATCTGATAGCAAATAACAAAGCTGATATAAACCAGTTCTTCAGTGCCAACTACTAGTCTTTTTTTATCTGTTAAAGAGGGCATCTCAGAACTTTGGAAGCTATTAAAAAGAAAAATGATGCTTGGTAAGTTTTTGTTTTGAATAAAGTAAAAAATGCAACTTCATATAACGACAGATGTTTTGATAGTACATTGAAGTTAAATCTATAGACATTTATACAACATTGGATCTAGTTTCACACCTGACTGTCTAATATTTGTAATTCAGTGTTTTCCTCCTTTGAGGTCTGAGTTATGGTAGTTAATAGTGGAAGTGGGCAACAAATTTGACTAATAAGCCACACACAGTATGCTATCTGGACATTTTTGAATTCTTAATTCAGAGTGGGTGGTAGGTAGAGTCACTGTGTCTTAGAATTTTAAGCAGTCTTCACCCATAAGATATGGGAACTCCACACTTTCAGGAGGTATGGAACAGCAATGCCATGTATTGGCATTTTATCAAAAATCATCAGATTTCAATAAATTGAGACCATTTGCAGTGAGTCATTCACTTTAAGCCTTTAGAAATCCATTGGAAATGTGCTTGTGTGGGTACAGAATGTGCCCACATAGGGGATTGGGGTAGTACTGACTATTGCCCTGAGAACCTCAGGTAGTTCTCTCAGGGTTTGTGAAAAACAGCTTCTTTAGGGTAACTAGGATATTTCAGACTTGTATTACACAGATTTCAATTCATAAGAAGACAGAGAAATGTGAAATGTAGAAGTAGCTTAGTTAAGTGAGATAATTTTCATTTTAGCCTGAAAATTATTAACTCAGAAGAAAAGCTGGGAAAGTGGATATGGTACATGTGGTTCATTTTCTTTTTCCATCTTTTCCCATAATATTCTCATGTCAGTAGAACTCAGCTGGGGTAATCTATTTCTACAAACAGATTGGCATTTCAGGGATTTGGAAATCATTCATCATGAGTTTGAGGAGGCAATTTGTTTTCCCAAATATTCTCTTAAAGCCCTCCATCCTTACTCCATCCCCTGGCATGACTGTAGGGCAAAGTCAGCTGCTGTCAGGTTTTCTTAGGCTGCAAACAGCAGGGAATCCCCATGGACGAGGCCATCTGGTTGCATGATAGCCCGCTCAAGATCTTTTGGACCCACAAGTGAGCTGAGGCATAGGGAAAACATTTCTCTCCAACCTTTCACCTAAAAGATAAGTTTGCTTTGTGTTTTTCCCTTTCAGATTTATTATTTCTTCTACATATCCCTAGTCCCTTTCTTCACTTCCTTCTTTGGCACATCTGTCATAGAATTCATTGTATTTTCCCCTGAACTCATACCTCTTCCTACTTCTGCTGATGGTGTCACCATCTTTGCAAGCACCCAGCTTCATCCTTGACAACCCACCCACAACATTATTCTTCACACCTTTAGTGTGTAAAGGTTGCTAAATCTTATCAATCCTACTTTTACAATCTCTTTCACATCTGAACATTTTTATTTGTCTACTCAGTCCCTTTCCTAGTTCAGGCTCATAACATGTCTATACTACCTTTATCCAAGGTAGGATAATAATCCATTTCTATAATCTGTTTCCTTTTTACCTTCCTTCTGACTTCACGTTCAGAACTCTATTGCTCATCCACACCATGACCGCTAATCCTTTACCCTTCTATTTGATTCATCCTCCATGTAGCTGCCCAGTTATATTCCTAAAACACAATTCTGACCACCTCACCTTTCCAAGAATGTTTATTGGCTCATTATTGCAATATGGTAAAGTGGAAAGAGTGGTACAGTGGAAAGAGTACCTAACTTGGAGTTAGAAAGATCTGAGTTCAAATGTGGCCTTGCTTATTAGTGTGGTTACATTGGGCAAGCCATTTAACCCCTATTTGCCTCAATTCTCCATCTGCAAAATACAGACACACTGGGGAAGGAAATAGCAAACCATTGTAGTATATGAGAAAACCCTATGGGCAAAAGCCCATGGGATCACTTAGAGTGGAACAGGACTGAACAACTGAGCAACAACGAAGTGGAAAGAATCCTAGATTTAGAATCAATTGTACTGGGTTTGTATCCTAGCTCTAATATTTACTAGTTGTGTTTCTTTCAACAAGTTACTTAACCCTTTTGAAGGAATTGCACTAGATGACCTCTAAAGTCATCCTCACTTTAAAACCTCTGTTTCTAAGGACAAAATACAACATTTCCAGCTCAGCACTAAAAGTCTTCCATTTTTTGACTCCTATATATAGAACTTCAGTTTTATTGCATATCATATACCTTTATGCCCTCAGTGTTCCAGGTAAAGTGACTGCTCTTCCCCTTATATGATATTCCATTTCTGAATATCATATCATACCTTTGGACCAAGAATTCCCCATTTGTGAAATGCACTCCCTCCTCATCATTACCTCCTAGAATCCCTAGTTTTCTTGAAAGCCCAACTCAGGTGTCCCCTCTGCCAACAAGAGGGCTCTGTCTGTCTCTGTCTCTCTGTCTGTCTCTCTGTCTCTGTCTCTGTCTCTCCTCTCATCTCTCTCTCTTTTTCTCTGTGTCTGTCTCTGTCTCTCCTTCCTTTCCTCTCTCCCTCCCTCTTGAGATGACTTTGCATTACTTTCAGATATACATTGTACTTGCTCATATGTATACATTACATCCCCCTCAGCATAATGTCAACTCCATGAATGCAGGAACCATTTCTTTTTCTTTCTTTTTGTCTTTCTGGCCCCTGTGGCCTAGCATAGTAGTCTTGCACATAATAAATGCTTAATGAATCTTTGCTGAATTAAATTGAAAGGATTGATTAAGGTCAAAGAATATTGTAAAAGTTTGAATTTATAGTTATAAAATTAAAGTCTACCTCAAAGGTCTTAAGTTGGGACCTTAAGTTGGGTCTATGGACCTCCAGAGGTTCTGCAGATAGATTTTATGGGCTCCATGAGCTAAGATTATGAAAAAAAAAAGTTACATCTTCATTTTCTCTAACCTCTAAGTACTATATAACATTTCCTTCAATTATGATTTTAAGAACTTATTCTGAGAAGGCATCTGTAAGCTTTAGTAGAATGCCAAGGGGGTCCATGACATAAAAAAATCCAAGGATTCCTGGTCCATATCCTCTGCAAGTGATTGAGGAAGGAAATTCAGGTATGGCTCTTTATTCAGTTTTGTGATAGCATTTTCTTGTGATTTGGGTCCTTTGATTTTTTTCTAAATACTTAAAGATTGCTAGATGGGTGTGGGAACAGAAGGAAGAATTGGAATCTCGGATTGTTTTTCTGTCCCTTTGAAATCCTGAAGCTGAATCAGACAGTGCTTTTGTTAAATTGCTTCAGAACTCAACAACATAACCTCTTGGCAGTGGTCTCCATCCACTGGTCGATCTTAATGCAATGGGAGTTTTATTTTAAGTAACACAAAATTGGTTAAAACAATATATCAGCAGTGGACCATTCTTTGCTTATTGCTTCTGTCTACACATTGTCTTGATTGGGTTTACACTGAGACAAATATATGCTTTTACATCTTGGAGAGGTGCACACAGCATGAAGTGACTGATAAATGAGTAGGGTCTGCAGCTGCAGAGTTATCATACATGGCAGCTTATTGGCATATAAATGAAATTGCTGCAAGGTAGAGAAAGTGGAAGAAAAAAATGAGCTTGTTGTGTGGGTTCAAATTAATTCAGGAATCATTTGGACATTATATTTTCCTGAAAACAGTTTGCTTAGAGGTCCCCAGCTGTGTTTGGCATAGGGCCGTATTCACAGGCAGAATAAAAGATGAGGAAAAACTTTACAAACAACAGTGATATTCAGTCCATCACACCCAGAAGCAGACTCAAACTTCTCAAACAACTTCTAGGAAGAAATCAAAGTGTAAGGGACAGGAGCTCAAGAAAGGTGGATAGAAGAATCCACGCACTCCTCCATCTCCCAGCCTGGCCACCCTTGTCTTGCAAAAGACAGTCTTAATGAAAGGTACTGCTGGCACACTTAGGATGTCCATGATGCCAGATCCCCCAAACATCATTCCAAGGCTACAGCTCCCTCCTGATTGCTGCCCTCTCAGAGAAAAGGAGCAAAGGTACATATTTTTTTCATTTCACCAGGCAAGCCACAAGACACTAGGACTAATATAAGTAGATCTGCTATACTGGAAAATCTTTCATGGTCTACAACACAACTGTGTAGTATATGGAAGAGATGCAAATATTGGTGAAAGAATATGTCATATGGAAACTAGATAGTGGCTGCTACATTATATAAGTGCATGTACCATTAGGAGGACCATGTATTGCATGGTCTGCTATAGACTTGAAATTCACCCACTTGCCATGTCACCAAAGGGTAATGGGAATCTGATTAGAGGGTACAAGTCAACTGTAGCATATTAAGAAATGGCACAGGGGGCTAGGTGGCACAGTGAATAGAGTGCTGGTCTTGGAGTCAGGACGACCTGAGTTCAAATCCAGCCTCAGACACTTAACACAAAAAAACTAGCTGTGTGACCTTGGGCAAATCACTTAACCCCAATTGTCCTACCTTCACCCTTCCCCCAAAAAAGAAATGGCACAAAGAGATATAATCCAGGAAATATTTGATTGGAAAAGGCTGTAGACTGGGGAGCAAGGGATGACAGATTAATAGCCTGAGCATTTACACTGGTAGGCTGATTCTTGGCCCCATTTTTACTAGTTTTGTTAAAACAAAACCACCCATTCTGATTCTGTCCTTGGTTGATAGTCATGGCTGACTTTCTGAACATTTAAAAAGAAGGCTTCTTTGGTAGGATAACTAATGAAGACTCTAGGAAAGAAAATAGGCTAAAATGATAGGATGGGAAAGCATGGGTAGATTTAGATCAGTCCCATTAGAGAAATTCCATTAATAAGATCACTAATAAGCCCACAGATCTATGGAAGTATCTGGTTAATAAAATGCCTATTAGTAAAGAATGCGATAAAATAGTTAAAGAAAAATAATCAAAAGTCTTCAGGAAAAAAATGAATTAGAATTATTGCCATTGTATGCTTGAGTTTGTATCTGCTTGTATGTTCCTCTAAATAATTCTAACATTGCTTTTTGGGATTTAAGAGCCAAATAGCAGCTATCTACTGAGTGCAATGCATCCTTTTACAAGAACTGTAACTCTCCAAGGTTACTGATCTATTAAAAGATAAGCTAGAAAAGGAAATATTGGCCTAGAGATCCTCAGCAGAAAGAGCATTGGACCAAATATCAGGAAATCTGAGTTCTTGACTTGTTTCTGACATAACCTTGGACAAATTGCTTCTCTTCCTGGACCTCACTTCTGCTTTGTAAAGTTGGAGAATGAGACTAAATGGTTTATATGATATGTGATTCCCATGCATGCTGCAAAGGCATGGTCACATGAATGAAAATATCCCCTAATATTTGTATCAGCTCTTCAGAGTTTACAAAGAATTTTTGCATACATTATATTAGTTTTTCTTCAAAGCAACATTGTGAGGTAGGGCAAAGCATGTCCTATTATCTCCATTTTATCAGTAAGTTAAATGAGATCCAGAGACGAAATTATTTAACCAAGGTTACAGAGCAAGATAATAGCAGAGTTGGGCCTATGGCCTAGGATAATCTCTGAGCCCAGTGTGCTGACCATTATATCATCAAGTTCTCAAAATTTTTGGTCTCAGGACTGCTTTATACTCTTAAAAATTAGTAAGGATTTCCTCCCTGCCCAAGGAGCTTTTGTTTATATAGGTTATATCTATTAATGTTTACCATATTAGAAGTGAAAATTTCTTGATACTATTATGAAAATAGCTTGGAACTTGCAGACTTTCTGAAAGATCCTCATCCTTAGACTAGCAGCAGGATAGCCCCTTCCATTGTTCTCTGAAGTAACCTATACAAGGACCAACCAGTCTAAGCCTAGGATTGATTCCTGAGCATTCATAATCTGACCTATTCTGGATTCTAGGAACTTTGATCTACTACAAGGTAAATTTGTGGAACCTCAATCTTATTTTGACCTCTAAAGCCTGCTGCAGATCAGATCAGAATTAACCTTAAGCCCCTGGGGAAATCTAAATTAAAGCAAGATGAAATCTGGAGTGAAATTGAACTAGTTAAGGACGCCCTTGTCCAACTTCCTCGTGCCTAAGGGAATTAGTTGAGAATCAACTGGCCGTATGATGTTTTCTTGGATAGCATTCGCTGGTTCTTTGCTTCCATCATTTGTTAGATGCTGTTGTATCAAAGGGCTTCATATTAAAGGGCTTACCAGGAAACAGGCAAGCAGCTAGGTGGTGCAGTGGATGAGTGCTGGGCCTGAAGTTAGGAAGACTCATCTTTGTTAGTTCAAATTGGGTCTCAGATAACACTTACTAGCTGTGTGACTCTGAGCAAGTCACTTAACCATGTTTACCTCAGTTTCTTCATCTGTAAAATGAACTGGAGAAGGAAATGGCAAACCATCCCAGTATCTTCCCCCTCCCCCACTAAAAAAAAGACAGTAACAACCCAAATGGGATCACAAGGAATTGTACACAACTGACACAACTGAACAACAACAATTTGGAAGCAATTCAATGTTTAACCCAGGAAGCAAGAAAGAGGTAGAAGGTAAAGTAGAGAGATGGCTGCCCTTGGAGATAGCAAGCTATGTGCTTAAATCCTGGTCTCAGACACTTACTAGCTATATGACTGTGCATCAGTTCATTAACCTTTCTCATCTCAGTTTCCTCGTCTGCAAAGTGAGTCTAGTAATAACACCTACTTTGCAGGACTATTGTAAGGATCAACTAAGGTAAGATGTAAGGCACTTTGTAAACCTTGAAGTGCTATATTCCTACAAGCTATTATTATTAAAAGCAAACCATAACATTAGGAAGCTCTGAAAATAGGGTCATGTGTATTGCCTCAAGAGGGGAATGAGCATTAATTGCACATGACAAAGGACTGTGAGTCACGCATCCATCAGTCTTTTCAATGACATTGTCTCTACTCTAAAGCACAGCCCACCCATATCACACATCCCCTACTCAATAAACTCCAATGGCTTCCTCTTACCTCTAGGATTAATCACAAAACCCTCTATTTGGCATTCAAAGACCTCATTAGACTAGCTTCCTCCACATTACAACCTCCCAACCCTATCAACATACTCCTTGTTCCAGAGTCACTACCTATCTTTCTTTTCCTTATCACAAGATGCTTCATCTCCCAATTCTCAGAATTTTCTCTGGCTTTTCCTCCTGCCTGAAATGATTTCCCCCCTCATCTCTGCCTCTTGGCTTCCCTAGCTTCCTTCAGGATCCATCTAAAATCCCAGCCTTCTAAGGAAGCCTTTCCCAATCTCCCTTAATGCTAATTCCTTCCCTCTGTGGATTATTTTCTGTTTATCCTGTATTCAGCTTTTTTTGTTTGTAGTTGTTTGCAGTTCTTTCCCTCATTAGACTGTGAGCTCCTTGAGGACAAGAACTTTCTTTGGATCCCAAGTGCTTAGCACAGTGCCTGGCACATAGTAGGCACTTGATAAATGTTTAATGACTGACCAATGTTTTTTCCTGTCCTTCATGTGCATAGAGACTGAGACTATGGTGTTGCTACTCACAGATTACAGAACAATGTAATGATTAACATGCAGGTAGTAACCTCATGAGCTATGTTGACTACAAACCAAAATCACAAAGCCTAGAACTGGTCCAGAAACCCAAAGGAGAATCCCAAGCCTCTCATTCTGCTGCCAGACAGTGCTTCAGTAGAATCTAAGCAGCTGTTGAGAGAGAAAAGGTTTTCCATGTTGGTGATTTTTAAGCTTCTCATCTCTGAAGAATCCTCATGATAATTAGGAAGGAAATGTAGAAGGGATTGTGTTGGAGTTAAAATTTTGGTTTAATTCTGTTTTCTATTCAATAAGCTCCAGACCTATGCTTTAGGCTTACTCCCCCATAAGCTCCCCAGAATACCAAAATCCTCTCTCTGCTTTGGATCCAGGACAAATGACTTTCAGGCTTGGATCCTGGCCCCCTTGTCCCTAGGCTTCCTCTTTTCCTAATTTCCAAACCTTTGTCAATCTGTGAGCCAGACTTTAAGGCTCTGGGCTCGCTGAATTTGCCTAGCTAGTCGCTGAGAATCTAGTTGGGTTAAGAGAACTCTTGTTCTCAATCTGTTTCCGTAAACCATAAATGAATACCTGATTCTGGCATTTATAGCCTGAGCTCTCCCTTTTATCCTCCTGTCCTCTACACATTCAGAAACTATAAGAATGTATTTGCTGGGCTTTTTTTTTTTTTTTACAAAGGAATATGTACAAATCAAATTGTGTGTCATTGAAATTCCTAAACTATTTTGCGTTGACATATTTTATGAGCTTCTCTGTTTTTTAAAACTTCAGAAGGAAAATCAAGAAGTAGCTATTAAGGACTTATTTTGTGTCATGAACTCTGTTAAGTACTTGAAATGCAATTAAAAATCATTCCTGCCCTCAGAAATCTTACCTTTTAATTAGAGAATTTACATTTTAATTGTCACAAGGTTAAGCTAGACTTAATGTAGATTGTTGGAGTTGGAGACCTCCAGAAGCTCCATTTCCTATCTGTCCTGACTTGAAAGAAAAAAAAGATTGGACAAGAGGCTTTCATAGAAAAGACCTAAATTTAAGCATCAAGTGAGATGCTACCAAAGGTGTGAAAAACTAGAAATTTTTGGGAAGCATATATCTGTAATCAGATATATGTTCTTTAAAATTTTGGTCCTTTTGTGTTTCCAAGTCTGTATTTTTTGTTTTTACTGAGTGTTACTTTTTTTAATTGTAAATTTAGTTTTTAAAAAGTAGAGCAGCTAGAACTCATACCTATTATACATTCCCAAGGAGTGATTAAATCACTAGTATGTACACCATAATAATAACTATTTGAAGGTTTATACAGTACTTTACAAATATTATCTCATTTTACCCTCATAACAACTTTGGGAGTAGATGCTATTATGAGCCTCATTTTACAGATGAGGACACTGAGGCAAAAAGAGGTAAATGATTTGACACGGGTCAAGTGCCAAGTGTCTGAGACAGGATATGAACTCAGCTCTTCCTGACTCCAGGCCCAGAATTCTAGCCACTGTGCCACAAAATTACCTCATTGATTTCTGTTAGCAATTATCCTATATTGTAACTAGCATCGCTAGAGATACTAATACCTCCCTAGGTGTTTGCACGTGTTGATTTTTCTCCATTTCAGAGACACACATTGCACTTAATGTCTGTGTTATAATTTTTCATGAATATCTTCTTGTCTTATTTCTATTTCTTGTATGGATGTGATATCTCTTCATAATGACACTATAAGTGGCAAGGACAGTGTCTGATAAGGTTGTATCCTACATAGCTCTTGAACAGTATGGCAAGTTGGTGCTGAATAACTGCTTGTGGAATTGAATTACTCTTGTGAGTTTTTTAATTACTTTTTTGCTTAGAGTTGGGGAGGGGAAGGCAGCTGTGGCTTCTCATACTTGGAAACAGGTCTGGTTGGCTGGAATCATGGGAAGTGCCTGGTCTTCTCACTCTAAGCAGGAGTAAACATGCGAAGATATTTCAGTGTCAGCTATGACAACTTCCAAGATCCCCATTTCCCTCCTGTTCTTTGGCTATGGGATGACGAGTGCTGGCGTCTGAGTATGTGAATGAGAAGAGCAGGGCAAACCCTGAAGTTGTTGGTTTTGGTTAATTAGATTGCTAATGTCTGCCCTCATAGGTTTGTTTACATCTGCAGCTATATTTGGACATTGGCAATTATCTCTTAAACTCACTTACCAGCAAAGGCAGCGCTAGTGTTCTGAAAACAGTACAAAAGTAGGCACCTGGATGCCATTTATGGCACTGTTCTCATTGTCTCTGGGCTGATTGGCTTGAGTTATTTGAATTATGATTCATAAACTGCACTCTCAAAATGCACAGAATGCTCTTGAAAAGATGTGCCCTTGGTTGAAGAGCGGGCTGGATGAGGGGAGATGAAGAAAGAGGATGCCTCAGTGAAATACTAGTGTGTTTGTATGCCTCCTAGCTTTCTTTGGAACAGTCTGTGTCAACATTTGTGACTGACTCAAACCTTTCAAGAACTGCAGGGTAAGAGTTTCCACTAATGCCCACATAGTTATTTGGCATAGAAATGAAATACAACAAGGATGTTAACATCATCATAAAAAAGCAACGTAGGAACAGAATTTACATTTAAAGATCAAATTTAAAGGATTAGAAAAAAGGACAGTATAGTGGGAAAATGAATAAAAGAAGCAATGGAAAAGGTAGAAGAAGACTATCCTAATCATATAAGGGAATAGGACAGGATGGGGTGTGTGTGTGTGTGTGTGTGTGTGTGTGTGACCTATATCCCTAACTGGCAATAAAAAGGAAAAACAATTTAAAACATAAGTGAAGTAGGTATTTAAAAAATTTAAATTATTTATTTTTAACATTCATTTTAAAAAATTGAGTTTTAAATTCTCTTCCTCCCTCTAACCCCTTTCCCACCTATCATGAAGGCAAGCAACATGATACAAATTTTGCATCTGAAGTTAATTCCAAACATACTTTCATATTAGATATGTTACAAAAAACAAACAAGAAACCCAAGGAAAATAAAGAAAAATAAAAATGTATTCTTCAACCAGTACTCAGAGTTTATCAGTTTTCACTCCGGAGGTGGATAGCATTCATCATTGTAGGGCTTTGGAGTTGTCTGGGATCATTGTATTGAGCAGACTAGCTAATAAAGTCTTTCCCAGTTGATCATTGTTACAATATTTTTGTGACTGTTTATAGTGTTCTCTTGGTTCTGCTCACTTCATTTTGCATCAATTCATGTCATCCCAGATTTTTCTGAATCCATCCTGCTTTTCATTTCTTATAACATGGTAGTATTCCATCATAATTATATGCAACTTGTTCAGCCATTCCTGAAATGATCTCCTTGCTTTCCAATTCTTTGCCACCACAAAAAGAGCTACTATAAATACTTTGATCTCTTTCACATACAGACCTAATAGTGTATTGCCAAGTCAATGGCATGTATAGTTTTATGTTCCTATGGGTATAGTTGTAATTTTTTTCTATAGAGTGGTTGTACCTCTTCACAACTCCAACAATAATACATTGTTATCCTTGTTTTTCCATATCCCTTCTAGAATTTATCATTTTCTTTTTCTATCATGTTAGCCACTCTGATAGGTTTGAAGTGGTATCTTTTTGTTGTTTTAATTTGCATTTTTAAATCAATAGTGATTTAGAGCATTTTTTTCATGTGACTATTGAAAGGTTTGATTTCTACTTCTGAAAACTTTCTGTTCATATTATTTGATCATTTGTCAATTGGGGAATGAGTCTTATTTTTATAAATTTGTATCAATCAGTTCCACCTATATTTTAAAAATGAGGCCTTTATCAGGAAACATGCTGTAAAATTCTCCCTAATTTCTTGATTTCCTTCTAATTTTGTTTGTATTGGTTTTGTTTGTGTAAAACCTTTTTCATTTCTTATAATCAAAATTATCCATTTTACTTCCCATGATCCTTTCTATCTCTTGTTTTGGTCACAAACTCTTATTTATAGGTCTGACAGGTAAATTTTACCATGCTACTCTAACTTGCTAAAGATAGTACCCTTTGTGTTTAAATCATTTACTTATTCTGACTTTAACTTGGTATATGGGGTGAGATGTTGATTTCTGCCTATTTTCTACCAAAATGCTTTCCAGTTTTCCCAGCAATTTTTGTCAAATGGTGTGTTCTTACCTCCAAAGCCTGGATCTTTTGCTTTATCAAACACTCTGGTCATTTATTACTGTTTTGTATATCTAATCTATTTCACTGATTCTCCACTCTATTTCATAGCCAGTACCAGAATATTTTGGTGATTATCACTTTGTAATATTAAATGAATATTTCTCCAACTATTTAGATCTGTGTCTTTATATGTGTGAAAAGTGCTGTGTAATTATAGTCATATAGTCCTTGGGTTTGTCTTGGCAGGTAGACTCCCAAGAATTTTATATTGTCTGTAGTGATTTTCAGTGGAGTTTATTTTTCTATTTTTTCCTGCTGGGTTTTGTTGGTAGTGTATAGAAATGCTAAAGTTAATTGCTTCAACTCACCTTTTAGTTGATTTTCTAGTATTCTCTAAGTATGCCAACATATCATCAGGAAATAATGGTAGTTTTGTTTCCTCATTGCCCATTTTTATTTCTTCAGGAAATAAAACTTTTTTAGCTGCCTCCTTTTTTTTTTTTAACTTCAGCTGAAGTGTAATAGATTCTGCTCTAGTCCCTTATTTTAACTCTGTGTGTGTCTCTGTTTTGAGTGCATTTCTTGTAAATGATATATTTTTGGTATCTGGTTTCTAATTCATTCTACTATCTGCTTATGTTTTATAAATGAATTCATTCCATTCACATTCACAGTTAGTAACTGTGCATTTCCCTCCATTCTATTTTCTTCTGTTTATCCTTTTTTTGCTCTTTCCATTGAAACCTGTTTGAAATGACTAGGATTAGTTTGAGCTATCTGTGGACAACTGGAATTTATTAAAAACTGCTTACATTTGTCAGACATACTTCAGACTATTTGGAAATGTTTCAACTGCGATTTATTTGAATACCTCAGAACCTGGCTGGAACCAATTTGAACTACTTTGACTAGACTGAACCAGTAAGGGATGGTTTAAGAAGTGTTTGGTTGGAACTAGTTTGTACTGGTCAGAAACAGATTAAATCAACTATCATGAGTTTGATCTGGATTTTTGTGATTGAGAACAATTAGAGTTGATTGAAATGAACTAGAAAGGACTGACTTGACTTGGATCAAACTACTTAAAACTAGTTTGAGCTTATTTCAACTGTAATGGTTTAAGCTGGTTGGAACCAATTTATAATGTTAAATTGTATCTTAAACTTGGATCAAATCTGTCAGAATAGGTTACATTGCCCATCATTTCTTTTTATAAAAATGTGGAAAAGTATAAGTATTATTTTGTAGTATTGATATTAGATATAAGGACTAATGATATTATATCCCATATTTGACCCATAATATTTTCAAGTCTATATAATAATGAGCTGAATTATAATGAGGTACTTCCAGATTCTCTTTCCACTTCACTATTGCCCACCCCCAACCAGAATAATATATGCCAATATTTTCCTCCATCTTTACTTACCAAAACCTTGTAAAAATCAGTACCTTTAGCTTTAGAAATCTTGAGGCTAGAACCATTATTGAAGGGTGAGCTACAGTCCTCTTACCTTGAAACTATTATTCGAATCTTAATTGTAAGGCCCTGGAAAGTTGTGACAAGTTGAATGCAATTCAATGTCTATTAACCATCAATTACAAACAAAACTCTTTGCCTGGTTTTAGGGGTACAAAGTAGAACAAAACAAAGCATTAGAGACCTTAAATGTCTTTTCCCTTAAGGAAGTGGTATTTTCTTTGTAGAGATATAATTTATAAATTGATAAGCAAATAAAAATAAATTTGAGAATGGAGGGAACATTAACAACCCAAGGAACAGGTATATCAAGGAAAGTTTCATGAATGAGGTGATATGTTGATACCTCACCTAACCTTGATGGAATTTGAGGATTCAGAGAAGTGTAGACTTGTAGGAAGTGTAGTTTAAGAATAGATGAGAGTTTCTATAAATGTATAGAGACACAAGATGGAAAGCATATCTTGAGAAATGGTTAGCAGTCTAGTTTGACTGGAATATTTGGTATATGAAGGGTAATAATGTGAAATAATGATGGAAAGGGTAGGTTGGAAGCAGATTGTGGAGAGCATTACATACCAGACTAAGAAGTTTTTGCCTTATCTTAGAGCAGCTGATATCCATTGAGGGTTTTTGAGCAAGGATATAATCAGAGCTATAGAAAAATACTTGGGTAGTTTTGTTGTATGTAGGCTGCAGAGGGATGAGACTAACACAAGTTGAGACATCATCATGACTATGTAAGTGGAGAGAAGGGGGTGAGATATGAGATGTTTTAGAGTTAGAGCTAGCAAGGTGATAACTGATAGAATATGAGTGATAAAGAAAAGGAGAAAGTCAGATAACTCCAAGGTTATAAATTTGGTTGACCAAGAGATGTGATAGTACCTTCTCAGAAACAGAGTTATTGTACAAAGTACAGTTTTAAGAAAAAAGCTGATAATTTTCATTTTGAACTTGTTAGGTTGAAGATGATGGATGGGATAATCAGTTAGAGCCATACAATAAGGAATTGGAAATGTGGTACCATGCATTAGGTGAGAAATTCAAAGTGTTTTTGTGATTTGTCAGTTATTATCTGGGCACATCATTTTAAGAAGTTCCTAGATGATCCATTCTGACTTCTACCCTGATCTTCTTTTTACTTTCTAGATTTTTCTACTATATCCCAAGCTGATATTCTCCCTGAATTCTCTTTAGCTCATTTTTACATGTTATTTCCTCTATTAGAATATAAAGATGGGTACTGTCTTCCTGAGGGTAGGAACTTTCTGTTTTGTTCATATTTGTATTCCTAGAACTTAGCACAGTGCCTTGCACGTAGTAAGTTCGTAATAAATTCAACTGTCTCTCTCTGGATATGTATGTATGTATGTATGTATGTATGTATGTATGTATGTATGTATGTAGATGAATAGTTTAGGGGTTTTTGCATAAAGATGATTTTAAATCCATAAGATTACCATTAGAGAGGGTATTAGCATTAGAGAAAAAGAGGACTGTCAGATCACACCTTGAGGGACACCCACACTTAAGGAGCATGAGAAGAATAATAGACAAAGAATAAAAAAACTAAACAAATAATGCACAGATAGGTAAAGGGATAATCCAGAGAGAATAGCATCAGAGAAAGAAGAAAAGTATACAGGATTAATGGTATCAAAAGCTTCAGATAAGTCAAGGAGAGTGAAGACTGAGAAATGTCCATGATATTAAGCATTTAAGATATCTTTGGCAAACCTGGAGAAAACATTTTCAGTAGAGTGGTGGAGTAAAAAAACCTGGAGTAAGAAAACAAGAAGTGAGTCGGTGGTGAGGAGGTAGAGATGAGAGAACAACTCCTTCCAGGAGCTATTTCAGATACTTCACCATCTTTGTAGACTCTGCTTCATTTTTTAGACTACATACACACACACACGTTGATGCATAAATATGTGTGTATCTGTATCTATAATATATTATTGTTGTTATGTCCATTAAGAATCTAGCTCCCTATTGACAGGTACCAAAAAGAGTAAGTTATACTAAATACATTAATGTTAAAATGCCCAAAGTAGCCATTTTAGAAAGTATGTCTGTAAAGTAATATGACTAAAAATAAACAAAAACAAATATACATTTGAATAACTATAGCCTTGGAATGAGTACCATTACTCAATCCATTTTTTACTGTTCTTTGGAAATTCTCTTTAGTATCAGATTTTATGCCACATAAGAAAAATAATCACATGACTTTACATTCATATCTTGTGATAGTAAATATAGACCTTAGAGCTCACTGCTTATACCTGGATGGAGCTCATTTCCATTGTACCTAACTAGTTTAGAGGAAATATGAGTGGGAATGTTATAGTCTTAGAGTATATATGTAATAAATATGTAGAAAAAACCATCTGCTGCAGTGGCAAAATGCCCATTCACAAATCAATTTGGCACATTTCTTATTGTTCTAGACAATGATGAGCCTAGGTAGGGAGCCTACATGAGAGTTCAAGTGTCATCCCTTTAGCATAATATTTCCCTGGAAATAAGAGGAACACCAATACCCAGCCTGTGTATATTCTGCATTCATCATGAAAAGCACAGTATGAGTCTGGCCTCATACTTGTTTTTACCAGTACTTGCTGTCACTCTTGACTAAGCCACATATACCTAAGCCCTTTTTAAAAGTCATCCTTCCCTATATCACCTGGACATCACCAAGAACTAAAATATACATAGACTTAATTGGAGGGTTGAATTAGGTTTTTTTGTTTTTGTTTTTTTTGTAGATTTTATCTACCTTTATCTACCTGTAATAGATATTGTCATGTAATCAACAATCACCTTCAGGAGAATTAGGACACTAATGCACTACCACACTGGAGAACAATTTGGAACTACCCAAAGAGTCAGAAAACTGTGCATATGCTTTAACCCAACAATCCCAGTATTAGGTCTGAATCCCAAAGAAATGAGAGAATGGGGGAAAACCTACTTATATAAAAACATTTGTAGCACCTTTCTTTGTGGTAGTAAAGAATTAGAAATTGAAGGCATGCTCATTAATTGGAGAATAGTTGAACAAGTTGTGGTATATGATTGTGATAAAATATTATTGTGCGATAAGAAATGATGAGCAGGATGGTTTCAGAAAATCCCGGCACAAGAAACTTTCTAAGCAATTTATGTTGTCTGACTCATTGTGGCAATTGATTTATATCAATTAAACTTCAATAGATAATACTTCTAGTCTATGTCTATATCTGTTCTTTTAGTCTTTTCTCAGTTTTAGATTTCATCATATTTTTCAAATGTCAGGTTGGAATTGCTTTATTTACATGCTGTATTTTCTAATTTTTTCTTCTTATTTGTTGTTGAATTTTGATCTTTGTTCTAAGAAACTGATGATCTAACTATACATAGGCAATTGCTTCAGAAACAACTCCTTATAAAAATCATCAACTTTCTGTCTATTAAAATATAATTAATTTCATTTTCTTCAATATCATTTGGTGCTTGCCATTCTTTCTGGCTCTATTCTTAGGAAAATATTTATGATATGATGGAATCTGACTTTAGAGTATTCTATATGTATTTGATCTTTCTCATTTCTTACACCCAAGATCTTTGTCCAGGGGGCCAGTGAATGGATATACTAAAGAAAAAATGAATCATATCAGTCTAGTCATTCTTACTATAAATGATACTAGAGCAATAGGGAGTTTCAGATAAATAGAAGGATGGATTTCTAGTTTTCCTTGGAGAGGCAAATAAAATGATTTGGTAGAGGTGGTTTTATTGTACATTCAAAGGAAACTAGAAACATTATTTCATGATATACTTGGGCATCTCAATTCACTACTCATGATAAGTATTTGTAAAATTAACCTGTCATGAATGCAATTTTCTTTTTAAAGTTCGAGTTCTAAAATCTTAGCCTCCCTCTTTCCTTTCCCCTGGACTTGAGAAGCCAAGCAATTTGATATCAATTATACATGTGAAGTTATGCTAAACATATTTCCATATAGACATATTGTAAAAGAAAATATGAACAAAAATAAAATGAGAAAAATAAAGTATTTTAAAAGTATTTTTCAATCTTCATTGCAAGTTTATCAGTACTCTCTCTGAAGCATTTTTCACTGTGGTCCTTGGGAATTGTCTTCAATCATTTTCTTGATCTGAGTAGTTAGATCTTTCACAGTTGATCATCCTTACAGTATTGTTGTTACAGTTTACAATGTTCTCCTGGTTCTGTTCACTTCATTTTTCATGACATCATAAAATTCCTTCCAAGTTCAATACTGTTTAGAATATAAATTCATGTATAAAACCTTATGGAGGAGGATGAAAAAAAGACTATGTGCATTACTGCCTCATCAGACAGTGAGATACTATGGAATGACAAATTTATAGAAAGTTTAAGAAGAAATGTAATAGTCTCGTCATCTAGAGAACATATACATATGAAACTGGAATGAGGATAATAACTGAAAATGAAAGAGATGTGTCCATTTAAAAAAACAAACAAACAAACTTTTCTTTTTCAGAGACAGCAGGGCTATCACATTTCGTTCTTTAACATTAGAGTCTGGCATGTACTGCATGAGAAAATCAAAATGACTGTAAATGAAACAGCTATGAGAAGAGCTAGACTAGACCAAATATACATAGAGACAGTCCATGCTAGAAATCATGTTTGAGTTTGTTGAAGAATTAATTCTTAAGCTATCTGAGAGAGGAGGATCCAATACTTGGAAGAAAATAATGAAACTCATGACCTGTTATCCTCCATTTTCATCCCATCATACATCAATTTGAAAAATGTGCTCTCTGTACCTTTACCCAAGACATTAATGAAAACATGAAAGAGAACATAGTTAAGGACAAAATCCTATGGCCTTCCTCAAAGACATCTTTCTTAAGTTGTTGTTAATATATACTTTGGGGAGGGAAGAAGGTTCAGTTCTAAATATATTTGACTAGATTATGTATCATTTTATTTTTTATCTCTCTATCTTTTCTATATGGGCATCATAAATACTTTGACATATGCTTTGTTGAAATCCAGATATTCTATTTCTACTAATATAATTACTTTGTTCAAAAACAGTCAATAAATTAAGTTGGAATGACTTGTTCTTTATGAAATGAAACCATGCTAGTTTATAGGAATCACTACTTTCTTTTCTAATTACTAATAAACCACCTTTTGAGAAGACATTCTATAAATTTTTTATGAATCAAAGACAAGCTCACTGTACAGTTTTCAGAATGTACTTCCTACTTTTGAAAACTGGGATAGATTTGCCCATTTCCATTCTCTTAAATTTTTTTCTTTCTCTATGAATCCTCAAAGATAACTAAAAATAATCCAGCAATTAATTGATCCTCTAGCTAGCATAAGGGTTAAGTTGAGGCCTGTGAAACTTGTTTGTTATAATATGTATTTTATATCTATAGTTCAACATAATTGGTTTCTTTTCTAATCTTATACACACATATAATGTAATATTTTATGCATTGAGAAACATTATTTTGGAAAGGAATCCATGGGCTTCACTTGATTGCCAGAGGGATACATGATACCAAAAAAGTTAATAACTCTTGTAATCATAACGATTAATTCTGAAGAGTAAACTGAGATGCAAAAAGATTAGCGCAACTGTCTAAGGTGTCATGATTAGTAACAGAGTCATACTCCTGGAGTTTATTCTGCTTTTTTGTATGTTATGATATATTTTGCAAGCTACAAATGTGGAAGGTTGAATTTTGAATTGATATTCTCCTTATGAAAGTGAGATTTTAAGAAATCAGTATAAATTTACCGTGGATTCCTTCACCTTGACCAGAGATTTTGTCACTCACTTTTGCATAGCACCAAGGCAGTTGAATCAATTATCTCACTGGTTTCTGAGTAAAGATAACCCCCCAAAATGCCCAAACCTATATACAAATGTCAGGGTTGAGACAGGAAAAGACTAGAAACTGGTCTATTCATATAAAGTGAGATCGCTTCTCCTCCTCCACAAGTTATTGTGTGTTGAACAAGTGAATCTGGAGTAGAAGGGTATGTAGTGGGAGGTTGAAAAAAATAGTATGTTAAGAAAAGCTACTTGCTATTGATCACCAACAAAGAAATTCTGCAGAGTCTATATGGCAACCTACAGTTAAACTTAGATATTTATTTTCATATCCTTCATTTGAAGTTGAGTACAAAAATGTGACCTTTCAATGTAGGGTGAGACAGTGATTCAGAGGCTGAGTCAGGCTAGCAAAGCCGTTTCCCTAATGATAAAAATTCCATGTTTGTTATGGTAATTTGCCACTGAGAAGAAGAATTTTTAAAACATCTGGGAGAATCACCTAAAGCTTATTCTTAAATCTAGTAATGAGAAATAAAGATTGGAGAGGAAAAGTGGAGTGGGGGCAATAAATCCTTACAGTCCTTCCTTAGATAATGAATTATGCTAATCTCTCTCATGCTTGCCCTAGTGAAGGGATGGATAACAATGGATGCATGAATTAAGTTTCATTAATGGGCAGCTTTGGCTTCCATATAGAACATGAATTCTTAACCATTTTTGTGTCTTGGACCTCTTTGTCAGTCTAGTGAAGCCAATCAACCTTTCCTTAGTATGATATTTTAAATACATAAAATACACAAAATTACAAAGGAAACAAAATATGTTGAAATATATTTTTAAAAATTCTTGGACTTATGTATTTGTGTCTATTGGTGGCCATCTCTAAGGTGGGGAGGAGGGAAGAAAAAAAAAATTTACACGATAATTTTGTTATATATTTGAAAAGAATAGCAAGTTGTGTATAGTAGATTTGTAGTTTCACACACAATCATCTTTTTTCTTATACTGTGTTATGGAAATGCTTGTTTTATTCCATAAATTAAAAATAAAATGAAAAAAAGAATAAGATAATGGGCTTACAGTGGGGGAAAAAAAATAGTGAATTCCAAGTTAAGAACCCTGATAGTAAAGGATATTATTTTCCAAAGAAAACATGAGAAGAATGTGCCCTGAAAACATGAGTTATTGAATTTTAACTACACAGAAATGGACACAACATGTGGATGGATAGAAGCATCAGTCCATTTGGACAGAAAGTCTTCCTTTTAAGAAATGCTTATTTTGTAATGCTAAATCCCCTGCATTGGATATCTGCACCTTTCCCACTTTTTCATCATATTTTAAAATGATACAACCTTTCCTAATACTACAAGCATCACCTGCTGCTATTACTGGGTCTTCTTCTTGTTTGCTATGATAGATCTGTCACAAGTGGGTATCAGCAAGCCTTGCTGTTTCCACATCTGTTTTCTATTTCCATACCAGTACCGAAGCATGTTTTTTTTTGTTTTCTCATAAATCTCAGTTTCACTACATTGTATGTACAGTGTTCTTTATTTTTCCTTGGAAACTATTACAGTTTGTTAATACATTTTTTAGTCCTTTTCCTATGTCCTGAAAATTCTAATGCATATTTGCTGTATATTTTTCCCCCTTAGGATTTCTCCGTGTGAGTTTCCTTTGCCTTTAGTATTCAGCCCTTTTCTCTTCGGCAATAATAGTGAAAATAGAGATAATAATAGCTAACATTTACATAACCTCTTAGGGTTTGTAAAGCAATTTACATATATTATCTCATCTGATCCTCCCTGTGAGGTACATGCTATTATTATCCCCATTTCACAGATGAGGGAATTGAGCCTAAATGCAATTAAGTGACTTTCCAGGGTCACAAAACTACCAAGTGTCCATGGTAGGATTCAAACTAAGGTAATCTTGATTTCAAGCCTCATACTCTAGTCAATTTGCCACTGAGTTGTCCCATTTTGTATTAGCTCCTTTCCTATGTTAACACTTTTCAATCATAGGCTATTTTTTCATGTTTAGACTAGCTGAAGGTTCTTCCTGCAGACTGGGTTGGCCTAGTGATGCTGAACACAGTGGACAAATTTTTAGGATGCCGGGCATTGCTAGAGTTTCTAGGATGCTGCTTATATGCACTCAGACCCTTGAAACAAATCTGAGTAACCCACAGGCTATTGAACACAACTAAGTGTCCTCTGGCATACTCCAACCCTGCCCACAATTTTAAAAGATCAATTTACCTAGAATTCTGCCATAAGCTTTCTCTTTCCTGTTCTTCCTTTATCAGAATTTAACCATAAATACATTAACCTAAAAGGAAAAAAGAGAGTTCTGCATTAGTCATTTCCAGTCTACCTTCTTATATCATATTATTCTTCTTGTTCCATGAAGTAATTTTTTAAAAAAATTACGACTGATGAACCATTTATTTCTTTGGAAATGGCCAGATATAACATGTATAATAAACCGAAATTTATGAGCCATTTCATAAGCATTTCCTATTAAAGGGGCAGAGCCTTCCTGGATTCATTTTCCTTTTGTTTATTTATTGTGTTACTAATTCTGTCTCACATTGTCCTTCCCCTCAAATAATAATGTCAGAAACTAGATCAGTCCTAAAATGGTGGGTTAGAAGACAACCCAGCTGTACTCTCTCAATATTCCCTTCCAAACAAATTTAATATAATGCCTCAAATAAAATTTTGGAGCAGCAGAGCCAATAAAAGATCAGGATAAGATATTTTTCTGTTATAAGAAAATTTAGGAGGTCAGCAGAAGAAGTTTGAGACACCAAAGTAGCAACCTGTCCAGAACCCACACACACAGTGGCATCAACAACAGTCACAGCAGCAGGTTTGGGAGCTCTCAGACCAGAGACAGTAAAGAGGTCAGACAACAGCTCAGAAAGAGATTACAGGGTGCCCTTTGCTAACACTGATTATAGCTGACATTGATTGGCAGTTGTGTTGTCCATAGACAGTTCTGGGCTACAGTTTTAGAGCAGAGAGGAGTGCTGGGAATTACTCATAAGGGAGCAAGGGCCCTGGTCATAGTTGTAAGGCAAAGGGAGTGCTAATATTTATGACTGCAGGGGACCAGTGGTCTTTTCTGGGCAGACTAGAGGACAGACCAGGACAGCAATGACCACACATCTTTAAGGATAACATCACTTGAAAGCACTGAAAACTTGCAAACTCCCAGAGCTAGCCCTGAAAATAGCAGCACAAAAAAAACCCCTAAACCTTGGCACAGTACCTCCCTACCCCTAGGTGAGCAGAGCCCAACTTTAATAACATAAATTTCAAGGTCAAGAAATACACTGGAAAAATGAGCAAACAACAAAAAAAGAACTTGATCACAAAAAGCTAATATGGTGGCAGGGAAGATGAAGACATAAACTCAGAAGAAGACAATGTGAAAGCAACTACCAAAAAAGTCTCCAAAAATGCAAATTGAACTCAAGCCCAATAAGAATTCCTGGAAGAGTTAAAGAAAGAGATCAGAGTGGTAGAGGGAAAAATTGGGGAAAGAAATGAGAGTGAGGCAAGAAAATTATGAAAAGATACTTGACAGCTTGGTAAAAGAGGCACAAAAATACTGAATAAAATAGCACCTTAAAAAACAGAATTGGCCTAATGATAAGAGAGGCAGAAAAGTTCACTGAAGAAAAGAACTCCTTAAAAAGCAGACTCTATCTTCAACAAAATTTTGATAAATATTTATTACATACCTGTTGTATACAGTATGCCCTGCTATTAAGTAAAGAAGATACAGAATTTAGATAAGACCTGTTTCCTCCCCTCATGGGACTTATAGTCTACTAGCCAGTTTGTGGCACTGCCATAAATGAGTAATGTATAGTATTTAATTAGGGTATTACAGATCTATGAGACAACATGTTAAGTAAAGGCCAAGAAAAGGTCATCATCATGATAGAGGATGAGAAAAGTTTTCAGGAAGGGGATGGCATTGAAGTTGGGCTGTAAATGAGTAGGAATCCAACAGGCCAAGCTAGAGAGTAAAGGCAGAAAAGATCAAAAGCACAGAAGCCTGATGGAGTGGCACATCCTGAGAAAGCTGAGAGTTTGGCTGGAGTATAGTCTATACTACTTGAAGCAACATCATATGTAATAATACTGGAAAGTATTATTATAAAAGTCAGGCAAAGGAATTTGAATTTTTCTCCAAGGGCACTGTAGAGCCATGGAAGGTTTTGTTTGCTTGTTTGTTTTAGGAGAGGAATACATAACCAGATTTAAGCAGTGGTAACATAAAAGATGGCTTGAAGAAGGGATAATAGTTAACATTTATATAATATTTTAAGGTCTACAAAGGACTTTATACACATATTATCTTATTTGACCCTCTCAACAACCCTTTTTACAATTGAAGAAACTGAGAATGGGAGAGGTTGTGACTTGCTCAATGTCACATACCTAGTAAGTGTCAGAGGCAGGATTTGAACTCTGGTCTTCCTAACTCCATGTCCAGCACTCTCTCCATTATGCTACGTAGCTTCCAAGAGAGTGAAAAAGGAGGAATCCTTATTAGGAGATGTTAAGATAGTTCACATGAGTAGCAATGAGGACTTATACACATTGAGCACACATTCATTTAATATGTTTGAAATCTTATAGAATCCATTCCTCATAGTAGTTTTATAGGTAGGCATTTTGAGTTTTGCTACTCACATTTTGTATATGATGTTATTGAAATTCATAGATAGTCAGAAAGTGACTTCTCTAAGATAACACAGCTAGAAAGTAATAACAAAGGTGAGATTGCCATGACTTGATAGCTAATTAGAAATGAGAGGTAAGGGAGAAAGAAGAGACAAAGGCAAGTACAAATACGAGATTCCATTCTAATTCAGTGGACTGGATTTGGAGTTCAAAGTTTTGGGTTTGAAATCTGGCTCTGTGCTTCTTGTCCATGTGATTCTGGGCAAATTTTAGTTCCCCTAACATCTTTCTCAGTTAATAAAATAAAGGCCTTTAGAGTAGCTGATCTCCAAGTTTCTCTAAAGCTCTCCTGTGGTTCTTTTATTTGGCAATCCAGAGGACACTGGTGACCTTTGAGAGAGTTGTTAAAGTAATAGAATGCCAAGACTTCAAGGGTTTGAGGAGACCATGGGTGATAACAAAATGGAGGAATTGGATTTAGAATCGTTTTTAAGAACGTTAACCTTTCTAGGCCTCAGCTTCCTTATGTGTAAAATGAGTTTAGACTTAAATGATCTTGATCTAAGATAATAGGTGCCTGGTAAGTGTTTATGTGACAAATATAGGAATGTATCTATCTAGTCAAGTGACTTGTACATAGTAGGCTTTTAATAAATGTTTCATTATTGGTAGAGAATGGTTAGGGGCATCTTTATAGCAAGATAACTGTGGTGATTGGTGCTAGAACCTTGAACAACTATCTGTCCATTAGAAGTTTTAATTAATTAATCTATGTCATGGAGTTTGGTTTTTTATTGTCTTTTTTCTTTCTTGCAGCATCTAGGGTTCTTAGGATTTTGGTTTTTCTTAGTTAGACTGGTCATGAAAATTCACATTTATTCATTCCTGATGATAAGGTCAAGGGATGTGAGATGGAGAGAGTGGTTATGAGTTAGGTTAAAAAATGTATTGAGACAGTTGGGATAATGATCTAGAGTTTCGCAACTTGTAACAAGGATATAGAAAGGATGGAATTGCTTCTCCAATTACCTATTTTCACTGACTTTAGGGAGTGAGAGGTAACTGAGTATTTCTCATAGATTTGAAAAGAGAATCCCTGCTTCCTTCTCTATCACAAGGATGAAAATAGCTCTGCTTCTCCTACCAGGAGGCTAAATGTACTCTGTGTTCTCCAGTCCATTTTCCTTATTTCTTATTTATTTATTTATTTATTTATTTATTTAGCATTTAGTTTTTCCCCAGTTACATGTAAAAAAAAAATTAAACATTTAAAAAAATTTTGAGTTCCAAATTCTCTCCCTTCCTCCCTCTCACTCTCCGCATTGAGAAGGCAAGCAATTCCATATAGATTATACATGTGAAGTCATGTAAAACATACCCATAATAGTCATGTTGTAAAAGAAAACAGACCAAAAGGAAAAAAAAAAATCTCAAGAAAAATAAAGTTAAAAAAAGTATGCTTCAGTCTGACACCATCAATTCTTTCTCTGGAGATGGATAACATTTTTCATCTTAAATTCTTCAGAGTTATCATGGATTATTGTATTTCTGAGAACAGCTAAGTTATTCACAGCTGGTTTTCTTAGAATATTGTTGTTATTTTGTACCCAGTACATTTCATTTTGCATCAGTCCATGCAAGTCTTTCTAGGGTTTTTCTGAGAGCATCCTGCTCATCATTTCTTATAGCACAATAGTATTCCATCATAATTATATGCCACATTCCCCAACTGATTGTACCCCCTCCATTTCTAATTCTTTACCCCCAGAAAAGAGCTGCTATAAATATTTTTGTACATATAGGTACTTTTCCTTTTTGCTTTTTAATCACTTTTGGGATACAGATTTAATAGTGGTATTGCTATGTCAAAGGGTATGGTTTTATAACACTTTGGGCATAGTTCCAAACTGCTCTGTAGAATGATTTAATCAATTCACAACTCCAACAACAGTACATTAATGTCTCATTTTTCCCAGGTCCCCTCCAATATTTGTCATTTATCTTTTCTGTCCTATTAGTGAATCTAATAGGTATTAGGTATTACCTCAGAATTGTTTTAATTTGCATTTCTCCAATCAATAATGAATTAGAATATTATTTTCATATGGCTATAAATAGCTTTGATTATTTAATCTGAAAACTGATTATATCTTTTAATCATTTATCAATTGGGAAATGGCTCTTATTTTTATAAATTTGACACAGTTCTCTTTAAGTTAAAGGCATGAGACCTTTGCTTCAAAATTTTTTTCAAAATTATTATTAACTGTATTTTCCTCCACCTTATTTCCCCTATCCCTATTTATTCTCTTCTCTTTCTTTCACTCTGTCCCTCCTCAAAAGTGTTTTGCTTCTGACTACCCCCCCAATCTGTCCTCACTTTTATCATCCCACTTCTCTTATCCCCTTCACCTTCTATTTCCCTGTAGGAAAATATCTGATGATAGATATAGCTTACAATAGATTTCTATATCCTATTTCCTCTGTATCTTATTTCTCAATTACAACTTTTAAAATTTATTTTTACAACATTGCATTCCAAATCCCTCCTCATATCCTTTTATTGAGAAGGCAAGCAATTTGATATAGGTTATATATATTTATATATAGTAATGCAAAACACTTCCATAATAGTCATGTTGTGAAAGACTATCTATATTTCCCTCCATCCTATCCCCCCCATTTATTCTATTCTCTCCTTTCACCCTGTCCCTGCTCATAAGTATTTGGTTCTGATTACTGCCTCCCCCAATCTTTCCTCCCTTCAATCATTCCTCTCCATTCTCTTATTTCCTTCCCCCCTACTTTTCTGTAGGATAAGATAGATTTCTATACCCAACTGAGTGTGCATGTTATTCTCTTTTTAAGCCAATTCTAATGAGAGTAAGGTTCACTCATTCCTTTTCCCCTCTCCCCTCATACTTTCTATTGTAAAAGCCTTTTCTTGACTTTTTTATATGAGATAATTTACCCCATTCTACCTCTCCCTTTCTCTTTCTCCCAGTACATTCCTCTCTCACCCCTTAATATCATTTTTTAGATATCATTCCTTCATATTCAACTCACCCTATGCCATCTGTCTATATGTAGTCATTCTAACTACCCCAATAATAAGAAAGGTCTCATGAATTACAAATATCATCTTTCCACATAGGAAAGTAAATGGTTGCCCTACTGGAAAGTCAGAGGGGTGATGGGAGAGGACATAGGAGAGAGCAGATTGGGGGAAGGGCTATACAGTGGGATGGCTGTTTTGAGGTGGTGATTAGGTGAAAGATGGGGAGAAAATTTGTAACTCAGAATCTCATGGAAATGAGTGATGTAAACAAGAAATAAATTAATTAAATTTTAAAAATGTTTTAAAAATTTAAAAAAATTAAAACTTTAAAAAAAGAAAGTAAATGGTTTAACTTTAATAAGTCCCTCATGATTTCTCTCCTATTTACCTTTTCATGCTTGAGTCTTGCATTTGGAAGTCAAATTTTCTATTTAGTTCTGATCTTTTCTCAAGAATGCATTAAATTCCTCTGTCTCACTGAAAGTCAATTTTTCCCCCTCATGGATTATATTCAGTTTTGCTGGGTGGTGATTCTTGGTTTTAATACTAGGTCCTTTGACTTGGAATATCATTTCCCAAGCCCTCTGATCCTTTAGTGTAGAAACTTCTAAATCTTGTGTTAATCCTGATTGTGGTCCCACAATACTTGAATTGTTTCCTTATGACTGCTTGCAATATTTTCTCCTTGACCTGGGAACTCTGGGATTTGGTTATAATATTCCTGGCAGTTTTCATTTTATGATCTCTTTCAGGAGGTGATCAGTGGATTATTTCAATTTCCATTTCAGTTCTAGAGTATTTCCTCTAGTTCTAGAGTATCAGGGCAGTTTTCCTAGATAATTCTTGGAAGATGATGTCTACGTTCTTTTTTGATTATGGCTTTCAGGTAGTCGAAAAATTTTTAAATTATCTCTCCTCAATCTATTTTCGAGGTCAGTTTTTTTTTTCAAGTGAAATACTTAACATTGTCTTCTATTTTTTCATTATTGGTTTGGTTTTGTAATTTCTTGATTTCTTATAGAGTCATTAGCTTCCATTTGTTCCATTCTAATTTTTAAGAAATTATTTTCATCAGGACCTCCTTTTCCATTTGGCCCATTCTTCTTTTTAAGGCATTCTTCTCCTCATTGGCTTTTTGGCCATTTTGCCATTTGATAGAGTCAATTTTTTAAGGTATTATTTTCTTGAGTATTTTGAGGGTCTTATTTTTTTTTTTTTTAGCAAACATTGACTCATCTTTTGTGATTTTCTCATTTCTCATTTCTCTTCCCAATTTTTCTTCTACCTCTCTTACTTGATTTTCAAAAGCCTTTTTGAGCTCTTCTATGGCCTGAGATCAATTCACACTTTTCTTGAAGGCTTTGGATGTAGGAACATTGACTTTGTTGTTTTCTCCTGAGTGTATGTTTTGATCTTCCTTTTCACCAAAGCAAATTTCTAAAGTCTGTTTTTTCCCCATTGTTTGCTCATTTTTTAAAAATCTTATTTTTTCTTTTCTTTCTTTTTTTAAATTTTAACTTTTATTTATTTTAGTTTACATCATTCATTTCCAAGAAAATTTGAGTTACAAATTTTCTCCCCATCTTTCCCCTACCTACCACCCCAAAACAGCCATCCCATTGTATAACCCCTCC
>CM053585.1:502366192-502394400 GCA_028646515.1 Pseudochirops corinnae
CAGGCTCCACATGACCACATTCAGCCTATTAGGGAACAGAGTATACTTTCAAATATCCAAGGGTCCTCAGAGTCACGTAGCCACTTTAACAAAGGGCCTAGGGGCAGGGAAGATCTTCAGATTCCCATAACAGGAGCTCAGAGAAGTAAAAAAGAAAAAATCCCACATATCAGCTATGCCATAGGGGCTCAGCCTACACAGCAGTTCTTAATAAAAACTAGAAGTTTTTATGTTGCTAGAAAACTGAAATAACCCAAACTACTTTAACTGTCATTCTCAAAACCCATATGGGAAAAATCATTCTAGGTCCTGACCATTCTGGTGATTATCTAATTGCCATGGGGCCAAGCATACTGAAAGACAATAACTAAAAGGAAGTACTAAAGGAAAGCTTACAATTAAAGAACAATGACAAGCATTTTTCACAAACACCATCTGCATTTTGAGCTGAACAATAAGAATGCTGCTTTCTGTCCAGCTTTATTAGACGAATGTGGCCCGGGATAGGACTTCAAAGATACTTTACTTGGCTCAGTTCCCTGTACTTCTGACAGAATAGTCTTAAACCCACCACATACCAATCACTACATTACAATATCACATTGTCAATGCCATAATCAACTTGGGTGAATGGGGATTTGCATCAGGGGAAATGGAACTTAGAAGGCATCCATTGACATTCACAATGGGGAGAAAGCTTAATAGTCTGTACAACAGTGGGTGCAGTGGGTAGGATAGAAATACCAAGGCTCCCACCTCTTCTGGTGATCTAGCACTGTTCTATGATCTGGTAAAGTCAGAATCAGATTTCCCATAATACTCATGATGATGACCTTGAGAACCTGTAAAATCCCTAAGGATCATCTAAATTACAAAATATGAATGCAAATGTGTGGTTTTAGTGTTAAGGGTTTTTTATTCCAGATCCTTGAAAACAGCCAAATATAGCATATAAATATCTATATATCAATAAGTCTATCCCGCCTTTTAAGTTGAAATTGTTTTTAAGGCAACTGCCGCTCAATTGAATTTAAATTTACATGTGTTTCTTTCTAGTTTTGGGTCTGTATTTGTGATATAATGTAATGTGGGGTGTGTGTGTGTGTGTGTGTGTGTGTGTGTGTGTGTGTGTGTGTGTTTGAAGAACAGATCTATGATTTCATTAGTATATGGAGCTCCCTATAATAAACCTCTGGTACCAAAGCAGATGTACAAAGTCTCTTAAACTTATAGTTTTAGACTTTGCTGGAGCAGCGAGAGGTTAAGTGACTTTTCCAGAGTTATATAAAGAATATGTTTCCAAGCTGGCACTTGGATTTGGGTCTTCCTGACTCCAGGGCAAGCTTTGTATCTACCACACCTAGATGTGTCACCATATGTATGTGTGTGTTCCCTGTCATATGAATAACTCCAATGACAGTCTTCTGTTTGGCCAAGGAACTGAAAGGACCAATGACTCAGTTAGGGTTGAACTTGTGAGAATTGTTAGGTGAGGGAAAAGTGCAGTAGCTTCCTTATCTCCACACCTGGCTACCGGGTGTCCATAAATGCATGGCTACTGTTTCTTTTGTCTTTGGGGCTTATTCTTTCCTGACCTTTGGTGAATAAGCATCTGTAAAGGGAATAGACCAGATTAACATTTTTTTTTAACTTTAAAAGATCTGAAAAGTTATAGAGGTCCCCTTGAAAACCAAAGCTATTAGTAGAGACAACCAGAACTAGCAGCAGCAGTGGCTGAATCTGGTGAGGAGCTAGCCCTGAGAAGCAACTTTTCTGATTTTGCAAAAAGCTTTCCAATTTCACTAATCAAGGTTATCTATTTTATTTTTTGAAATTGCCTCTGTCTCTGATTTGGTTAAGAATTTATTTCTTAACCATAGCTATGAAAAGTCTATAATCTGCTACTTTTCTATTTTTTATTGTATAATCTTTATTATTCAGGTCATTTCCATTTTGAATTTATTGTGGAAGATGATATAAAGTGTTCATCTATGCCTAATTTCTGCCAGAGTGCTTTCCAGTTTTCCAAGTAGTTCTTTTAAAATAAGGATTCTTTCCTTGGCAATATATGTTTTCAGATTTATCAAAACTGTATTTTTCAGTTCAAATGTTTCTGATTCCCTCCTTATCTGGTCTGCTCCATTGATCTACTTTTTTCCTGCAATAACCTTCTCATTGGCTTTCCTGATTCCAGACTCTCCCCTCAGCAATCCGTCATACACAACAGGGCTGCCAAAATAATCTTCTTTAGGCAAGTGACCAAATTGCTCCCCGGCTAAAAAAAAAAAATCTACAGTGGCTCCTCATTATTTCTAAAAACAGGACAGAATAGAAAATAATAAGCTTGACATTTAAAGACTTGAAGTGTCTGGTGCTGGCCTACCTTTCAACATTTATTTTACATTGTTCTCCTTCACACACTCCAAGTTTCTAGCCAGGCTAGCCTCCTAGCTATTCCTACATGCCATCTTGCATCTCCCTAACTTTGTACAATATCCCAATGCCACCCCACCTCTTAAAATCTCTAGTTTCCTTCAAAGATCAGATCAGGTGGCACCTCCTACAAGAAACCTTTACGAATTCTCTCCAAGTGTCGGTGCTCTCTCCTTCTGGAATTTACCTGTGATCAATCTATTCACATGTAATCAACCCACAGTTGTAGTATGAAAGCTCCCTGAAGGCAAGAAATATTGCCAGAGGTTTTTTATCCTTATCTCCAGAACATAGGACAGTGCCTTTCCCTCAGAAGCTATTAAATGTTTTCCTTCACATTGAGCAGAAGAAGAGGAATTTTCAAGCTAGTTGAACAGTGTGAAATATTTGTTGTTGAGTTATTTTTAGTCACGTCCGACCCTTCATGATCTTATTTGGGGCTTTCTTGGCAAAGATACTGGAGTGGTTTGCCATTTCCTTTTCCAAATCATTTTACAGATGAGGAAACTGAGGCAAACAGGTGTAATGGTAATTAATTTAAATTTGAAGACCCCTTTTTGTTATGTCAAGTAAGCAGGAACTTAGCCCTTAGTAAGTAATCAAACATTTGTGGCTAACAGGCAGAGGGTGTGAACTCTGTCTCCTGTTGCTGACAACACAGGAAGGGTTTGGCTGAAAGGGGAAGCCAGTGCTTTGTGTGTATATAAGAAGAGCCCCAGTGAGAGACAGTCAGAATTAGAATTTTTCACAGTAGCTTTTGGGAAGCTGCTTGTGCATGGCATCACAACAGGGTTAAATGACTTGCCCAGGGCCACACAGCTAGCAAGTGTCTGAGGCAATATTTAAAATCAGGAAGATGATTCTTCCTGACTCCAGACCTGGCATTCTATCCACTGTGCCACCTACCTGCCCTCTTGAATCATTAGAAAGTGAATAAGATTCATATATCACATGCAACACTGACCTATCCAGATGATGTTTACAATTATAGTTTCTTGGAATTCTGCAAGTGAAGAGTAGTCAAGGGGAAACAAGATACTCTGTGAAAAAAACTGAATAAATCTAGGTCTAGGCTTATTTCCTATCAATTTGATTCCAGGTGAAATGGACCACTGATGTAAGAAGATGTGTTTCAGCAAGTCAAACAAACAGATGTCCCTGAACTGACTTGATCTGAACAATTTTTTGCTCTATGTTACATTTTCTTTGCCCCATATGGCCCCAACACAAACAGTTTCCTATGGCACCTGGATCATTCAGAACCCAAGAGGATGATACCTTGAGCTGGAAAGTTGGAGCTTCTCCATGGAAAAGGGGATGTAATAAGCAAATCTTCAAGCTTAAAAAGCACACCAGTCACAAATATCTCAGTGCAAGTTGCTTACTGCTACTTGAAAGAAAGAAAGAAAAAAGATTTGTCTCCTGTGATTTTTGTCAAGTATTGCCTGGCTATTAGAAACCTCCACCTGCCCTACCAAGTATCTGCTCCTACATAAAATGAAGAACATAACTTGAAATTAATCTAACACCTCTCTTCTCAGGAGTCTAAAGCCTTTAACCATGATGCATTCATTTTTGCAGCTTTTAACAAGGTGAACAGGTGGAAAGTTGTCATCTCCTCCCTTTATTTGGTGGTGGAAAGCAAGCCTGTGCTTTTACAAGTGCTTTTACATATTATTTCACTGGCTCCCCATTAGAATCCTAGTGAGGGAGATAGAGCAGGTATTATGATGAGCCTTACTATAGCTGCCATTTCTAAAAAAAATATTGCTTTTATTACCTTTGCACAGAGAGGTAGTACTACTTGGTCAAAGCTATTTAACTAGCTAAGCACCCAGCAGAGATTAGCATAGCCTCTTTGTTCAGGTCTTCCTTTTTTCTACATCCTGTCTCCCTCATTATTTTAAATCAAATGCTAAGGAGAAGAATGGCAAGAAAGAGGTCAAGGAAAGAGTTATCCCTGGGAAATAATGAATCTGTGGGATCAGTGCTACAGGCTGGGAGCTAGGCAGTGAATCAGGGGAGCAATCGATAAAAGAAAAAGAGGTGTCTTCCCCTGCTAGTCCTAGAAAAAAAATTTAAAAATGAAAACCTAGTTTTCCAGTTCTTTGTAACACCGGTTTCCTTGCTGTTCCTTGAACAAGATATTCTATCTCCTGACTCCAGGAATTTTTCACTGGCTGTCCCTCCTGCCTGGAGTACTCTCCCTCCTCATCTCTGCCCCCCAGCTTCCCTGGCTGCCTTCAAGTCCTGGCTCAATTCTTACCTTCTACATGAAACCTTTCTCAACCCCCCTTGATTCTAGTCTCTTCCTTCTATTGATTATTTCCAAATTATACTGTATCTAACTTATTGTACATAGTTGTTTGACTATTGTCTTGCCAACCAGCCTGTAGCTCCTTGAGATCAGAGACTGCCTTTTCACTTTTTTTGTATCCCCAGCACGTGGCACAGAACCTAGCCCAGAGTGACTGTTTAACAAATGCTTATTGGCTGATCACTAAGTGACATACAAGCAATCCCTCTACCTTTGTCAGAGCAAAGGAAGGTGGGCATACTTTCACATCCATCTCAGGCTTCTCTGTTGTGATAGCTTTGCCTGCTCAAATCTCCTTCTGATACATACTTTCATGCAATTTCTTTTATCTAAAAACATGCCAGGTAGAACAAGACTTAAAGAATGGGATGTCTGTTGGATTGGAGATTTGCATTGATCTAAGTATCTGTTTCCTCCCTAGTCCCTTGGTTGTAATTAGATCTACATTTCAGTGATTATTCTATAATACTGGGTGGAACACCAGCTCAAGCAACAGTCAATCCAGATGCTTTTTAATTGACTAAAAGTAAATCAAAGAACTCTAACCATTTAGTTTAAGTGGACATAAATACTCCCAAAATGGTTTTCAGAGGCACCTGTACTCCGAGGAGGAAGACCTCAGAGGTCATCATTTTTATTCTCCCCATTTTATGGATAAAGAAACTGAGGCCCCAGAGAAGTCCTGATTTGCCTATACTCACAAAGCTACACTAGAATAACACTCACTCCTCCTAAAAGAAAGCTGGGGAGCTTTGTGCTGATTTAGGTAGCCTGTATAAGCTACAAATGAAGCCAGGAGTTGCTGGAGCTCAAACATTGTGTTTTCCTGAAATAAAACACCATGCTGTTTAAACATTGCCCAACAAATAGTACAGTTTGCCAGCTATGATGAGTAAATTTTACTTTCCAACTCCTATTTAAACAGTGTGAGCCAAGAAGAAGGAAAAAAAGAAAGAACAAAAGTCAAAGGAAAGAAACACCTGAACATCTACCTTAATGCTCCAGGAAAGTTTCTATGAAAGAGAACGTAAGTAACAGCCTCTAGCACACTCTGAATTTCCTCCCCCTCAACAAATATATGTTAAGAACTTCATTAACAGATATTAATTTAATCTGGGGTTTAAAGAGCCATTTTGACAATTTATATTGAAATGGAAATTAATTATCAAATCTACATTTCATTCTGTGCTTCATAGAAATGTCCTAAGAATTTATTGGTACAATTACTTCCCACTAAATATACATAGCCTAAAACATTTCTGGAGTCTCATTGAGTAGAATTTCACAGGCAGTACCAATTACCAACAGTCACTGATTAGCTGGCAACAACCGAATCCTGCACAGTATAGAGAAATGAAGGATACAAGCAGAAAGCCAGAGAACACATGCCATAGGATCATTATCATAGATGCAGAAAAGATACAACCAATTATTAATGTATCAAAGCTTATTCTCAAGAGTACCCAATGATTTTCACTCAGGGATTTCCCTTGAGACACTGGCTGTCTTTGGAAAGGCACTGAAGATAAGGAAAACAAAGGCAGGAGAAAACAAAAATCACAGAAAGTGAAAGTTAGAAGGCAGCTTGGTAACCTTTAGCCTAGCTGACAAGTCTATGCCTTGTCCACAGAATTATCTGGAAAGTTGAATCTTCTCCAAAACCTAACCCATGAATTGGGGTGCACGATAGGTCTAGGCCTATGAAGAATAAGATTTTTGTCCTCTGAACCACCTACGCTCTTTATAGATAGAAATGGGCATAGCATTGTCTCTGCCTTTTAGGGGCTTCCATAGTTTATGCCAAGTCACTGACATCTGGTGGGGTAGGGGTGGGTGGAAAAGAAGATACTACTCCTTTCCTGGTATCCACTATTCCCAAGTTTGAGAATTGACCTGGCCAGTTGCACCCAACTGGAACACAATGCCTCCATCACATGCCACTCGGCCTGAGGATTTATGACACACTGGATCCTCACTACTGGAGATAGGCAGCAAATACTAAAACTTCTCTACAGTGATTCCAAGGTCTGTCCCCTCAACCCAAGCAGAATTTTTCCCAGGTTCCAGAATTCCTAACTACAACTCAGTCTCTAAGTAGCATTAGTGGTATAGATAAAATTCAAGTATCTACCCACGCACTAGAATCACCCCTGCCCATTTCCCTAATTAAAATGTACTTGTCTCATGTTTCATTCTCTCCAAGTTATGTTCTGAACTAGCTTTCAAATTGGCAAATGGTCTGACTAAATCCTTTGCCCAAGGGTATTAATTACTAACAAGGAAATCATGAATTTTAGAGCTGAAAGGGGGTACTAGACTTAGCATTTCTCTTTTCTATGAATTCTAGTAGTTTTTTTTTTAAACTTATGAACACATCTCATTCTACTGTGTATCACATATAAAGGCTCTATTTTCCCTCTAATCTTTTAAGTTTCTTGAAGTCAGAGACTGTATCTTATTTTTCTTTGTATCTCTTTCATTGTCTTGCACATGGAAGAACCAAAAAGTCAATAAGCATTTATTAAGTGCTTACTATGTACATCAGGCACTGTGCTAAGTGCTACAGTTACAAAGTAAAGTAAAAGACAATCCCTGCACTCAAGGAGCTCACAATCTCATGAGAGAACATAACAAGCAAATAACTATGCACAAACAAGTTACACATAGGATAAATAGGAAATAGGTCCATCTTTTTCTCCAGTGGCACAATGAATTTATGGGATGTTAGAGATGGAAACAACCTTAGAGAGCATTTAGCCCCATCCCTTCATTTTCAACAGAAGGAAACTGAGGTACTGAGAGAAGTAACTTGTCTACAGCTAACCAGTGAAAGAGCTGGGTATAGATGCTCTAAAACACATTTTATCAATTATTAATTCTAGTCCAAATACTGATTCCAGGGACTCATGCAGTAACAAGAGTTGAGATTAGTACCCTGACCTCTTCACTGCCAGGGCAGTACTCTTCCTTTTATAAATTGCTGGCTTAATGTTTTACTTCTCCAAGAATTGTGCTTATCCTTCATTCTTGAAGAGGACCATGACATCAGGGAATGATGACATGACTTGCAGTTGACTTGGATTTGAGTGAGGGAAGAGTGTGCAAGGTCACCAGCTTCACTTTCCCCTCCAGAGTCATCTGGATGCAGTGGCCTGACCTCCAAAAATATTTATACTTCAGTTGGACCACTCCCACATGCATAAACCATAATATAAAGGAACAAATGGGTGACTAGGTGGCACTAGAGTGCACAGAGTGCTGGACCTAAAAGTCAGGAAGCTTTATCTTCCTGAGTTCAAATCCACCCTCAGACACTTGCTAGCTGTTGTGACCCCAGGCAAGTCATTTAACACTATTTGCCTAAGTTTCTTCATCTGTAAAATGAGCTGGAGAAGGAAATTGCAAACCACTCCAGTATCTTTGCCCAGAAAAACTCCAAAATAAGGTCACAAAGGGTTGGATATGATTGAAACAACTGAACAACAATAACAATGTAATGAATATATAAAGATGTAATTTCAAGCCAACTAGCATCTATTAAACACCTACAAAGCCTGGGATTATAAAGAAAAACAAAAATAAAAAACCTAGTCCCTGCTCTTAAGGAGTTCACAGTCTAATTTTAGGAATCATCCAGGCAGTACTGGTGAGGATATTTGTGAACTGTGGGGGCTTTTCTAGTAACCTTGAAATAATAATCATTCCCTGGTGGTCTCTGTCTATGCATAGGTCTAATCTTGGAGCATTATATTAGTGTTAAATGTCTTCAGATTGTGATCATCAGAACGGAGATGTAGAGCTAAGAAAGCAAAGTCAGTGTTCTAGTGCAAACCCTTTGTTATACAAATGAGGGAAGTGAGACTCAGACATTAATAGACATACAAGCCTAGATCTCCTAAAGAATGAATCTGAATTTGAATCAGGCTCCTGTAACTCCAAACCCAGTCTTCTTCCCACTGCACCAAGGGAACAATGAAATAAACAACATAACATACTGCATTAAAAGGTGTATTGACAACTACTTCTCTGCTACAAGTGTCATGTCCAGGTAATATTATGAATTTCAAGGTAATGATGTTTTTTTTTTTTTTTCCTTTTCCCAAAGCTCTATATCTCGCTTGCTAGATGCCAGTGTGAGTTCTTCAAAGAAGTTTAGCCTGGTAGGTTACATAGTTTTTCTTGCTAATTTAAAATTAAGAACCCTTCCACTCTAAATTTTAAGCATCACAGTAGAAAAAATAAGTTTGCCATTGTTGAACCATGTTCACTGTCTAATTTAGTTTTTCTCCACTTTTTTTTATGTGTATGTATATTTATATGCATACACTCAACTGGTTACCAAAAATGTGTGAAACTAAATGTAGGACAAACAAATGTCATCAGTCTTCCATCTGTTAATCTCTTCCCTCTCTTTAGTTAGGTCTTAACTGGCTGCCTTCAGCTCAGTTTCATCTTTCACCTTCCTACTTAAAATAGATTTTATTAGGGGAAGTGGATATGTTCAAATAACCTGATCTTATAGTATTTGCATGTATTTGGGTCAAATAAAGCGCTTTTAAAGATCACAATTGGAAACAAATATATGAGAATACCATATTATTCTACTGTATTGTCTTTGGGATTCTCTCCCTTAGGAAGAGAGGTCCAATTAATCATTGGTCAAAATTTTCTAATTTAGATGTCGTAGCTAAGAATAAACTAATTTGTCACTGGTTTAAGGATGTGTGATGATGTTAGTCAAAAAGCTAGGATTAAGGGTCCATCAGTTTCAAAAGTTGGGATCACAGAAATGAGAAACTGTAAATGAAAAGCCATGTTATCAACACACTTTGTGCAGAGGACAGAATCAAGGAGAAGAGCAGAAGAAATGAATCACAACATCTGGATAGACTGAAATGGAAGAGAAAACTTTACTTACAATGTTAAGGCAGGTAAGAAGAGTCTGACCAGGGGGATTTGTTTCAAGACTACTAGTTGAGCAATGATACAAAAAGGTCAAAAGGATACATTTGTTGTTGTTCAGTCATGTTCAACTCTTTGTGACCCCATTTGGGGTTTTCTTGGCAAAGATATTGGAGTTGTATGTCATTTACTTCTCCAGTTCATTTTATAGATGAGGAAACTGAGGCAAACAGGTTAAGTTACTTGACCATGGTGACACAGTTAGTGTCTGATGCCAGATTTGGATTCAGAAAGATATTTTCCTGATTCCAAGACCAGTGATCTATCCACTGTGCCACCTAGCTGTCCTAAAGGGACCATAGGATCACAGAATTTAGAGCTGGGAGGGATTTTGGAGATTATTTAATCCAGCACTCTTATTTTACACATGAATAAACAGGCAGTGAAATGCCTTTCCAAAAGCCACACAATTAGGCAAACAGAAGAACCAGACTTTGTTGAGAAAAAGAAAATTACCCAATGCAGTTCAACAATTTCTATGGTAATGCTGAGGATTTGGAGGTGAATGGTTCAGTCCATGTGATTATATGCTGCCGCTAGAGAGAAAATGAAAACTTCCAGAGGACTAGAATGTGGACATTTATTTAGCACAAGCATTTTTCTGAAGATGGATATTATCTTGGACTACTACTATCTCTGAAGCTAAGGATCATCCAAAAAGTTATGGAGAAGAACATGATGGTTATAAGGAGCTTTGAACACTTTCTAAGGCAAGAATTTAACAGAAGAAGCAGCATGAAGCCTGTCACCAGGAAGAGAAATATATAATGGGGGAAAAAAGATGAGACAGACAGGAGTTTGAATCCTACCGCAGACACATAGTAATTATATGATTTTGGGAAAGGCTCTAACCTCACCGACTTTCAGTTTTTTCATCAGTAAAATGGGGATAAGCATAGCATCTACTTCATAGGATTATTATGTGGTAAAGCACTCTGTAAGTCTTAAAATATTATTTAAGTGACATCTATTATCATAATTGGTTTTTGTTATTAAAAGTCCTTTTCCAAAATAAGAAGTTTTGAGGGTATATAAGATGTCCCAAAAGTTAGGACAATTTTAAGCTTTAATAGCTAATAACTAAGACTTTTGGGACATTGTACTTGTCCTTTTTCCTTTATGAGTTGGTCATAAGTTTTTTTTTTTCTCAAAAATATTAACAGAAGCAGAAACCAAGCAACCGGCAATGCCAATCAAGATAAGTCACCTTTACAGATTGGGAGAGTCATCTAGGTAGAATAGTGAAAAGTATACTAGATTTAGAATCTGAGGTCAAATCCCAGCTCTGTCCCCTTAAATCCTGTCTGACAGGTCGAATCATAGTAACCTCCCTGTGCCTTGGTTCCATAATCCGTAAAATGAGAGGGTTGGATTAGATGGTCATTAGTATTCTTTTCAAATCTAAATCCTGTGCTCCAAGGTAGTCTAGCTAAAGCTAAATCACGCCAGGTTTCAGAGTTAAAATTTACCAGCAGGTATCTACTATTCTCACTCATAGTACCTTAAATTAAGAGAAGACTACTAGTCTGCATCCAAAACTACTAGTTTTACATCCAAAAGTCCTGGGGGAGTTAAGTGGTACAGTAAATAGAACACCCGGCTTGGAGTCAGGAGGACCGGAGTTCAAATCTGGTCTCAGATATCTGGCACACTTAATTAGCTGTGTGACTTTGGGCAAGTCACTTAACCCCAACTGCCTTGCTTTCCTTACTCCAATAAATAAATGAAAATAAAACAAGTCTTGGATCCCATCTCCTTTTTCCTTTTGAAAGTATCTTTCTCAGCCACCACTTCCTAAACCCTTCTTTTATAACCAACCAACCTAGTCCATTGGTCACACATGGATTTGTGTTATCATTGTGCTCTGAGTCCAAAGAAAGAAATATCTTATACTATACCCAATATTAAGATAGGACCATGAGAGGAGGATACTGCACAGATACAACTGCTAAATACAATATGTTCATTCTCTGTCTCTCTCTCCCAAGTCTATACCTTTAACTGTCACAAAGAAATAAATAGGCCAGCCAGCAGCAATCCCATTTACATATGCAAAAATCTTGGATGACTCTAGACACTCCCCTTGGGAATAAAGACTAATGGATGCTCAGCATAAGGGTGAGTAAAGCTGCTTCTCAGTTTGCACCAGGGAATTTGCTTTCAAGAATGAAGAGCTGAAAGCAGAATCTCTGAAAATTTCTTTGATATTCAGCCTTTCTGAAATATTATACTTAAATCTTTACCAAGTTATCTAAGCACAAGTAGGTGTGGTCTCAATGTCATTGTCTCTCCTTGAGTATCAAAAATGAAAATGTCATGTGACACCTTCTTTAGCACTATGGAGTTATGGCTGAGTGGTTTACTAGTGCACATTTGCTTTCACATACATATATGAGTGACTTTCCATATGTGAAAGCAAATACCACTTTAATCATGCATTTTATTCAAAAATAACAAATGAATATAAAGCTAAACTTGCTTTATAGAAATTCATAACAACATCAATAATAAAAGTAGTAATCGCTAACATTTCTATGGCAGCATTGTAAGGTTTGTAAAATGCATGCAATCTGTTATTTCATTTAATTCTTACAATGACCCTGGAAGACAGGTGCTGTTATTATCATCCCCTTAGAGAGAGCAGTAGAAAGCAGATGGAGTTTAGGTGACTTGCCCAGAGTCATATAGGTAGTAAGTGTCTGAGGCAGAATTCAAACTCTAGGTCTTCCCAAGTCCAAGGCCATCACTCTATGGACAGTACCACCTAGGTGGCACAATCTAAACTAATTAATTTCAATTCATAAATTAGAACAATTACTTTAGTCACTCCCTATAAATCTTACATCTGAAGATTTTATCTATTTTCATTTACTTTTTCTTGTGAAAGAAATTATTATTTCTGTCTTGTATTTAATAATTAATTATTGAAATCAAGACCAAGGTTTGGGTTTGTTTTTTTTTTTTTTTCCTTTTTCTACTTCCTCATCCAGAAATCAAGCAGAGTAGGATATCTTGGGCAAAAACTGTGGATTCTTGCTTATTGTGTTTAAAGACAAGTCTGGAAAAATATGGAGTCTCCATTTTGTCAGATAGGTGATATGAAAATTGATAAGGCTCCTCAGCCAAGACTTTGGCCATTCAGTTTACTATCCCGAAGACCCTTATTGTAATACAGCCCAGCCTTTCGTTCTAATATTCATTCTCTCATTAATTGTTAGCCAGAGTTGATTGCCACCCTCAAGGACACGCACTCTACCAAGGGCATATAAACTATGAGCCCATTGCCATGAGGGGCCTTTGGACTTTGAGACTGCCACTGACCACTTTTTATTAATAAATATGCTAGCTTTATTAATAAAATTATTAAATTACCTGGAAACTGTCTTTCAATTTTTTAAAATGTCACCCTTGTACATGCCTAGAGATCACAGGTATTAAATTTTGATGTTTTGTGCTTTGTAATATTTCATAAAGGTCTTCCCAGTTTTCTCTTTGAGTTTCATATCTATGAGTCTTAATTCTAATATAGCATTCCATGTGCTACTATGGAAAGAGCTGGCTCTGGATTGAGAGAAACTTGGTTGCCATCTTACCTTTGACACTTACTCCTTATGCGACCTTAGATATAGGTTCTCGGACAAGTCATCTTAACCTCCCTTGGCTTCAGTTTCCTTGCCCATAAAATGAGGGAATTGCACGAGGTCCCACCCAACTCAGATCTCAGATCTTGTAACATTCTCTTAACATACCATGATGTATCTAACCAGTCACCTATTATCGGACATTTACATTGTTTCCAGTTGTTGTTAGTATTTTTGCTTTTCAATTACATAGGATGCTGCTCTGAAAATATTAGGCCAAAAGATTTTTTGTTTGTTTGTTTCGGTAAGACATTAGGGATATATTCCCAACAATGGAATTATTGGGTCATGATAACTAGTATTACTTTTAGTGAGTACTACCAAACTGATCTCCAAAAAGATTCTATAAGCAAAAACTTACATTAAAATCTAAGCTGAATTTTGGAATTATAAAATTTAAAATATATATTTAAATATAAATTTTTGAATTATAAAAATTTAAAATTTTAGAAAATATTGTAGCTGAAAGGAAATGGATACTCACATTTTTCAGAGAAAAAAGGTGATGTGACCCAGAGAGAGCATACTTGCAGGAGGTCATACAACTAGGGTGACAAACCAGGGCTCTAAGAAAGGGATATTTTTGACACCCCTTTCCTCCATCCCTCTCATAGAGAACAGGTATGAGAAACAGATGGCAACTGGATCTGCCATGTGATAAACACACAGAAGGGCAACTGAAATCAGGACAACTATTTGATAAAAGCTCTAGCTTAACTTTGAATGATATTCCATCGCCTTGCAGTTCTGAATGATTCTCAGAGATGGATTAGTTCAACGTGTAGCCATCAGGAGCCTGAAGTGCCTCCCCGGGAGAAAAGAGTATGGAGAGCTTATAGGGCAAAGAGGCGGAGTAGTAGACAGTCAGGGATTTGGCCAATATCAACCATAGCTGCAAAATGAAAAGCAGTCTTCATTAGTATCCTTCAAAACTGAGGTCATCTGGACCCTACAACTGCTAGTGTTTACTCACTGTCAATCTCAAATTTCATTTTGCTTATAGTTTGTATATATTTCAGGCAGGTAGGTGGTACAGCAGACAGAGTGCTGGATGATGTAATAGCCAACACCCGAGCACACTCAGCATGACCTTCTAGCTCAAGTTCTTTGATCTGCTTTGCTAAAGGAAAGACGACTTTAAAAGGGGTCAACAGTCATACTTCAATTATAGCTAAATAGGAAATACAAGTAGAGAAATTAGTGCAAGATTCAGTAGACGGGACTCTTACTGTCTGAAAAAGTAATACAACCACCTATATACACCACTGGATTGGGAGAGCACCAACCTCTGAGTAGTCACGGGGCTCTTAGCAAATGGATTCTCAGAGTTCTGTCCAGGGACTCAAACGGTCCTTCTCATAAGAGCACCTCTAAAGCAAAATACCAAACTCCCAGTACATATAGTTTTCAACTAATAGGCTCAGAGCCAGAAGGCATCACAACTCTTGCAACTCACTGCCTAATTAGTACCAAAAGGTGTGAAAGTCTTCCTACAAGCAAGCCTTCCTGCAAGCAAGCCTACCTCTAAGCAAACTCCTCCTTATGCAAGTTCCTCCCTCAATGGGCTCTATGTGACTTAGGTTGTATCACAGCTGTGAAGGTAGTAAGACATACATGACTGAAATACCTGTGTACCTTTAGACCTGGGAATATGCATCCTCTTTCAAGAAAAAAGGGGACACATGTAGTCATATAGGTCTCTTAATGGACAGGGAAGATCTTCCTATTCCATTAACATCACAAAGGTAGTCAGGAAGACCCAAGTTCAATAAACTTGCTAGCTCTGTGACCTTGGGTAAGTCACTTAACTGTTATCTGTCTTAGTTTCCCCATCTGTAAAATGGAGATAATAATAGCACCTACCTCCCAGGTTATGAGGATAACATGAGATAATAAAGCATTTTATGAAGCCCTTTGCAAACCTTAAAGCACTATGTTAGCTATTATTATTGTCATTATGATGGTTTTGCACATTACATAGTTTCCCCTAAAGCACAGTGAGCTTTGTAACCCCAGGACCTAGTAGAGTATCTAGCACATTTTTTTTGTTTTGCACTACACCCCAAACCATTTTACCTTGATATTGTCCATCCACTCTGTGGCTGAATGATCTTTATGAACATTGTCCCAGAGTGGGAGCTCCTTGAAAGCAGGAAGTCTTTCGTTTTTTGTTTTTGTTTTGTTTTGTTTTTTCTACTTGGTGGGGTTGTTTGGAATTAAGTTTTTATTTCATAAACATAACTTTAACTCTGAAATCTAGCCAGGCTTGTGGAAGAAGAATAGAAATGATACCCAAAGAGAACTGCAGAAACTGAGAGCAGAAGGTTTGCAGGGGATAAAAACAGCGATGGAGGTAAGGAGTGGTGCTCTCCCTAGTTACACAGGAATGGTTTGTGATTAAGACTGTTGAGCTCGCTTAAGACCTCATCACCCAAAGAAGGCCAAAAACCTGGGCTAGCCAATTGGAGAGGATGCTTCAAGGCCTTATCAACAATCCTTTGCTACACTCTCTGAGTGAACCTGAAAATCTTCCTTCTGTGTCAGCAACCCCAAGACTGAAGTAAGCTGTTGAGGAAAGAACATTCTCCTGTTGATACCTCATAAAGAGCAGGCACCTTGAACCAGATACCATCTTGATCAATGACATTTTTCTTGTCATCTTCTTGTTTTATGGCCATCTCCTGTTTAGACACTATCTTATTATGACATTCTATTGCTTTATGATATTTCCTTGTTTGTGGCAGACAGAAACCACATATCCTGGGGGCAATCTCTTGCTCTATGGAAACTATAGTTTTGGCTAACCAAAAAAAAAAAAAAACAAACCACACATCCTGAGGTCAGGGGTACTTCCTTTCTTGTTGGAAACTGTAATCTTGGCTGACAAAAGACATGGGAATCATGGGTCAGGGGGTGGGAGGAGAGAACATTTCCTTAATCTCTGGGTATATAATCTCTTTGAACTAACCTTTTTTGAGCTCAGCTGCTGCCTATAGTTCCCATGCATTCAAATACATACCCACCCACTTTGAGAGAAATAAACATGCATAAGGCCTAATTCTGCTTGTCTTCCTTAGAACTCTGGAGGTTGACAAAGACAAAAAAAAACTAAAGAGAGCTGTCCACAATCAGTAATGGGGATCTTTTTGCTGGTGCTGATACTTTGCCATGGCAGGAGCTAAAGCACTCCTTAGCTTTGACAATGTTTATGCCAAATATCACATACTTGCAATCCAACCAGTCTTAGCAGAATATTAAAAAAACCAAGAGTCATTTGTTCTGGGCCCAGAATTTGCCATGGACAAGATGCCAGGACTGGTATGCTTCAGGATTTAGTTCTCCTCTGCCAAAGATGGACTTGCCACTAGTTTCATTATGGCCTGTGAAATCACTAGCCTGGCCCATAAATTTGGAAATAACTATGAAGGCAGAACCTTTTGTAACTAAACCTCTTCTCTAGAGTATTCAAAGAACAGAAGATTTCTGCTGTCTACAGAAATTTGTTGCAAATAGCTAGAAGGTAATACAGCCAACAATGTGGAAGAACACAATGAATTTTGTACATGGCTGCAGGTGACTGGGCTGGAAGAAGTCGCAGAGAGAGTTGAGGCAACAGCAGCCCACTTGTACCTAGAGGACCCAGGGAAGCCTCATTCTTTGGGGGCTTACCAAAGAGTTTTCATACAGTGCTTAATGAATGTTTTCTCATTCATTCATTCATTCATTCATTCATTCACTCATTCATTTGGAACTCCCAGTGAGGAAACTCCCCTTATTAGTACAGACAGGAACTTTAGAGATTTCCGTAATGCACTAAGAAACTAGCACTTGTCCAGGAGCATACAACCATTCTAAGTCATTCATATACGGGGTTTGAACTCAGGCCTTCTTGATTTTGAGACTATTTCTCTGTCAACTGTTCTATAAAATGAAAATAATAACAGGATAAAATAAATAAATAAAATAATATGAATAATATATATAATATTATATATATAATAATATATATAATATAATATATAAATAAATAATAAAATAAATAAAATAAAAATCCCAGGATTTTTATGAGGATAAAATGCCTCCTGTCTCACACAGTAGGCACTTAATAAATGTTTGTTGATTGATCAGTCTACAAGGGCTCCCACACAAAGACATCATCACCACCAGTATGAATGTCTTCCCACACAAAGCGCAAAAATATTACCAAAAATCTTTCTAAATATAACCTGTCAGCATTTAGACTCCTTAGCAAGCGGGAGTTCTCCACCTCTTTTGTGTATTATGGATCCCTTTGGCTGTCTGGTGAAGCCTGTGGAACCTTTCTCAGAATGTTCTCAGATGCACAAAATAAAATACATAGGATTATTAAAAAAAAAAAAACAATTATATTGAAGCACGGTAATCAAAACATTAAAAAAAAAAAAGTTCACAGATACAGGTTAAGAACCTCAGGATGAATATGTAAATATGGTAGTGAGCCATCAATGCTAGTAAGCAGTACAATGCATTATTTTTTTCACATTTCTATCACTGCAAAAGATGAACAGGTGATTAGACTCCAACCATATAAAGAAAAAAAATTAAATCCCTTTTGTCTAATATAAAGAATGAATAAAAACTTTGCTTTTATTAGTAGTGAGGTTTGAATTGAAATACCACCTGCCTTCTCCCATATCTTTTTTGCTGATAGGGCTGAGGGAGAAAGAGACAGAGATGAAGAGAGAACAAATGCATATGAGTAATTCAGGTTTGCATAAGTTCATACAAACAGGAGAAGATCCTTCATGTTAAATGTTGTTTTGGGGTACTCAACAATAGATAAGTATATAAGGAATATAACGCCATTCAGATAATAGGTTTAAAAAATTTAAATACAGTACTTCTGATATTCTCAATACTATATCTGTCACAGGACATAGTTGCCATTTTTTTGCTCACAAAAATTTATATGGTGGGAAGGTGTTCATTCCCAATACTAATTCATGCTCTGTGTAAGGTAAACTAAAATGAACAATGCTGCTGGTACACTCTTCATTGATGTTATTATGTGTCCAATTCTGGAAATGCTTTTGTTTCTTCCCAAAATTTTGTTTTGACCCTTCTAATCTTGGCTTCAGGTTCAAATGCTGTTCTTCTGATCATCTCTGCAGCTGGCCCAAGATCTGTTTTTAGCTCTATATGAGTATTGTTTCTTTATCTTTCTCCTTTTTTGCTCATTTTGTCCACAAAGAATGTATCCATATTTTTTCAAAATGTAGAGGTAGTACATTCTGTAGCCCTTGAGACTGAACATAGGATTTGCCTTGTCAAAATAGTGTCATCTTATTTCCTCTTAAGAATATTTGCAATCATTTATAAATACTTCAATATCTTCTATGAGAACTCCTCAGCAGTTTTGTGCTGGGAACTATTTTTCTGGAATGTCACTACCCTGAACTTGCCTTTGGACACTAACACTCATTACTCTATTTTCATATTCTTACATGACTCAAACACTTCTTTCTAGGTGCCTTGATGTCTTAATGTCAGCCCTAAAAAGTGTAGACTACCCCCAAATCTTGGGAGGCCCCTCTAGACTCCTGTCCTTAACCCTGGCTTCTTTGACACTCCCTCCATCTGGTTATCTGACAATCTGTCTGACTTATCCTTTTTTTTAACTCAAAATTTTATTTTTTCTTATTAATTAATTTATTTTTAGTTTTCAACATTTACTTTCACAAGATTTTGAATTACAAATTTTCTCTCCATCTTTCCCCTTCCCCCCACCCCCAGACAATGTACATTCTGTTTACTCTTCCTCCAATATGCCCCCCTTCTATCAACCTGCCCTTCTCTTGTCCCCTTCCCTTCTATTTTCCTGTAGGGCAAGATAAATTTCTATACCCCATTTCCTGTATATCTTATCTCCTAGTTGCATGTAAAAACAATTTAAACATTAATTTTTAAAACTTTAAGTTCCACATTCCCTCCCTTCCTCTGTCCCCATCCACCCTCATTGAAAAGGCAAGCAATTCAATATAGGTTATACCCATGTGATCATGCAAGACACTTCAATAACAGCCATATTGTGAAAGACCAATTATATTTCCCTATATTCTGTCCCACCCTCCATTCATTCTATTCTTTCTTTTGACCTGTCCCTCCTCAAAAGTGTTTTCTTCTGTTTACCCTTCCCCCCAATATGCCATCCCTTCTATTATCTCCCTTTTCTCATCCCCTTCCTCCCCACTTTCCTATAGGCTAAGATAGCTTTCAATACCTAATTGAGTGTGTATGTTATTCCCTCATTAAATCAAATCCAATGAGAGTAAGATTCACTTATTCCCTCTCACCTCCACCCTCTTCCCATCCATTGTAAAAACTCTTTCTTGCCTCTTTTATGTGAGATGATTTGCTACATTCTACTTCTCTCTTTTTCTTTCTCCCAGTACATTCCTCTGAATACTTAATTTTATTTTCTAGATATCATCCATTTATATTCAGTTCACCTTGTGCCCTCTGTATATATGTGTATGGATGGATGGATAGATCCATAGGATATGTATGTGTGTGTGTATATGTATGTGTGTACACACACACATGTGTATGTATGTGTGTATACACACATGTGTGTATGTGTGTATACATGTGTGTGTACATATATTAACTCCAACTACCCTAATACTGAGAAAGGTCTCATGAGTTACAAATATCATCTTTCCATGTAGGAATGGAAACAGTTCAACTTTAATAAGTCCCTTATGGTTTCTCTTTCCTGTTTACCTTTTCATGCTTCTCTTGATTCTTGTATTTGAAAGTCAAATTTTCTATTCAGCTCTGGTCTTTTCATCAAGAATGTTAGGAAGTCCTCTATTTCATTGAAATTCCATTTTTTCCCTGAAGTATTATACTCAGTTTTTCTGGGTAGGTGATTGTTGGTTTTAATTCTAGCTCCTTTGACCTCTGGAATATCATATTCAAAGTCCTCTGATCCCTTAGTGTACAACCTACTAAATCATGTGTTATCATGATCATATTTCCACAATACTTGAATTATTTCTCTCTGGCTGCTTGAAATATTTTCTCCTTGACCTGAAAATGCTGGAATTTGACCACAATATTCCTAGGAGTTTTCCTTTGGGGAGCTCTTTCAGGAGTTGATCAGTGGATTCCTTCTATTTCTATTTTATCTAGGTCAGTATTCTTTGATAATTTCTTGGAAGATGATGTCCAGGCTCTTTTTCTGATCATGATTTTCAGGTAGTCCAATAGTTTTTAAATTATATTTCCTGGTTCTATTTTCCAGGTCAGTGGTTTTTCCAATGAGATATTTCACATTTTCTTCTATTTTTTCATTCTTTTGGTTTTGTTTTATAACATTGATTTCTCATAAAGTCATTAGCTTCTATTTGTTCCATTCTAATTTTTAAGGAATTATTTTCTTCAGTGAACTTTTGTACTTCTGTTTTTCATTTGACCAATTTTGCTTTTTAAAGCATATTTCTCCTCATTGGCTTTTTAGACCCCCTTTGCCATTTGGGTTAGTCTATTTTTAAAGGTGTTATTTTCTTCCCAATTTGGGGATCTCATTTAGCAAATTGTTGACTTGTTTTTCATTATTTTCTTGCATCCCTCTCATTTCTCTTCCCAATTTTTCTTCCAACTCTCTTACTTGATTTTCAAAATAGTTTTTGAACTCTTTCAGAGCCTAAGACCAATTCATATTTTTCTTAGAGGCTTTGAATGTAGAAACTTTGACTTTCTTGTGGTCTTCTCGTTGCACATTTTGATCTTCCTTGTCACCAAGGAAGTAAGATTCTACAGTCTGTTTTTTCCCATTGTTTATTCATTTTCCCAGTCAATTACTTGCTTTTGAGTTCTTTGTTAAGTAGAGGATGTACTGCCCCAAGCTTCAGGGGTTTGGTGCAGCTGTTTTCAGAGATATTTCTAAGGGCTTGTAAATTTTCAGCTGTTTCAAGGTGATATGATCAAAGGAGAGGTAGTTACTCCTCTCATAGTTTGGCTCTGACCTGTGAGCAACCACAAGCACTCTTTTCTGCCTTGGAACTGTGAGGAGGATTCCCTTTCCACTGCTGCCACAAGCTCTTTCAAGTTTGTCCCAGCACTGAGACCCAGATCCAAGGAGGAGTAAAGCAAGAGAATCCTATCTGAGAGACAGCAAAGAGATCCCTGCAATCCCCCTCCAATCAGCCACTCAATTCCTCCATTGTCCATAGCCCCAGAGTTCCAGAAGTAGCCATGGGTGAGGGAGTGACTGCCACCTTCCTGGGGCTCAGGGTGCGGCCAGATCATGCTCATCTTTCACCCAGGTGAGAGACCTTTCCTACTGACCTTTGAATTTGTCTTTGGTGTTTATGAGTTGAGCAGTCTGGAAACCACTGCACCTGCCAGTGATTCAGTCCACTAAGGCCTGCTCTAGCCCCACTTATGCTGGTGTGGCCCATGCTAGACTGTGTTCTTCATCCAGCCCAGTGAAATAGACCATTCCTGTGGACCTTGCAGACTGTCTTGGGTTGGAAATTTGTTTCAGTCTGTCATTTTGCAGCTTCTGCTGCTTACTATGTAATCAAGAACAAGTCATTTACTTCCTCTAAGCCACAACTACACGATGTGAATAGTAATGGAGACAAATCTGTCTAGAGAATCAAATGAAGAAAAAAAAATGAAGATCTTTTTTTTAAAAGCAAAACCTTATACAAATATAAATTATTTGTATTACTAATTTTGTGATTTGAGCACCTTTTATTTTTGGAGAGAAATAGGTTTGGATGAAGAACTTATTTATTTTAGTTTTAGAAAAAAATTCCTCCCCTTTCCCTTAGATAGTGAATTTATTAATTTTTGTCTATAGTGTATTTGGATATTACTATTAAAGAAAGAACAGAAATTTTAGCTGGTGTCACTATCTTGCAAATATCAAATGAGTTCCCTTCAAATAGGGGGGAAATACTTTTGATATCTTGTCTTTCAAAGGTCCTTACTATCTTTGAAATCCATCAACAAATCTCACTCTGAAAGAACATTTATCTGTGTTTTGCTTTTGCAATGCATTCCTTGGCACAGTGGAAGATACAGCTGCAATAAAGCATCCACATTTCTCATATTTCCCCTAATTTACCATTCAGCCCCTTTGGTTTTTTTTTTTTTGTTCATGATGGATTTAAAATGAAACTTCATAAAGAGTGAATAGTCTTTCTATGATACACTTTTTAAAAAAAGACAGCAGAATGTCACTTTTCTCTTTCTTCCTTTAGATGACATGTATTTCTCAACTGAACAATAACAAAATAAAATACATTTTTAGGCAACAATATTCTGGGTCAGTTGGTCATTTAATCTGAATCCCCTCGGAAATGATTTTTAATTAGTGGTTTTAATTAGTGGTTTTTAAGAAAAATTAGTGGTTTCCTGTAGGTTTATGTTTGGTCTGAAATCTTAGCTATCAGATGCTCAAAATCTATTATTATTCTTGGGAAATTTGGTGGCTCTTTCAGCGGCCTCGGAGGAAAGAAGAAAGAGAAGGGAAAATCTGTGTTGAACAGGGAGCACTCACTTCTACTCCAGGGTTTACAATAGCCTTAACATATTTCCATGGGCTAGATAATTTGAATAATCATATTAAATCCCAAAATGGGATTATAAATATTAGTGCAGTTACCACCAGGTAGAATAAATTTGGGGGAAAAAAACCTTTTGAAAGGATGGAGGACTTCAAAAAGCAACTGAATAAAGTTGATTTGGAATCCTTTGAAGGTTTTTGTGAGGATCAGATGAGATAATATAGTATTGCTCTGATGTTTCTCCACCCAAAAAACCCTTCTAATTTGTCCAAAAATTAATCTGAAGATCTATTTCTATTGTCTGTCCCCTGACTTTTATATTCCTTTCCTTGCCTCAAGTGCAAAACTTACTTGCTATGGTGATAGTTATTGGACAAAGAACCTTGTCTAGTTATTTTTTTAAATTTTATTTTGAGTGGGAGAGGCAAAGCAATTGAGGTTAAGTGACTTGCCCAAGGTCACACAGCTAGTTAAGTGTCAAGTGTCTAAGGTCAAATTTGAACTCAGGTCCTCCTGACTTCAGGGCCAGTGCTCTATTCACTGCACCATCTATCTGCCCCTGGGTCTAGTTATTCTTACAAATAACAGGTTAATATCCCTGGAGCTGTTCATTTCCTCTCCCCATAAAGGAATAATAATAACTTGACAAAAATAATGATAGTTAGCATTCATATAAATCGTTAAAGTATAGAAAGATGTTTTTATATATTATCTCATTTGATCTTTAGAGCAACTCTTTGAAATTGGTGCTATTATTATCCCCATTTTATCAATGGGGAAATTGAGACTGATAAAGGTGAAATGGGACAATTTCTTTTCTACTTATGTTTTCTTCTTTGCCTCACCTTCTTCTCCCTGTCTCATGCTCTATCCCAGGATTAAACTTTGTTGTGTCGTTAAGTTGCTTTTCAGTTGTATCTGACTCTTTGTGAGCCGCTTTGGGGTTTTCTTGACAGAGATACTGAAGTGGTTTGCCATTTCCTTCTCTAGTTCATTGTATAGATGAGGAAACTGAGGCAAACAGGTTTTAGTAACTTGCCTGAGGCCACACAGTACTTTGGGCTGTATCTGAATTCAGGAAGAGAAGTCTTCCTGATTCCAGGACCTTTCTATTTACTGCATCACCTAAAAATTAAACTAAACTACCCCTATTGCCATACACAATTTTTCTTGAATGTTCCTCCAAACTAGTTCTCCATCTTTAGAGAGGTAACTGCCTACTCCATGACCAAAATATTGAATTTCAAATTACATCCCTTGGGACAATGTTCTCTCATGACAGAAAGACATATCTCCTACCTTTGATTTAAAACATAATGGTCAATAATTCCAAAGCCTAAAAATAAATGATACAAGTCTCAAATCCTATAACTAGTCGTTCGTTAGCATGTGACAAATAGAGTTTTCTAATGTGTGACAATAACTGTGAGATCATAGATGTAGAATTAGGAGGAGCCTCAGGGGCCACATGATCCGACCCTTTCATTTCACAAGAAGCAAATGAGGCTCTGTAGGTTAAGTGGTTAGTCTTGGGTCTGTCATAGGAAGGATCAAAGGCAAGATTTGAACACATCTGTCGTATCCAATAACAGTACTTTTGCCCGCTGTGCTTGAAGTATGTTGGAGCCAAGAACTAGGTGTCTTTTTCAGTATAAAGTGAGACCCCATAACTTTCCTCATTCCAATCTGGGGCTCTTCATGCAAGGGCTAGGGCAATCTTTGTAGCTGGGCAGTTGACCTAGGCTTTGTCCCAGTGGACCTAAATTCAGCACTTGCTTAGAAACAACTGAGTATAGAATAACTGTTTAGCATTTAGTTAGCAGGAATAATTAATTAAAATAAGAAGCTATCAGATGTCTCCCTTCCTCACACTTCCCTGAGTAGCATCATAGATATGCTCCTGCTTCAAAGATGATAGTTTTAATCAATTCCTTTTTCAAAATCAATACAGTGACTTAAACATTAAGTTTTACAAATCTGTCTCTTTTGTAAGAAAGAAAAGAGGAGAAAAGGGTTAGGGAGACACACAAAGAGTTGGACTCAGAGCCAGCATGAACTGGGTCCAAGTGCATCTTTGACAGGCAATAATCACGGATCGTAAGTTGAAGATGATGATCAGCAATGGAAGGGTTTTCCTGACCTGGATTTCCCTATACCAATGGGATCACAGGTTCAGATTTTTTTTTCAAAAGTATGTCAATCTTAAAACACAGTCAGACAAATACACATTTCCTTTACCTATTTGCTATATAACAGTTCATCTTTTCAATTTTTAAATTTTCATGCAGTATAAACAGTTCATCTTTCCAATTTATGTATTCATTCTGCTTCTCATTTTTCACTTCCTGTCCTCTCCTCATCTCAATATTCCTGAAGGTCTTACATATAAAAATCAGTGATTGAGCTAAAACACAGGGGTATAAATGTTCAAGAACTTTGAGCGTTCAAGGACACAGATATGGGAAGCAGAAATTTTTTTTTAAAATCCCATGTCTCTGCTATATGAGCCTTTGGTCATATTTAGCCAAGGCTATCAAGCAACTTTCTACAACCTTTTTCCTTTTCCCTCTTTCTAGAACTCCACTATGTGTCTTCTGCCCCACCTCCACCCCCATTCCCCATGAGAAGAAGCTTTGTGAAGGCAGGACTGTCTGGTTGCCTTTTTTACATAACTCCACCTCTTGGCAGAGAACCTGGCACATAGAGTTTACTTTATGTGGCTATAGTGGGTGGGGGTGAGGGGGTGGAGGAAGAGTCAATGCTATGCCACAACTAGTTTAGATGCCAGGATTAGGAACTTCAGCCAATACCCACAAATGGACAGAAGTAAGGTTTGTCCATGCCATAGCAGGCCACATTAGCCAAATCCCAATAGGCAAGGCAAATGACTAGGATCACAATTTCAGACAAGTCAGGGCTGGATGGAAATTGAAAGATAGCCTAGCCCAATCCCCTCATATGGGGAAATAGAAAACAAAATCACAGAGATTTAATTATTTGAATGAAGAGAGCATTGATTAAGTTCTTAATATGTGCAAAGTGCTAAATGTTAGGAATAGAAGCAGAAAAGATAGCACCTGCCCTTAAGAGCTTACATTATAATGGGGGAGACAACACACCAAGAAAGTTTCAACTGTTAAGGCAAATGGAAAAATCCCATGACCCAATGGGTGCAGAGGCAAAGCTGATATTAATGCTTCTTCTTTAATGTCATTTCAACTGGCAAAATGATATGCATTTGAGGTTGAACCATTTGATCAGTGTCAAGGATTTTGAAGACAAGAATTTTGTTTTCTAAATATTCAATGTAGGTGACTGGAGCACCCTTCACAAAAGTATATCACCAGCAGGTATAGTAGTTTCCAGACTTCTCAATCCATAAATGGCAAAGACAAAGTGAAAGGTCAGTATGGAGCATGATTGGTCCAGGGAGAAATAGAAGAGTGCAGTCTGGCTGCTATGCCCAGAGCGAGAAGCAGAGGAGGTACGGTGGCTGCATCCACTGCTGTGTGGCTGCTGTAGAGCTCCTGGCCTTCAAATTGTAGGAGGACCAAGGGACCATTCAGAGGCTAAGCACTCTTGTTTTGACCTACTTGGATCTGGATCGCCGTCCTGGGTGGTAGTCCTAGGGTGTGAAACCAGTGAGCCAGAGCATGCAGGGGCTATAGAGAGGGTGCCCATCTAATAGCTCCAGCAGCTGCAAAAACCTCAGTGATTTGGGACATAGCTCTCTCCATTCTGGAAGCAGAGCTCTACTGTGGCAAAGAGCTCAAAAGTCAAGTAATTTGGCTGCCTATATAAGCAAGCAAAGGAAGCACAAACAGACAATAGAATCCTTTTTGGGGGGATAAAAAGGATCAAGGCATGGAGTGGGAGGAAGAGAGCAAAGTCAGAATTCCTGCATCAAAAGCATCCAAGAAAAATATGAACTGGGTACAGGCCATGGAGGAGCACAAGAAGGATTTTGAAAATCAAGTAAGAGAAGTCACCCAAATCACCCACACCTCCTCTACTTCTCCCTCTGGGAGTAGCAGCCAGACTGCACTCTTCTATCTCTCCCTGGACCAACCATGTTCCATACTGACCTTTTACTTTGTCTTTGTCATTTATAGATTGAGAAGTCTGGCAACCGCTACACCTGCTGGTAATTTACTCTCATCAAGGTTGTTCCAGTCACCTATGCTGAAGCAGAAAAATTGGGAAGAGAAACGAGAATGATGCAAGAAAATCATGAAAAGCAAGTTAACAGCCTGCTAAAGGAGACTCAAAAATACACTGAAGAAATTAGCACCTTAAAAAATAGACTAATTCAAATGCCAAAAGAGGCCCAAAAAGCCAATGAGGAGAAGAATGCTTTTAAAAGTTGAATTTGCCAGATGGAAAAGGAATTTCAAAAACACACGGAAGAGAATAACTCCTTCAAAATTAGACTGGACCAATTGGAAGTTAACAACTTCATGAGAAATCAAGATACTATAAAACATATCCAAACAAATGAAAAAAAATAGAAGGCAATGTGAAATATCTCATTGGAAAAACCACTGACCTGGAAAATAGATCCAGGAGAGATAATTTAAAAACTATTGGACTATCTGAAAGCCATGATCAAAAAAAGAGCCTAGACACCATCTTTCAAGAAATTCTCAAGGAAAATTGCTCTGATATTCTAGAACAAGAGGGCAAAATAGAAATTGAAAGAATTCACCAATCACCTCTTGAAAAAGATCACTAAAAGAAAACTCCTAGGAATATTATAGCCAACTACCAGAATTCCCAGGTCAAGGAGAAGATATTGCAAGCATTCAGGAAGAAACAATTTGACTATTTTGGAAACACAATCAGGATAACACAAGACCTAGCAGCTTCTACATTAAGAGATTGAATGAAGAGCAGAACCAGGAAAAATTTGCACACAATCACAGACACATCATATGTGTGATGACCAACCTTGATAAAATGGACTCTTCTCAGCAATGAACAGTTATAAGACAACTCTACAATTCTCAGGATGGAAAGAGATATCTACATTCAGAGAAAGATCTAGAAAGAACAGAGTTTAAATGGTGACTGAAACAATCTACATGCTATCGTTCTTTTCCATGTTTGGTTTTGTTTCTTTTTTCCCATTGTTCATTCCATTGGTTAAAACCCTTCTACACAACTAGACTAATGTCTAATATGAAAGTATTTGCAGATCCTATAGTTGATTGCATGCCACCATAGGTGGGAGGCGGAAGAGGGAGGGGAGAAAATTTGAAACTCAAGGGATTGTGGATCTGAATCTTGTAAACTAAA
>CM053585.1:502394900-502411881 GCA_028646515.1 Pseudochirops corinnae
CATATATATGTATGTATGTATAGGTACATGTATATATATGTATAGGAGGATGTTTGTGTATATAAATATATATGTGCGTGTGGGCATTTGTATGTTCATGTATACATAGACAGAAAGCATAGGATGAACTGAATATGAAGGAATGATGTCTAAAAAAATAAAATTAAGAGGTGAGAGAGGAATTTATTGGGAGAAGAAGAAAGGGAGCAATAGATTAGGGTAAATTATCTCATATAAAAGAGGCAAGAAAAAACTGTTACAGTGGAGGGGAAGTGTAGGAAGGTGAAAGGGAATGGAACAAACTGATTTTCATTGAATTTGGCCTAAGGAGGGAATAACATACACATCCAATTGGGTAGTTAGAAGCAAACATTTTTGAAAAGGGACAGGGTCAAAGGAAAAAATAGAATAAATGGGAGGGATAGGATAGAGGGATAGGATAGACTAACATAGTTAGTCTTTCACAATTTACTATGTAAATAATTTGGATAACTACACATGTACATTCTATATTGAATTGCTTATCTTCCCAGTGGGGGGTGGGTGAGGAGGGAACAAGGGAAAAGAATCTGGAAACCAAAGTTTTAAAAACAAATGTTTAAAAAATAGTTTTTTACATGCAACTGGGAAATAAGATATACAGCTACTGGGGTATAGAAATTCATCTTGCCCTACTAGAAAGTTAAGGGGGTGAAGAGGGAGGATACAAGAGAGAACAGATTGGGGGAAGGGATATTTAGTAGGCTTGCTATTTTGGGGTGGGAGTAGGGGAAAGACGGGGAAAGAAAAATTGTAACTCAAAATCTTGTGGAAATGAATGTTGAAAACTAAAACTAAAATTTTAAGAATATTAAAATAAATAAATATTCAATATATCTGGCTATAGCACCTGCAGGAACAGATGCCAAGCTGTATCTCCACAGGAGTTGTTTCCCAGGATGATAGAAGAGGGCATTGCTATTCCCAAGGCTCTTAGGTTCAGTATGCTAGGTTGTCCCCATCAGAATATCAGGGAAGATAGTGGCTGAGGTAGCAGTAGAGGTTTGACTTCCCTGCCATATGTTGCCTCCTGTTTTTCCCCAAGGGTGCTTTGTTACTTTAGCTGGGCTGGCTTGCCTGTCCTATCTGTGGCAATAGGTGAGCAGCTGGTGGTGAGTCATCTGGCTCATCCCATCTCCACAAGAACCACCTCCCTAAGTAATGATGGTGACCACTGAACTGGAAGTAGAACCTTTGGTGGAGAGGGGTGCTGCCACTGCCAGGAGTCTTGTGCCTTTCAGATTGCTAGTGGCAATTGGTTAGCAGTTGTTGTTAGTGGTAATGATGAAGAAAGCAGTAAAGTAGGTAAGAGCAAAGCCAAGGTAGGAACCTAAATCCTCTGACTGCAAACATTGCTGCAAAAATACTGCCTCTCAGCAGAGTCAGCATATGCTTTTATGTTATTTTCTTAGCCTTTACAAAAGGTCAGAATAAGAACCATCGATTTATATAAATGTTTCTCTACTCTCTATTTTTTAATTTCTACGACTTATTTTGCATTATTTTTAATTTTATAAGTCATCCAAAACCCTTCAGGCAGTTGGTGGTTCATAAATCTTACATAACTAAATTAATAGACAAATAAATAGTGGATAAACAAATAAATAATCAACAAGTCAAGAAACCCTTTCCTGTGAAATTTATAATTCATTTCAGTTGCCCTTTTTATTTGAAGTTTTAAGTGATCACTTGTTAGTGTCAATAGAAAACAATCATTTGCCTGAATACAAAGTCTTTTAAATAATTAAACAATACCTTTAAAATATAGATCATTGGTTGTAGGGCCATGAGATTTAGCACTGGAAGGAAACTTAGCATATCTTCCATCCTGTTCATTAAAAGACTTTGGTTCTCTCTAAACCACATCATCACCATTAATCTTTTAGTCAGACTTCTCACTGTTTTTTAATTGTTTGTTTTGTTTATAACCTTAAAGTGCTAATAATCAGATATGTTTTCAGGGAAGAAATTCTTTTTCCAAAGGAATGACCTTCTATATCTTGAGAATATTGAAATTTGTGGTCCTGACTGAGGACCACTCAGTAAAAGAAACCCAGGACCAGTCATTGTCTGATGGTACAAGCTTCTAGGGCTCACCAGTCCTCCCTTCCTAATTGAAGTGCCAGGGAACCTAGGTTGGCTCAATTTTCCTCTTAGCACATTTATCCATGAAGACAACATGGTATAGTGTAGTAGTTCTCAAAAGGGGCCTCCAGGAGCCTTTGGAGGTGCCCAAGATTCTTGCATGAAGTGAAAATTATTTTCATAATAATACTAAGATATTTTAATTTCTAGAATTTAAATTCTAATTTCTAAATAATTAATTTCTAACAATTTTTAATATTTTAATTTCTTAATTTAATTTAATTTATAATAATGAAATATTGATAAATATAACCTACATAAGCAAAAGCTCCTTGGGTGTCCTCAATAATTTTTAAGAGTGTCAAGGAGTCCTAATACCAAAATAATTTGAGAACCACTGAATAGTAGAAAGAAAAATCAGACTGGAATTAATGACACCTGGGCTCTAGTCATAAAACACTAATTAGATAGATGATGAGTCTAGGCAAGTTCTTTGCCCATTTACTAAACAGTTTGGGGATTTGGGAGGGGGGGGATTTTCAGGTTTCTCTTTTGTAAAATGGAATGTTTGGGCTAGGTGACTTCTATGGTCATTTATTAATTAATAATTTTCAAAGAACATCTTACTTGTGAGAATCGGGATAGTAAACAAAAGGAGTGGTCTGGGGATGAAGAGGTGAGGGCTGCTTTTAAACTCAAGCACTCAGCACAAATACAAGCAAAGCATTCAACTCAGAAATTAAGCCTTGAGTATAGTTGTTAGTTTAAGCTTGGCCATCAATGTCCTATACCCACATGTGCACACACACACACACACACACACACACACACACACACACACACTTGCCCTGATGAGATCTACATCTAGTTAACATGTAGGCTGCCATACCCAATACCAGGAGTGGGGAACCTGTGGCCTCAAGGCCACTTGTGGCCCTCTAGGTCCTCAAGTGCAGCCCTTTAATGGAGCCCAAGTTTTACAGAACAAATCCTTTTATTTGAGGAATTTGTTCTATGAAGTTTAGGTTTGGTCACAGGGCAGCACTTGAGGACATAGAGGGCTGCAAGGCCACAGGTTCTCCACTCCTGTGCCAATACCTTCTAACCAAAGGTAACTAAGCAGTTGAGGGAGGGGGCTTGTATCAATTTGATTGGCTGAGTGGAAAATGGTGCATCTGATTAACACAGTGAAAGAAGACATGAAGTTCTGGGCCTTAACAACCAGATATTCATTGACTACATTTTCCACCCCCAAGATGCTTCTTTACAATCATGGAGACCAATGAAAATGAGTATTGGGGGAAATGTTTTTCTCTTCCTTTTAAGAAATACCAACAAATTCTTATGAGATAAAAATATTAATCACTTTTTCAGAATTATATATGACCAACACACTGTGGCCTTACTTTGAAATTCCCTAAGAAAATGTTTTTAAATGCTTCAATTTTCCAAGGCACAATTATAAGAATGTTAAATTTAGCCAGGCTTGTCCTCATCTGCACAAATGGCAATAATCTCTCATTCAGACCCTCCAATGCAAGCATTGTTACAAAATCATAAGCAGTATTAAATTATTTTTAAATTAACTTCTTGCACCAGTAAGCAATAATATGCAGAATAAAAAAGGAATAGTTTAATGAATAACTGAGTACCCACAGAGCAGTATATAGCCCCTAAACTTCCCCAAGAACACTATCACCAGGAAACACTCTTGCCATAAGAACAGTTCCAATTTATCCAGTGATTTTGTAAAAAATACAAATTGTAATTCCCAACATAATTCACCCAGACAACACCAACATAAGTCATACTAGAACAGACTTACAAAATGAAGTCTTTCCTAATCTTCTCCTCCCTCAATGCTTCCCCACAGGAGTGCCATAAGACTCAAACAAAATAATGGATGTAAAGCACTTTACAAACCTTTAAGTGCTTTGTAAGTACACAGGCCTTGAGTTTGTTGTTGTTATTTTTATAATCATTAGCCCCTGGTCTCCAGGCCTCCAGTCTGGTGATAACTTCATTCCTTGAGCCTTTTTGTGGGCTTCTCCTGAACACATAAAGCAATACAAAGGGGTGCTTGCAAATTTTTAGCAAAGATGCACTTGAACTTGACATGGGGTTAAATCACCCAGTGAAACCCTGAAGAACACCTTTTTTTTACTTAAACTCTTGCCTGTCATACCCCTCCCCTTCCCCCAAGTAAAGAACTTACTAGTTTATGGTCTAGTTCTAGACCTGGTTCTGTGAGACCTTGGGAAAAATCATTTTATATAATTGGTCCTCAGTCTTTGAAATAGGGGTAAAGGTTGGGCTCAATAACCTCTGAGATCAGGGTAGAGCCAAGATGGTAGAGTAGAAGCAGGAAATTCCATGAGCTCTCACCACAACCACCTCCAATACCTGTAAAATATGACTCTAAACAAATTTTAGAGCTACAGAAGCCATGAAGTGACAGAGAGAAACAAATCTTCTGCTGAAGCTAGCCTGGCAGGCCAACAGGAAGGCTCTATCACACCAGACTGGGAGCCACACACAGTCTCCAGTGAGTCACACTGAGGCCACAGCAGCCCTGACTGGCCAGAGCAGACTTAAGGAGAGTGAATCACCAGCAGCTGTGGCAGCTTCCAGACTTCTCAACCCATAAAAGCCAAAGAGAAAGTAAAAGGTCCATGGGGAACTCTGTTGGAACCAGGTGAAAAGTGGAGGAGGCAAGGTGGCTGCAGCTGCCGCTGCATGGCTGCCTCCTGAGCTCCTGGCCTGCAGGTCATAGGTTCCATTCACAGGGTAATCACTCTTGCTTTGACCTGCTTGGATCCAGGTTTCAGTCTTGGGTGGTAGTCCTGGGGTGAGAAATGCCAGCGTGACAGAGCTTGTGGTAGCTGTAGAGAGGGTACCCTACTCAGACCTCTGACACATTTGTGAAAATGCCAGCAATTTGGGACAAAGCTTGCCACTCTGGAAGCAGAGTTCTACCATGACAAAGAGCTCAAAAGGCAAATAATTGGCTGGCAAGATGAGCAAGCAGAGGAAGCAAAATCAGACCATAGAGTCTTTTGGGGGGGGGGGGAATAAAAAGGATCAAAACATGGAACCAGAAGAAGTCAACAAAGGCAAAACTCCTGAATCGAAAGCTTCCAAGAAAAATATGAACTGGTTGCAGGCTATGGAGGAGCTCAAGAAGGATTTTGAAAATCAAGTTAGAGAAGTGGAAGAAAAATTGGAAAGAAAAATGAGAATTGGTAAGAAAACCATGAAAGATGAGTCAACAGCTTGCTAAAGGAGACCCAAAAATACACTGAAGAAATTAACACCTTAAAAAATAGACTAACTCAAATGGCAAAAGAGGCCCAAAAAGCCAATGAAGAGAAGAATGCCTTAAAAAGCCAAATTGCCCAGATGGAAAAGGAATTTCAAAAACTTTCTGAAGAGAATAATTCCTTCAAAATTAGATTGGTGCAATTGGAAGCTAAAGACTGTATGAGAAATCAAGATACCATAAAACAAATCTAAACAAGTGAGAAAAATAGAAGGCAATGTGAAATATCTCATTGGAAAAACCACTGACCTGTAAAATAAATCCAGGAGAGATCATTTAAAAATTATTGGGCTACCAGAAAGCCGTGATAAAAAAAAAAGAGCCTAGAAATCATCCTTCGAGAAATTCTCAAGGAAAATTGCCCTGATATTCTAGAATCAGAGAGCAAAATAAAAACTGAAAGAATTCACCAATCACCTCTTGAAAAAGATCACTAAAAGAAAACTCCTAGGAATATTATAGCCAACCTCCAGAGTTCCCAGGTCAAGTAGAAAATACTGCAAGCAGTCAGGAAGAAAAAATTTGAGTATTGTGGAAACACAATCAGGATAACACAAGATCTAGAAACTTCTACACTAAGATATCAAAAGGCTTGGAATATGATATTCTGTAGGTCAAAGGAGCTAGGATTAAAACCAAGAATCACCCACCCAGCAAAACTGAGTATAATGCTTCAGGGGAAAATATGGTCATTTAATGAAAGAGGACTTTCAAGTAGTCCTGATACAAAAAAAGAGCTGAATAGAAAATTTGACTTTCAAATACAAGAAGCAAGAGAAGCATGAGAAGGTAAACAGGAAAAAGAAATCAGAAGGAACTTATTAAAGTTAAACTGTTTACCTTCCTACATGGAAAAATGATAATGGTAACTCATGAGACTTTTCTCAGGATGAGAATATTTGAAGGAAATATATATATACATATATATGTATATGTGTGTGTGTGTATACACACACATATGTTTATATGGGAGGGTGTATGTGTGTATAAATACATATGTGAGTATGTGTATATATGTATACATAGACAGAGGGCACAGGATCAGTTGAATAGGAAGGGATAATTTCTAAAATATAAAATTAAGAGGTGAGAGAGGAATATAATGAGAGAAGGATATAGGGAGAAATAGAATAGGGCAAATTATCTTATATAAAAGAGGCAAAGGAAAACTGTTTACAATGGAGGGGAAGAGCAGAAAGGTAAAAGGGAATGGGTCAACCTTACTCTCACTGAATTTGGCTTAAGGTGAGAATAATATAACCACTCATTTGGGTATTTTACCCTATAGGAAATAAAGGGGAAGAGGATAAGAGGAGAGATGATAGAAGGGAGGGCAGATTGGGGGAGAGAATAGTTAGAAGCACATACTTTTGCAAAGAGACAAGGTCAGAGTAGAAAACAGAATAAGTGCGGGGGTGGGATAGGATGAAGGAAAATATAGTTAGTCTTTCACAATATATCTACTATGGAAATGTTTTGTGTAACTACACATATACAACCTATATTGAATTGCTTATCTTCCCAGTGAGGGTGGGTGAGGAGCGAAGAAGGGAAAGAATCTGGAAATCAAAGTCTTAAAAATAAATGTTAAAAAAAAATTATTTTTTTTACCTGTAACTGGGAAATAAGATATATAGGCACTGGGGTATTGAAATCCATCTTGCCCTACTAGAAAGTTAGAGGAGGTATGGGGGAGGATATAAAAGAGAGCAGATTGGGGGAAGGGGTATTCAGTAGGCTCATATTTTGGGGTGGGAGTAGGGGAAAGACGGGGAGAAAATATGTAACTCAAAATCTTGTGGAAATTAATGCTGAAAATTAAAAATAAACAAACAAACAAAAATAAAAGAAATAAAAGCATAACAGAGGTCTGCAGTTTCATATACAATCCTCTTTTTCTGTTCTACTATGTATTGGAAATGTCCATTTTATTTGGTGTTTTTAAATTCAGACAAAAAATACGTTAAAAAATAATAATCTCTGAGACTTCTTCCTGCTCTAAAATCTTATGATTTTCTAGAACCAGAGTCAGCAAACTATACCTTGGAAAATTTCCACCCTCTCAAGCTGTAGAAAAACAGGTACCAGGCCAGATTTTATCTTCAGGATGGTTTGCTGACTCCTGAGCAAGACGTTATCCAAACGTTTGCCAGCACACCCTTACATGGCTCTATGTGCAATGTCTGAGCTCAGCAGAAGTGCAGAAGACTAAGGGAATGAAGTCATCACTAGACTGGAGGCTTGGTGACTACAGGTCAAGAGCAAGAACAAAAAGAACAAGAAAAAGAAGAAGTACTCAGTAAACTCCAATATCTCCTTATTATTTTTAGGATCAAAGACGAGCTCCTCTATTTATTTGAAATATAAAGCCCTGGGCCAGTTAGGTGGCCTCAGTGAATAGAACACCAGCCCTGGAGTCAGGAGTACCTGAGGTCAAATCTGACCTCAGACACTTAACACTTAATAGCTGTGTGACCTTGGCAAGTCACTTAACCCCAATTGCCCTGCCCTCCCAGCTCCTGCCCTACACAATGTGGCCATCCAGGCCCCAGTTTCTGTGTCTTTGCACTCGTTCCCCCTCCTCCCCTGCCTTTGGAAGGCTTTCTCTCACCATTGCCCCTCCTTAAAATCCAGAGCTTCCTTCAAAGTTTGACTTGAGCACTAGCTCCTAAATGATGTCTTTCCTGATCAAACCAGCTGCTATGGTTTTGACATCTCACACTTACATATTCATTGTGTGATAAATGTGTGTGTATATGTATACACACATATACATGTATACATATAATTATATATATATATCTTATATAATTATACTTTCTATAGATTTATGTATACTATATATGTGTTTTGTATATATGCTTATGTGTATATATGTGTTTATATGTATATATACAGAATAGAATCATTCCTATGTAGTACAGAGGAAAGCGTTGGCTCTGGTGATAGAGCATTTGAGTTCAAATCAGACAAAAGCTTTGTGACCTTAGGCAATCAGCTATCTCTCAGCCTCAGTTTCCTCATCTGTAAAATGAGGCTAATAATAGCACTTGCTTCACAGAGTTGCCATGAGGAATAAAAGAGATACATGTTTAATGTGCTTTGTAAAACTTAAAAGGGCTATAAAAAGGCTAGTTGCTATCATTATAATAATTCAAAATTGATAACCATTTGATAAGCACAGAAAGTAATATGCTAGGCATTGGGCATAGAAAGATAAAAATGAAACTGTCCCTTTCCTCAAGAAGTATATATTCTATTGAAGTAAACATATATGGGTGGGTAGGTAGAAGGAAGGAAGGAAGGAAGGAAGGAAGGAAGGAAGGAAGGAAGGAAAGGAAAGGAAGAAAGGAAGGAAGGGAGGAAGGAAGGAAGGAAGGAAGGGAGGAAGGAAGGAAGGAAGGAAAGAAGGAAGGAAGGAAGGAAGGGAAGGAAAAAATAAAGAAAGAGAGAGGGAGGGAGGAAGGAAAGAAGGAAGGAAAGGAGGAAGGGAGGGAAGGAGGAGAGAGGGGGGAACACACACACACAAAATAAAAACAAAGAAATGGTGTCACTGGTAAGGCTGCTACCTCTGTAGATGCATGTCCCAACCTCTCCACATGTTAACAAGGAGTATATGAATTGCTTTCACAAATACAGAAAGGTAGAAGGATAATCAATCATTATGTGACTGAACGTAGTTATTTAGGCTGTTTTGTAGAAGATAGGAAGAGCAAACATTGTGCCTGGCATATAGTAGGTACTTAGTATTGATAGAAATTGCCCCTTCTGAGGCTTCTAATGGTGCTCATCAACCTCATTTTTACATAGTGCAGTGTCTTATGTCAACAGAGCTATCAAAGACTTGTCCAATAACACGCCAACAATAACACCATACATTTGTAGCTTGGTAAGATCTGCCAGTGCTTATGTTGCACTAGCATTGGCCTCCCAAATTCTTGCCATGGTGAAGCATTAGAGAAGGATTGTAATGGATGCTGAACATCCATACTTTAATTACCTTCCTGGTATGCCTGATACAAGAAGGAACATGCCTGACCCATTTTATTATCTCTAGGACATCAGGACAGACAGAGTATGGATAGAGAAGTTCAGAAGTCATTAGCAAAACAAACCAACCAGTCTTTGTATAACATAAAATAGTTTAGATTATTTAATGCTGGGGAAGAATTTATAATTCAATTCAATAAACATGCATTAAGTGCCTACTGTGTACTAGGCACTTTGCTAAGCACTGAGGAAACAAAAAAGATGCAAAAGGTAGTTGCTGCCCTCAAGGTGTGTGAATGAACAGTAAAGCTATTGCAACAATCCAGATGTGAGTTGATAAGAGCCTACACCAGAGTGGTGGCAGTGTCAGAGGAAAAAAGGGGATGTCTTTGAGAGATGCTGCAAGTGTGAAATTGCCAGGCTTTGTCAACAGCTTGGATGGGGCCAGTGGGGAGAGATGGTGAGGAATCCAGGAGTACTCTTAAGTTGTGAACCTGAGGGATTGAGGATAGTACTACCTAGATCAGTGAACCCATTTCTTTCCTTTTACAGATAATAAAACCAAGGCTTGCAGAAAATATTTGTAAAGCACTTAGCACAGTGTCTGGCTTAATTAGTGCTTATTCCCTACCCCCAATAGCTTGTGTGTGTGTGCATACACACATGTAATCCTTGATCCCAGGTTGGCTAAGGTTGGTGAATGGCTTGAACTCAGAAATTCTGAGCTACAGTAGGGCTTAAACTAATGGACCTCTACATTTATTTTGACGACAGGATGGTGAGTCCTTGAAACAGAAGTCACCAGGCTGCTTAAGGATGGACTAATTGGCCTAGGTAAGGAGGGGAACAGATCAGAGCTCTGTAGATCAGCAGTGACATGGAACTGAGAGTGACGGCTGCCCTCCCAGCCTGAGTGAGAGAGGCAGACTCAGTCTCTAAAACAAACAAAATGAAACGAACTGAGAGTCAAATGGATGAAATTACTCATACGAGGTGACTCCTCAACTCTGATGGATCACAAATCATCTATATCTGTCCATTCTGTATGAACCTTGGCCACATACTGCCCTAAATCTGCAGCAGCAGTTCTCTCCAATGTGCTGGAGACATTTCACTTACTCTCTTGACCTTATGGTTATATGGAGTCAAACAAATCTCATAAGCTCTCCAAAATTTAGCTTTCACTTTTACTAAGTAACTGACAATTTTTGTTTTATGATACCTGGATTCAAGTCCCATGTTGAGACATACTGACTATGTGACCTCAGACAATTTACTAAACTCAATTCTCTGAATAAGTTTCAAAGATTACGAGTTGCAGAGAAGGTTCCAACCTCCACATTAGAAGGAGCTTCCTCATCCAGGAATTCCCTGTACCCATAAAATCACAGATCCAGGACCTATTCCCTATCCTACATATCTCTGATGGCATCCATTACACCTTGGGTTACACAAAGAGTAGATTGCTGAGTTGACATTGTGTCAGAGTGATATAAAAGTATTCAGGGATTCATTGATACTGATGCCATCGTACTCATAAATACACAGAGGCGTATGGTTAATTATATACTTAGAGTACAGTCCTATGGCACACAAAAACCAGTGGGCCACCAGTAGCACTTCCAAAAGTCTTATGTAGGACAATGAAAGACAGATTCAATCAAAATTTTTACAGAGGGTGAAGGGGAAGGTAAAAATTTCCACATAAAAAACTGATATCAGAAGAGGATGATCTATATCAGGTAAGTGAATAAACTGATCAGTAAATAATAAAGCTGAAGCTGATATCTCAAGCTGGAATTTTTTTAACAGACGGAGCAAAAACTGACCAGATAATGCCAGGGCCATAATTGACATCACAACTTAATTCAATAGGGGTAAAAAGGGGGAGTCAGAAATTCTTCTATCACTAGCCTAAACTAAAGTTTGATGTCTCCACTCAATGCTGCAAGCTCCATCCTGTGATGTGAACAGTCATCTTTAAAAATGGCAGCATTACTAAAAATTCCTTACCATAGTACGTACGTGGTCAGTGCGCACTTGGGGTCTTATAGTTTTTTTCTTGACCAAGTACTGAGCTTCTGTCCTGAGTCTATATTCATGGACCTAGTTTCTCATTTTTGGTTCACCCCTGTAGAATTTAATGCTTAAAAAAGAAACCTTAGCACTACCCAAGTCTGACTGTTTGATTGAATTTTGTGCTGTTCCTGCAACAATCTAGATGACAATTGTGCAAACTGCAGAGATAAGAATAGTTTTTACATTTTTAAATACAATAAAACTTTACAAATCTAACACCATTCTTGCTCCTGTACAAAAACAGGTGTGAGATTGCAAACCTTTGAACTATGTCTTCACCAAATAGAAAATTTTAAATGTCATACTATTCAAGTAAATAGTATGAATTAAGACTATTTTTTCATCTATTCACTGAAAATTCTTAATAGGTTTAGTTCTTTGGGAGATCATTGAAAGAGAAGCAGAGATGTAAGCCTGAAGATTACCTGGCAGTAACCTAAAGAAATGGAGAAGAGACCTGACTTATTAAGAGACAGTAGGCAGTAGGTTCAATAAAAAATCTGAACCCTGAAATATCTTAATGTTCTTGTTGGCAAGATTTGTTTGGTAAATATTCTCTTACTCATTTTTTTGTTTCTCTTGGTCACATTAAAAATTATTGAGCTAAAGTGCTGTTCTCATGATTTCTGCAACTTCCTTTCCCTTCCTTCACTATGATGCTCTTTCTTTTTTTTTAGTCACTGATTTAGCCACCCAGCCCCCAATCCCAAAACATGGATCCAATCCTTAAGGATCTCTGATCATGACTATGAAATTCATATTTCTGCAACTTCAGATTCTTTCAAGTGTCTTTTTTTTTCTTAAGAAAAGCTTTTTTCTGTTCTCACGGACTTCAGCCCTCACCTAGGAAAATCCAGAGCCTGAGTCAGTGTGTCTTTCCAAGGTCAAAGGATGGATAACCAACTATTGGCTTTTGCTTTGCTGGAAATCAGATGATGCTTCACTTTAAATCAACCTTATAGATGTACAACCATTTCACTAAGGTGCCACTTCTCAAATGGAAACTAAACCAGGAAAAATAAAGGCAGGATCTTTTACTGTTTACCTTGGATAAGGCACTACTCATAACAAATGAGCAACTCTTTATCATGCTCTTAGAAATTACTGGCCCATGAAATTTGGGGCATGTTTAATGTGTCCACAGATAGGGAACAAAATCAACAGCAATAATGACAACAACAATGATGAGAACAAAATCTTTTCAAAAGTCATTAAAAGGAAAATAGTAGGACAACAACTTGGCCCAGGTCAGTTTTTATCTAATACAAGAACTCCATTACATATAAAGTGAAAATCATAATAATCCTGAAGATTGGTGGTGATATCAACAACAATAATAGCATTGTGGCACCATAGAAAGAGAATTGGATTTTAAATCAGAGCATCAGGGTCCAAACCCTGCCTCTGCTTTCTCTTCATTGTGTGATACAAAACAATTCACTTAATCTCTCTGAATGAAATGAAGTGTTTGGACTAGATCACATTAGAAGTCCCTTCTAAATTCAAATCTATAAGCCTATAATAATGAGAATATCAACAGAAAACTATGTCTGTATTACTTTGAAAAAATTTTGATTCAAAAACACATAAGCTGACTTCTCCAGTAATTGTTTTGCATGCCAAAATTTCACATTTCATAATTTAGTCAGATCAATGTAGGCAACTACATGACTCAGCTGCATTCCACTTTTTTTGAATTGGACCATAAGAACTTTTCAGAAAACCAGATTCTCTACTTATATGAGTATCAACATCCCCATTCCATCCATCTGTCATTTCATCTTGGTGTCCAACTTTCTGAGCATCTTGTAGTTGAGAAGCACCAAAGAGCTTCCGTTCACTCAACTATTCAGAAACCTTCAGTGGCTCCCCTAAGACCTATAGGAGATGATACAAACTCTTCAGTATCATACTAATTATATCACTCAATCCAGAACCTATCCTTCTTTTCATATAATATGTGATTCTTCATGTTCTTACAAACTGATGGATATGTATCTATAATTTTAAAAAAAAAAACTGAAAATGAAAACTATAATGATAGTAATAAGAATAACAGTAATGAAATGGAGCAAAGCATAGTAAATAGAGAGTAAGCCTCTCTGTCAAGAAGAAGTGGGATCCAAGATCTGGGATCCAGATTCTGACACACAGTAGCTGTGTTACTGTAGGTGTATCACTTAATTTCTCATTATTGTAGTCAATGCTAAGGGTATTATTAGAAGTTCTTTCCCAAGAGTTTCCTATGCATATGAAATCACAGCTCTAGACAAAAGTAATAGTAGTAAATGACCTTTCTAAATTAATTTAAAGTATGTAAAGAATTTTACCTATTTCATCTCAATTGAGACTCACATAAAGTATTAGATCTAAGAAGTCTCCATGCAAAGAAACTATTTGGTAGGTTGGCATATGTGTTTGGAGCCAAAATTGCCCTAGGGAAGTACAACAGGTATTATCACCCCTGTTTTTGTGACTTGCCCAAGGTCAGAGGCAATATATGTCAAAGGAAGGACTTGAACTAAGATCTTCTAGGTGATTAAGGCCACCATCTCTCTCCCCACTTACTGAACTAAGACAATTATCAATTTGGTTGAAACTGGAATATAGTTAAATAAAATAAAAGTATTGCAATATAATACACGCAACTTTGCTAGGTAATGACATTACATGAAGTAGTTGGGTAATAATTAATGACTAGACCAGCAGTGTGAAATTCAAATAGAAACAGGGACTACTAAGTCATACATAAATATCTCTGCGGGTAACATACTGACTTAGAAATCTACCTATTCATATATTTCTATCAATACAGCAACACATTAAAATTAGATAAGGACTACATTTTAATCTGATTCAGGCTTCACTCAAAAGTGTTGTGGGCTGCATGCAGTTATATACATTTAAAATATCTGTTTTCCCATATGTAGAAAGACAATGCTGTTTGGGTTCTAGCCAAGATACAGTACCAAAGCACGGGGGCTTGACTGTTTATAAATACACACAATCAGGGCAGGGATGCCGTTTCGGTGGGTCAAAAAAAAAAGCTCTTCCTTCTTATTCTGGTTAAAATTCATTTAAATGAGTTTAGGAATGTCTAACCCTGACTTTGGTAGTTATCTCTAAGAGAAGATACTGATCTCCACCTAGAAAAGAAACATGAATTTCATGTTCCAACCATAAGAAAATCCAATTCTCTTTCCAGGTTGCCATACTGCTATTGTTGTAGTTGATATCACCATGAATCTTCAGGATTACTATAATTCTCACTTTATATGTAACAGAGTTCTCCCAACTGGTTACAACTGATGAGTTACCAACCTACTTTTATCAGGACAAAGGTCCAGCCATTGGCAAATAAAAGCAGATATGATCATACTGTGATCTTGGAGAGATGAGCTCAAATCTACTAGCCTGAAATAATTCCCCACAGAAACTACAAAGACCATCAGACACCAACCACCATGAGAGATGTAGGGCAATACTCAGCTGAGACTACGTCACCAATTATCATCATTAGACCAATGGAGTTGTATAGAGTAACGTGCCCAATGGAGATGCCACATGGCAAACAGATAATCACCTAAGACTACCTACCTCTGTCTGGCAACCATCACAAGACCAGTGAGCAAAGCTCCCAGTAGAGATGCCATACCTAGTAGGAATTAGGCCCAGGGAAAGAAGTGGTCTAATGACCACACCAGAAGACATTAGTGTATCTCAGTATCCAAGATGTGAGCTGCCCCACACACTTGGGCCACCTAATGATCCCTGAGTATGTATGTGTGTATCATTCATATGAGAGTCCATGTGAATTCACTTTCCTTTTGATGGCATGTTTATTGGGGAAACATTATATTTTAACTTTTCTTACTATACCATCTCACAAAATGCATTTGGCTTTTAATTAATTGTATATTCAGGATGATTAGGAAAAATTAAAGTCATTGCTGGAGGAGTTTGTAAGCTGTAGTTTGGAGCAGAAGCGGACCCATAGGATTCATTGATTTGGGAGAAGTTTTGCTTGCATAATATAAGAGAATAGGTACCCAAGTTTAACCATATGCATATTTAAAACCGGCATCTTTCACCATCAGCATTTTAGTACTTTGTGCTTCTGATGTTAAGTGAAATGGACAATTAGTTTAAAAGAATCATGCAACTCACCGGAAAGTATAGTAGCAGAGACCCAAAAAGAATTGTTTCCAATAGGATCAGTCCTGATGCTCTGATGCTCTAGAAAACACAAAGAAAACCAAAGAACTTATTTGTGATTTAAGGTATAGAAATACATTAAGTATAGGACTCAAAGATAATCTTTACAACAGCATTCTTCCACAAAGCAATAGTTCATCTTTCTATAGGTTTCTTAAGGTTAGAAAAGCCCAATTTTCACAAGATTATTGTTAGTTCTGCCAAATAAGATAGATGATTGTCCCCATTTGACAGAGTAGTTAAGTTTCTTGTCTATGGTCACTCAAAATGTCAGAGCCAGGAAAAGAACATAAGTCTCCTGATTCTGTGTCCAGTATTCTCTCCACTAGACCAAGGTCACTTAACTTATTGAGAAGACTTTTATATAGGTGAATCTTAAAGGAAGACTTTTGGAGTAACTTGAATACAATGCCAAGCAGGGTTGTGAAACCTCATGACTTTGCCTTGAAACACAAAGCAGAAAATGGAGGCAGGAATGGGAAAGAACTCTGCAAGGCCTTTCAAACCTAGAAATTTTATAAAAATATGGCATTTGATCCTCACATCTCTCCTGTTCCAATAATGAGCTTTATGCACAAATCATTTCCCAAAAATCCGATGAATTAACATGAGGGAACAACATGATACCGTCTTAATGCTTCCATTTCACAGCATCCTAAAATTTCATCCAACACACCAACAGAGCTCCCACATGTGAATTTCAAATTCCAGCAAATAGCAAAGCTACCTCTTCTCCCTTGCAAATATGCATAAACTTTACTCTCCCCACAAAATCCAAAGGAATAAGCCAATAGAAAAATTAAAGGTCCCAAATATTTGAAGTCTGGCTAAGTGTGAGAGTACTTAACACTTTTAACCTTCTTTTTTTTTTTTTGCTAAATTCAGACAGAAGTATCTTCCCACAGCAGTATACTTAGAATTGTGAGGCAAAAAAGAAACATGGATTTCATGTTCCAACCACAAAACATGTTTCAATAAGTTGAGCTATCATTATCCAGTAAACATGTCAACAAAGAACAAAACCAAAATGTAATTACAGCATTCTAGTTTTTTTGTGTTTTCACAAGTGGAACATCAAAGATGACTTGTCTGTAGTCATAGGATCAATGATTTATAGATGAAAAAGACCTTAAAAGTTTTCTAATACAGCTATCTTCTTTCATAACAAAGAAAATGGAGGCCCAGAGAATGTGACTTACCTAAGGGCACATTTATAGTGACAAGAAAATCAATTACTGAAGCAATTGTCTTACG
>CM053585.1:502411981-502432619 GCA_028646515.1 Pseudochirops corinnae
AACATGTTTCAATAAGTTGAGCTATCATTATCCAGTAAACATGTCAACAAAGAACAAAACCAAAATGTAATTACAGCATTCTAGTTTTTTTGTGTTTTCACAAGTGGAACATCAAAGATGACTTGTCTGTAGTCATAGGATCAATGATTTATAGATGAAAAAGACCTTAAAAGTTTTCTAATACAGCTATCTTCTTTCACAACAAAGAAAATGGAGGCCCAGAGAATGTGACTTACCTAAGGGCACATTTATAGTGACAAGAAAATCAATTACTGAAGCAATTGTCTTACTTAAAAGGAAAGCCTTTCAAAATAGCTTAAAATTCACAATTCTGCAGAAGAAAGAGAAGATGGTAGTAGTCTATAAAGAAGAACCAAACAATTAAGGTGTACTTTAAAAAACTCAGATAAATAAGAAGGAGAAGAAAATCTCACTTTCTCTTCTGGAAGCCTGAATTGGGACATTGCTAGATGTCCATATTGGCTCCAGTTAGTTCTGGAGAATGTCTGTCACAGAGACCGGGGGCTTCCATACTATGAATTATTGTTATTTGAGCAGTTATCTTTGCTTTTCTTCTGATCTTTAGACTGTAGAGCTTCCAATATGGCAATCATTTTGGAAAGAATAATGTTATTTCAACATGATTTGTTAAATATAACTATCATCTACAACCTTAGCAGAAAAGCAAGAGAATGCTTTGCTTGTCCTGAATGTAAAAAGTACTGGGAAATGTTTTCTCCTCATTTTTTGATAGATAAGAAAATTGAGACACATAGAGTTGAGTGGTTTATCCAAGATCATACAGATTAGAAGCAGCAGAAGAATCAGGGCTCTCTCCCTATTAGTCTCATATTCCTCCCATAGCACCAGACTATTTCCCCTACCTGCAAGTCAGAGAATCAAGATGATTATGAAGTATTTGACTTGTTTTTTTAAATTAAATTTTATGTTTATTTTTAATTTACAACATTCATTTCCACAAGATTTTGAGTTACAAATTTTCTCCCCATCTTTCCCCTATCTACCACCTCAAAACAGTGATCCCACTGAAAACAACCTCCCCCAGTCTGTTCTCTCCTATATCGTCCCCCAAACCCCTTCCAACTTTCCAGTAGGGCAAGATGGATCTCCATACCCCAGTGCCTGTATATCTTATTTCCCAGTAGCATGTAAAAATAAATAATAATAATAGTTTTTAAACATTTGATTTTAAAACTTTGTATTCCAAATTCTTTCCCTTCTTCCCTCATCAGCCACCCTTACTGGGAAGATAAGCAGTTCAATGTAGGTTGTACATGTGTAGTTATGCAAAACATTTCCATAATGGATATGTTGTGAAAGACTGACTATATTTGCCTCCATCCTATTCTGCTCCCAATTGTTCTATTTTCTACTTTGACCCTGTCCCTTTTCAAAAGAGTGTGCTTCTAACTACCCTCCCCCCAATCTGCCCTCCCTTCTATCATCCCCCCCTCTTATTCCCTTCCCCTCTACTCTCCTATAGGGTAAGATACCCAATTTAGTGTGTATGTTATTCCATCCTCAAGCCAAATTCAATGACAGTAAGGTTGACCCATTCCCTTTTGCCTTCCTGTTCTTCCATTTTATTGTAAGAGTTTTCCCTTGCCTCTTTTATATGAGATAATTTACCCTATTGTGTCTCTCCCCATCTCGTCTCATTATATTCTTCTCTCACCTCTTAATTTTATTTTTTAAATATCATCCCTTCTGATTCAATTGATCCTGTGCCTTCTATCTATGTATACATGTACCCATATATACACACTCACATATATATTCGTATGCACATATAACCCTCCTATATGTCTGTATACATAAATTTTCTATTCGACTGTTTTTTTTCATCGAGAATGCTTGAAAGTCCTCTATTTCATTGAATAACCATATTTTCCCCTGAAGCATTATATTCAGTTTTGCTGGGTAAGTGACTCTTGGTTTTAATCTTAGCTCTTTGACCTCCAGAATATCATATTCCAAGTCCTTCAATCTCTTAATGTAGAAGCTGCTAGATCTTGTGTTATCCTGATTGTGTTTCTATAATATTCAAATTTTTCCTTCTTGGTTGCTTATAAAACTTTCTCCTTTATCTGGGAACTCTGGAACCTGACTATAATATTCCTAGGAGTTTTCTTCTTGGGATCTTTTTCAAGACTTGATTGGTTAATATTTTCAATTTCTATTTTGCCCTCTGGTTCTAAAATATCAGAGCAATTTTCCTTGAGAATTTCTTAAAGGATGATTTCAAGGTTCTTTTTTTTGATCATGGCTTCCAGGTAGTCCAATAATTTTTAAATCATCTCTCCTGGATTTATTTTCCAGGTCAGTGGTTTTTTTTTTTTCAAGGAGATATTTCACATTGCCTTCTATTTTTTCATTTGTTTGGATCTGTTTAATAGTTTCTTGATTTCTCATAAAGTCATGAAGGAGCTTCATGCAGGATATAACAGAGAAGCCTCAAGCAAAGTAGCCTGCAGAGTATTGAGACATGACTGGCCTTAAATGGCTTTTCTGAAGGACCAATCCAATAAGAGAGAGAGGCCACCAAGTGTAAAGTACTTAGGGTGAGAGGTTTCTGGGGATGGTAGAGACCCTGCTGAGTGGAAGAGTATAGAGCTAGCTCTGGTCAGTAAAAGACCAAGTGACAGGAAATTCAGATTTGAGTTCTGGCTCTGCTATTATCTAGCTGTAAAACTCTAAATAAGTTATTTTCCCTTTATAAAACTCAGTTCCCTTATCTGTAAATATTGAGAGGTTGGACTCTAAATTATCACTGAGAACATTTCAAGCTGGATTACTTTTTAATTCTCACTTGATCAGATGAAATGTAGTTAAAGTATTAAGTACATTTATCTAGAACTGAAGCACACAGAGCAAGCCGAGTGAGAGGAAGAGGTCAAAAGGATGGGAACACTGAGGGCTATATTTCCCCAAAGAATAAATCAGTCTTCTATAATGTCCTTGATTTCTACTGGGAATATTTCACACCTTCTGGTGAAAGGAAGACATTTACTATTTTCTTTTTCGTCTCTGGGGAATCATCAGATATCTCTGGTGAAATAGTACAGCTGTTTTCTGAGGATTTTCGATTCACACTGCCTAACAAATCCAACAAATTCTTTTGGTCTCAAAAGCAAAATATTAGCAATGTTTTAGTTTCATATCCTGTGACTTTAGAAGGTATTTGGCCAAGGTTAGAAAGCACTAGAATTATATCCAAAAACAGGGCAGCCTATCATGAACTATTTTCAAAAAGAACTGATTGCATGATAGGTGAACAAGCGGATGTGATATATTTTTTTTTTCTTAACTGGATGGGCAAAGTCACAAAAAAGAGACCATAAAGGAATACTCACATGATGAAAGACTAACACATCAAAAAGCTGGAAGCGAGAAGAAGAAAAAATTGTCATGAAAAGAAGTTGGGAGTTGGGTGGTCTCTAGAGACTGCTGTTCAGCATTTTTATGAACCATCTGACAGATGGGTGAGAACAGAGAATTGGCAGACTTTGTTAAGCTATTTAGTGCTCAGAAGCACTATGGGGAAAAGCTGAAGAAACAATCAGAAGTAGATAAGGAGGTCAAAGGACAACTGTCCAAATTCAGCATGTGGTCAATTAAAACTGGCCAGACATGCTAGTCGGTGTGCAATCATTTCTATTTTTTTCCAGAAAGTATTTTAGCAGGAAGAGGGTCATCATAGTTGTGGCATATGGTCAAGTCAGAGAATCAAAACTAAAATAAAATCAGTCTTCATTCCATATTTTGGTTCATAGCATTATGGAATATAAAAGCCCTCAGGAAACAAGAATCATTTTATCTAACTTTTTCATTTTCCAAATCAGAAAACTAGGGACTGAGAGGACCAAATTAGAGACCAATAGAAAGGAAAGAATTAGCTCAGTCATGCAAGTGCTTACCATACCTTCTCAATCCATGTAACTCTTGTCAATCAATTAGTTAGGAAGCATTTATTAAAAACTTATTGAATGCCAAGAACTATGCCAAGTGCTGAGGCTATAAAGACAAAAATGAAATAATCCTTGCCCTTGAGGTCAATACAACATGTCTCCATACAAGTCTGTAAAAATATATACAAAAAAGTACAATGTAGTTTTTTAGAAACAAAGGGGACTGCATCGGGACCAACCCATGTCTTCCTATAAATCTTCCATAAAGGTGTTATTTACCCAACATACTATAAGTTTTCTTCTAGATTTTAAGACACTATGGGAATAGCAATGAAATACATGAAAATGGCATGTCCATCTATGATGCTTTATTCTCTCTTTGTGATTGGCCTGTCTTCCCATCCTATTACTCTTAGATGACATATTTGAAACAGCAATTGGTGTGCAGTTCTTCATACTAATGGGCTACAGCCTTTTTGTTCTACCCTGTCTTTTCTATACAATTTGAGTTACAATCAACTTTAATTCTTAAGAGAGAATAGTATTATATATTAAGAGTATCACATATTTTACAATACTATTGTATCTCTAAGAGAGTACACGTTAAAAAAGATGGTCCTCTATTTCAGAGAAAAGCTTGTGGAGTCATTGAAAGCACTGTGATTTTGTAATTTTTCAAATGCAATCTTATCTACCATCTATTCAATTCTGGGCCCAGTTCATTGCCAAAACTGTTTATCATTTTCTATTCATTGTCTGTCCAAGACGTACATACATATATACATATATATCTGGCACACGTGTTTGTATGTGTGTATACATACAAAAGGACAAGTTTGAAGAGCTATCTATCCAATTGTGTAGCATAATCTGAACAAAAGGCATTTTTCCACTTGTTTCTTCTTCGTCTACATCTTCTTCTTCATCATCTTCATCATCATCATCATCTTCTTCTTTCTCTCTTTTTACTCCTTCTTTTTTTCTTTTATTCCTTTTTTCTCCTTTTCCTCCTCTTCCTTCTTCTCCTCCTCTTCTTCTTCCTTCTTTTTCTTCCTCTATATAGGCCAGTCCCTTGAATAATTATAAATTTCATGCAGAAGTCACTGCAATTATATGAAGCTTGATGCATTTGGCAAAATGCATCTACAAGAAGAAGCACCAGGAAGACCTCACTATCTATAAAAAAAATAATTCTTAAATAAGGACTCTGTGGTGGATATCCTCCACGATGGTGACAAATGTCTTTCTTAACCTTTTGTCTCCCCTTTTTACATCTTGCCTGATGCTATTAATCAAAGAGTCAAGGTTTAAAATTTTCTTTGTTATATAGTTTAAAAAATTTTGTATGATTCTAGAATAGGTATGAGAGGAATCCTGATGACAACTTTAAAGCCTTACTTTTCTCTAACAAATAAAATAAATATGTCAGTTTTATTAGTCAACAAACAATAACTACAGTGAGATCTTTTACACCCTGCACTTCTCCAACAATTGTGATTATAAATATGATCTCTGCTATAGAATAACATTTATTAAAGTCTACTTTGTCTCTTCTTACATGTTTATAAAAATGTCTCCATTGCACAATGAAATTGTCACTTTTTATAGAGATGGGAAAGTAGATTCAAGAGTTGCTACTTGATATTTTCTCAATTTTTTAAGTATTAATAACATTTGAGATTGTCTTCAACAAGACTGATATATTCAGACTCAGTCTCCCAATGACCTCAAAATTATGTCTACCTTAGCATGCCTTCTATGTATATTTGATATGGCCTGTCTGTTCTTCTCATTTTTGTATTCCTTAGGATTATGTCTATTTTATTGGGGTAGCTCCACTGTTATTAAGGAAGAAAATATTTTGTTATTGAAGAAATACTAATGGATCTTTTCTGCTTTCCATGGGTCTGTTATCCTACTCTTAGTTTCTTCCTTAAATCCCCACAGGATGATCCATATTAAGTGAGTCTCTTAAGAAGTTTTCTTTAAATTTGTTCTTTATCTTTTTATTTCTTGATGTTTTGTGAGGTGATACTGCTCATACTCTCGCACCATTCTCCTTCATAAAATTTTGCAAATAAGTTTATACTCAAAACTATTATTTCCCTTTACCGTCATCTCTACCCTCCTGGCAAGGAGACTGTTTTCTGAATGAGGCTGTTTCTAGAGAATGCTTTTATTCCCTTCATGATGGTAATAGGTTTACATGAGTTAAAGTTCCCTAAGAAGTATCTGTGTCAATATCTACTCATGTGCCAATTTTTGACAATAGCTTGTTTAAATAAGTCAATTTGGAGTTGCTTTAACTCCATGTCTTCTCATTTTTATCATTTATTCTTAACTGGAATTGATTTTAATCTTTACATTAAGAAGTTGGTAGACTGTTCACCCACTGATTCAGAAAATATTCTTATCACAATAATCAATCATTTCTTCCTTGTTAAAATATAATCAATTTCATTTTTGTGACATTATTTAGTGGTCATTAGGTTCAGACCCTCCTGAAACCCTAAGTGAAGAAAATATTTATGATATTGATGTGAGAAACTTCTATATAGTCAAAAAGTTCTTCATCTATTTCTAAATCTTGATCCACATTTTCCAACATATTTTAAAAAAATGTTTTTGGCCATTCTCCCCTAAATCAACCTTTGTGTTGAAGTTACAGAATATTGCAACCAAATTGGTTTAGGTTGGACAGTATTATCAAATTCTTTGTAGAAAATCTATTTATTCACTGAAATAGATATTGAAGAAAAACATGCAGTGATCTTTATAAGTCTTTTTTACAAGTGCTTATCATGAGACTTTTAGCATGAGATGACTACATAGCCTGCAAAACAATATGCCTTATTGCCTTTGGACTGGTGATAAAACTAAACTCTACAACCTTTATTTGAATCTCTAAATTCCTGTAAGCTTTCCTTCCATTTAGCTGAAACTTCCTTTTATATTCTGTTTTCATTTATAAAAAGAATATCAAAATTTATTTGATTGATGTCTAACTGTAGGAATCTATTGGTCATTTGAAAAGGTCTCACATTTAGAGTATGAACAGCTAAGTTAATTTGTAGTCCACCTGATCTAAAAGATAGTGTTTCTTAGTATCCAAAAGCTCCTTCCAAGATCAAATACAAAATCCAGTTTGGCTCTTCACAACCTTGTGCACTCCAAACTTTACAAGAGTTCCCATACTTTCCTCTACTTGCACTGCCCTACTTGCTGCTCCTCACACATGGTATTCCATCTCCTAACTCTGTGTCCTTTCATTGACTGTCCACCATCTTGAAATGCTATTCTTCCTAAACTCAAAGTCCTACTTTCCTCATCTCATTCAATATAGCACAAATCCGATGCTCTGCAGGAATTCTTTCCTGCTCTTCTCCCCACAGGCCTTCCCTAATATGATTACCTTTAATTAACGTTTTTGTACAACAAAGCCAATGCAACCAAGATTAGAAGGGAAGCAGAAAACTGGGAAAGAACTTTTACAATCAGTGTCTCTGATAAATGTCTCATTTCTAAAATATATAGAGAACTGAGGCACATTTATAAGAATACAAGTCATTCCCCAATTGTTAAATGATCAAAGGATATGAACAGGCAGTATTCAGAGGAAGAAATTAAAGATATCTATAGTCATGTGAAAAAATGCTCTAAATCACTATTGATTAGAGAAATCAAAACAACTCTTAGGTACCACATCATACCTGTCAGAGTAACTAACATGACAAAACAGCAAAATTATAAATGCTGGAGAAGATGTGGGAAAATTGGAACACTAACGCATCATTTTGGAGAACAATTTGGAACTATGCCCAAAGGTCTATAAAAATATACAAACTCTTTGACTCTGCAATGTCACTTTTAGGGCTGTATCCCACAGAGATCATACAAATGGAAAAGGACTTACATGTATAAAAATATTTATAGTTGTTTTTATGGTGGCAAAGCACTGGAAATTAAGGGGATGCCTATCAATTGGGGAATGGCTGAACAAGTTGTGGTATATGAATGTAATGGAATACTACTATGCTATAAGAAATGATGAGCATGTGGACTTCATAACAACCTGGAGAGACTTGTAAAAACTGATGTTGAGCGAAAAGAGCAGAACCAGGAGAACATTGTATACAGTTACAGCCATGTTGTGTGATAACCAGCTTTAATTGACTTGGCTCTTCTCAGCAATGTAAGGTTCTAAGACAAATCCAAAAGGCTCATGATGGAAAATGCAATCCACTGTAATGGTAATGAAATTTGAACATCCTCTTTGTATTGAAAAGCTAACAGGTACTAAGCACCTAGTTTCAAATTAAGCCTCTGTTAAAGAAACAGAAGGTATGAACCCCTGTTGCTGACATAACAAGAAGGGGCTGAACAGGAAACCCCTGTGGCTGATGTGACAGGAAGGGGCTGAATAGGGAGGAGCAATACTGTATATAAGGAAAAACACTACCTGGAAGAATCAGAATTTCCTGGGAACTTGTGGTGGTGGAGCTTCCTCAGAGGACCAGCTGGAGCTTCTGAAGAGCTGCTGAGGATTTCTAAGCACCAGCCAGAGCTGAAGAAGACTGAGGAAGTATGACTGTGGTGTCAGTATTTTGTTTGTTTGTGGATTTGTTAAGCCTTGACTTCCCAAGGATAGAGACTGTGGAGGATTTAAGGTGGATTGGACACTGTGAGCTTCAGTGTGGGACAGGAACTGCAAGGAGAGTTAGACAAGGAACTGGGCGTTATCTGCCTTTGAACCAAGGTGACAGTTTGGTGAATCCAGGTAGGAGCAGGCACCATGGAAGGGGATCCAGGGAATCTGAAAGCCTACCCCAAGTCAAACTGAAAGATTTTACTTGGATACTGTATACTGACTGAGAAGATTGTGATTTAATTGAGACCAAGGGGTGGATGGCCTGTGCATTTTCTGATGATTGAATATTGATGATGACCGAATAGTGACTGATTTGTAACTTAGTGCACCCCATGAGTGGAGAACTTTGACTATTATATATTGTGACCCTTAAGGAGGCTCCTTAAGGATGATTGAATGACTGAGTTGATTTAATGATTGAGTTACCAAGTGATTGATTGACTAAATTACTGTACTTTGTTCAAAACTATGTGACCACTGTGGTGAAAACTATGTGGCCATCTTAGTAATAAGTTGTTGTGAATGCTGTATTTTGGTTTTCTGTGATAAGTTGTAACATTCTGAATGCCATACCTTGCTTTTCTGTGAATTTTTTGCTCTGATTTGTTATTGAATAAATAGATTTCACTATACTATGTAATCAGAACCTTGAAAGCTGTTCACAGCAGCATTCTTCTGGAAAGCTGCTTGTGCATGGCGTTACATCCACATACAGAGAAAGAATCACAGACTCTGAATGCAGATCAAAGCATACTATTTGCTTGCCCTCTCTTTTGTTTTGCTTTGTTTCTTCTCCCTCATGGTTCATTCCATTGATTATCATTTTTCTTTGCAACATGACTAATGTGAAAATATTTTTAATGTGACTGTATATATACAGCCTATATCAGATTACATACCACCTTGGGAAAAGGGAAGGGGAAAGAGGGGGAGAAAATTTGGAACTCCAAAGCTTATGGAACTGAATGTTGTAAACTAAAATGAAATAAATAATTTTTTTAATATTACTTTTCATTTATACTCTATATAACTTACATTTGCATACTTAATCTGCATGTTGTCACTCTCATTAGAATGTGAGTTTCCTGAGAGCAGGGAACATGTGTTTTGTCTTTCTTTGTATATCTACTACTTAGAACAATCTTAGAACAATGGTACATCATAAGCACTAGAGGTAGCTAGGTGGCACAATGGTTAGACCACTGGGCCTAGCATTAGGAAGACTCATGTTCAAATTGATTTTAGACATTAGCAGTTTTATGACCTTCTCCAAGTCATTTAACCTGGATGTACCTCAGTTTCCTCATCTATAAAATGGGCATAATAATAGAACCTGCCTCTCAGAATTGTTATAAGGATCAAATGAAAGATAGTATTTGTAGAGAACTTCACAGTCCTTAAAGCATTATGTAAATATTAGTTATCATCATCATCAGTTATTGTTACTATTATTATTTGCTTGTTTATGGGTTTAATGGAACATTAGCAAAGCACTTTACTAGTTTTATCTCAAACACAAGCCTTATCCTACCTTTCTTAACAAAAATCATGACATATGTATTACCAAAAAATTAAAACACCAATGAGTCTCCAAAGTTATGGGACAATTATTGTGCATGGTTATGTAGTCCTTGCAAAAGCACCTACAACTGTATCACCAAAGCATATGAAGAAAATTATTATTCAGCTATAATTTCTGACTTTTGGAAAAGCTTCCCAGAAACACCATAACATGAATGACACTTCTATTGACTACCACAAATTTTTTTTTTATTCAGGCTCATACATCATTCATCTATTGCAAATATATAACACAGAACCAATTATAGTGAGAATTTTAGAGTAATGTCTACATAGAAAACTATTCTATATTTAAAGGATAATTGATTTAGACTGCTATGATTCGAAATCACCTGAAACTTAATATCTTACCTCCTGAATATACAATGTATAGTTTCCAAGTCAAGTGAATTGCACTATAACTTTGAATTAATCACTTCATGTACATGGATTACATTATACAGCTCCATTAAAAAATACATCAAACAGCAACATAATCTTCCAGAAACTTTCTTCAATAACATCTAAATGTCAGTTGCATTCAATATGCACACCAAGGAAAAATAGAGAGTAAAGGTTTTGAGCTTGAATCCAGAGGTCAAACAGAACCAGTAGATGAAGCTGCAACTGACTAATTCCTTGGTCTTCTTCATGCAAAATATAATAAGCATAAAGTTATCTAGGAAGGAGCCACAGCAGTGTTTGCCAAGAGACTTATTGGCATCCTAAAGTCAAGACTCAATGGGAATAGATGTTGAGAGCAATTATCACAGTTACGATATTTGTCTCATACTTTTGAAAGAATAAAGTCGATAATAACTGATCTAGAGAGTAACCAAACAAAAACCCACACAATATTAATTTTTAAAGGGTTTATAACCCAAACTCAGCTAGCTTTAGAAAGATTAATATTTTCTTGTCAAAAATTGGAAGAGAATTGATAGATGATCTCGGAGGACATAATAAATATGGTAACAACTTATAGAAATACTTCTGAAACTAAGAGATGCCACTTTATAAATCAATAGTAAATGTGGCAATCAGCACAGTTAGTACAGGTCATTTGACATATTCAATATAAACAATGCTGGTTTCCCTCCAGATAGAGTCTGTTAAAGGGTTGGATCCAAGAGCCAGACTAAAAGGACTTCACAAACAATATCAAAATGAACTCAACCAATTATACATTGACATGAAGCATCAAAAAATGATGAAAGCATACATGTTTCTGTTTGGAAATGGAGGGGCTTATGAGTGTAATTCAAGACCAGGTCATTGTCATCAGAATTATGGCAAGCTTTTTCTTAGGGAATCTGGATTAATGGGTTGATGAATATTTTTTAAGGAATTGGTAGAAGCTATGCAATCATTCAAATTGCCTGGTCAATCAATACCAGTTCCTACTATGTGCCATATGTTGTGCTGGGTATTAAGAACACAAGTACAAAGAATCAAACAATCCCTAATTTGATGAAGCTTACATTCTAATAGGGGAGACCATAAGTGCTTAGAGAAATACACAAAACAAAATTTGAATGTAAAAATATATGAAGTAGGTAGTTTGGGAGGATAGGCTCTAGAAACTGAAGGATTAGGAAACATCTTAAAGGAAAAGAAGGACCCTTTGAAGGCAGACATGAGGAGGGAATGAATGTATTACATGCATAAGAGATGACCAGTGCAAAGGCATAGAGATAAGAGATGGAATATTATATTTCAGGAGCAGGGGACATATACATTTCCAATATTCCTTTCACCTGACTACTATGCCAAATAAATAGCAATGGGGTATTTAGGAGATCTAGTCTTCCTTCCTGCTTACAAGGTACAAAATCCTGCACCTGTAAAAAACCAAGCTCCCATATATGTTTTTCAAGAAATAATCTTTTAATCAAATGTGAATAACTGTCTAATCATAGCTACAGCATCTTTCTGCCTCAGCTGGCTCCTTGAACCTTTTGGGATGAATCTAAATAAGTAATTTTTCTCTTTTTTCACCCTTTTTATTCTCTTTTAGGCAGCAGTTTGAACACTAAGGAAGCTGCCAGATTTCACAGCATGTAGTGTAGGTGGAACATTGGGATCCAGGGTATCAGAACAACAGTTCTACCCTCCCCTTGGTCTGCCTTCACTTCATTGTTAGTCTTTCTTTGTTTCTTGGCTATATTTTTAAAGCTGGAAGAGGTTAGAAATGCAGAATAGCAGGTTTTAGGAACAATTAACAGAGGAAGGAGGATATGAGCAGCCCTAGGCTAAATTGTGAAGAAGAAGAAAATGTTTTTTAGTATCTCTAGTTTGTCATCCTGTCCCCTTTTCCTTTTTCAAGAGCAATTCTGCTTTTCTGTTTCCTCCAGTGCCCAATGCCTTCACGTTTCTGTCAAAAATCTACTCTCAGAGAAGGATGCCATAAACGCATTCAAAGATGTAAATGACTGGTAATAACTCAAAGGGTTACCCCTCTCATAGAGAATTCCATTTTAATGTAAATAATTACTAAATAATGAATTAATCCCAAGAAGCTCCAACTAAAATTTCAGACATTTGCCAAAAATAGGACAGGAGTCCAGTGAGGCTCCCCTGTCATCCATAAAACCACCAAGAAATTGGTCAGTCTCTTTTTCTGCCTGTTTGTTGAAGCAGGCTTCATTCCCTGCAAATCTTCCAGTACTATGCAAATGGCAGCTATTATTATACAGACAGTTTATTATGCTGATCCACAAAAACAAATATATATGCTGATGTTTATATATACATATATGCAATCTGTGTATTGACAGAGTTGTACTTCATTTTAACCAGGATATTAAAACATGACTTTACACAAAAATCACTTAGAGTAAGGATTCACAATAGAATTCTCAAAGCCAAATTCAAGAACCCCTTACACTTATTTAAGAAGATTCTCTTTTTTAAGAAACAATGATCTATATATTCCAAGAAAACACTCAATACTTAAAGCAAGGCATACTTGTAACTACATCTATACTTGAATGTTTGCCTATTTTTCAAAGCAGTATAGATATATTATCAACAGTGTATAAACTCCTTCCATTGGTGCACATCAGCAAATTCATTTCTACTTTGTACCTTTATGGAGTTGTCTGAGATACTGTGAGGCTAGATGACTTGCTCATATTCACCAGACCTGTATGCTTCAGAAGGTAGACTTGAGCACAGCATTCCTGACTCCAAGGCTGGCCTGCTCTGTCTCTCAGATTGCAAAATAATACTTAGAAAACATGAGATTCTGAAGCCTTTTTCTCCAAAAATAAACAACATGGAGGGAGTCATAGATTTCTTATATAGGGTAATTTTTCTCTAATTGAATTTTATTGTTTTGGTCTATATTTAAAATGACACATGTTGGTAAACTTTCACCTTACAAACAATTTCAACTTAGGTATTAAATCAAAAAGTTTTCCATCAAAAAGGATTACTCAAAATAAAGAGCCAATTGTAATAAACTATCCCTACCCTATTTGTCTTAGCTATGTTTTCCAAAGCAATGTAGGTGGACACAAGTTCTTGGTTTGCTTTATTGCCACTACAGTAAAATGCCATCTTTACTCTTGCTGCTACCCAGTGATGCACTATAAAAATCAATATATATTTCCAACGTATTCAACAATTCTTTCAGCAGACACATTTTTTAACTGTAACCTAATATAACAAGCAAATAGACTGGAACTCAATTTGAACATGCCAGTTATGAAGTCATTAAAATAGAATGTTTCTAGCTTGTTTAATTAAAATGACTGTAATTACACATCTAGTCATTAAATATGTTTAATATAAGGTGAGCTGATCACAAGCTTGATGAGATCTAAAAAGGTCTAAAATCCAACCCAAGGATAAAATGATGAATTATTACATGCTTTCCTAAAAATCATAAGAGAAAAAAATTCAGGGGAAAAAAAGGAATCCAGAAAGAAGGAAGGGAGAGAAGGATGGGGAGAGAAAGGGAGGGAAAAAGAGAGAGAGAAAGAAAGAGAGAGAAGGAACAAGGGATGGAGGGAAGGAGGAAAGGAGTTAAGGAGGGAAGGAAGGGAGGAAGGAAGGAAGGAAGGAAAGAAAGAAGGAAGGAAGGAAGGAAGGAAGGAAGGAAGGAAAGAAGGAAAGAAGGAAGGAAGAGAAGGAAGGAAGGAAGAAGGAAGGAAGGAAGAGAAGGAAGGAAGGAAGAAGGAAGGAAGGAAGGAAGAGAAGGAAGGAAGGAAGAAGGAAGGAAGGAAGGAGGGAGGGAAGGAAGGAGGGAGGGAAGAAAGGAGGAAGGAAGGAAGACAGCCATTAAAGCTTGTTCCAAGAAAAAACAAACTCTTGCCCAAATGGTCAGTTCTTCATCACCTCTATGTGTTCATGATCCAAAAGCTACAACAGAAAAGGCTGTTCTGAAAAATCTAGCACAAAATTTTCAAGTATTTTGTCACTCTGGTTCAGGTTGAGCTGTAAATAGAACTGAGTATTTATTTTAAGGCATCTAAGCATTTGTGCTCCTGATCCCAGCCAGAATCAGGCAGAAAAAGGGACATAAAACTAATTATTGATTCTTCTTGTTGAACAGGTTTTGTTTTTTTTTAATGCAGTTTGATTTGGGTTCAAAGTTTAGATGAAGATGTAGTGTAGGGTTGACTTTATCCATGCTTATTACTAAAAATAATTCAATACCAGGATCATAAGCAATCATATACTATTTTTGAAATATGTACTTTTAATGAATCCATGCTACATTTTTTTCCTCCAAGAATGGTAACTTCTCAACTGTGAATATGGCCACATATCTGAATGAGCATGGATAAAGATAGCTTTTAACGAATTTTTGTAACTAAGAATAAACCCGAAGTTTGAGTCTACACATAAAGTACTTTAACTTACCTTCTAGAAATATTAGACAACAAATTCAATCAATCAATAAACATTTATTAAATGCCTACTATGCGCCAGGCGCTGTGCTAAGTGCTCTTGGAGGTGATAGGAAGCCATGAGAGCTTATTGAGCAGGACAGTAACACTATCACATCTGCATTTTAGGAAAATCATTTTAGTGTCTGAATGAAGGGTGGATAGGAGTGGGGGTGCAGTGAGGCAAGCAGAAACATTGTTTATTTCTAAAAGGAGTTTGGGTCATTAAAGAAGTTTGATATTTGCTGAAGGCAATCCATTCCACTCTCCTCTGTCTATTTAACCATAAGTCCAACTTAACTCATTGTCCATTTGTACTAAGAAACCTTTCCTGGTCACTCTTAATTCTAGAGCCTTTCCTTCATTGATCATTTCCAGCTTAAATTACACATAGCTTGTTTGTACCTAGCTATTTGAATATCATTTCCCTCACTAGATTGTGAGGTCCTTGAGAGCAAGAACAATTATTTGCCTTTCTTTGTATTTCCAGAGCTTAGCTAGTACCTGGAACAGAATAGGTTCTTAACAAATACTTATCAACTGACTACCTGCTCATGTATATGAGCCACGTATATACATACACACACACACTTGCATATGCTATATGCGTAGAGAAGCTCTAATAATGTCTAATTTGATTATATTATGTCTCATAATCTAAACAAGTGACATCCCTCATCCACTTTATTTTTCTTGCATATATGAGAAAGCCAAATTCTTTCACATGGTCACAGACCTACTCAAGAAAGCATTACAATATTCCAACGCTTGATTCAACCACTATGATATCATCTATCAAAACATCTATCAGTAAAATCTCAAAATATACAGAGAAATCCTCTTCAGTTCAGACTCTGCACCAGATCTCCTCCAACACAATTTTGAACACATTTGTTCAATATGTCAATATGTCTCCCTGGTTTTTGCTTTACTTATTATTTATGAATTTGTTTATGTTATTTATGTGCTTTAGAGGCTCTTTTTTTCTCCCTGTGATAATAATTGATTTATATCAGTTAAACTTCAGCATTATTGTGGACTACGTTTATGTTCTTTCTTCCATCTGCTACTCATTTTTCCATATTAATTCCTCATTTGAATAAGTCAGGATCGAGTTGTGTCCATTGTATATCATATCTTTTTCTCATTTTTTGTTCTTCTAGCTTTGTATTAATTTGTATCTTTTCCCTAACAAATTTATGGCCTGTCTGTACGGATATAGCTAATTTTGGAATGACTCCTAACTCAACAATGCCAGTATGCTCAGAAAATCATACATGATTATCTCTCATTAAATTTTTCAAGGAGTCTTGGTTACTACTGATGTATGTGTGGGAGACAGCTTGTTGGAAGGGAGCCTTTAAGGCAACATTCTGCTCTACTAAATCAAATTCCCTTTTTATAATCAACATATAGCAATCACTGATAGGCTCTTGTATTCACTACATCTTTCAGTTAAATGTGTCATCATAATAATGTGGTCCTCTGTGGACTCTCATTTGTGAAAACCTGACTTTTCCATACAAATAAATATCTTCATTAAGGATAAACTCAATGTACACATAGATTAGAAGTGTCAGACTGCAAGCAGACTGCAAAACTCCAATGTGGGCCAAAATCAATTTAAAGTGTAACTGGGAAATGTATAGCAAAATAAATAAAAATATGATATGAGAGAGATAATGTTAACTTATGGTTTTCTATATCAGTAGACTGCTGGATAAAGATACGTTTCTATTTGAATTTGACACCATTGATGCAGATAGTTCTTTTTTTTTCTGTTACAGCAATGCTTATTTTATTTTATTTTACTTTTTTTTATTAATTGATTTGTTTATTTACTTTTAGTTTACAAGATTCAGTTCCAGAGTCCCTTGAGTTTCAAGTTTTCTCCCCAATCTCTCCCTCCCCCGCCCCCCACAGCAGCATGCAATCAAGTATAGGATCTGCAAATACTTTCACATTAGACATTAGTCTGGTTGTAAAGAAGGGTTGTAACCAATGGAGTGAACAATGGGAAAGAAGAAACAAAACCAAACATGGAAAAGAATGATAGCATGGAGATTGCTTCAGTACCCATTTAAACTCTGTTCTTTCTAGATCTTTCTCTGTATGTAGACATCTCTTTCCATCCTGAGACTTGTAGAGTTGTTTTATGACTGTGTATTGATAAGAAGAGTCCAGTTTGTCAAAGGTGGTCATCACACATACGTTGTGTCTGTGATTGCAGATAGTTCTTATAAAAAATTTCATATAAATGAGTATAGCCAATATTTCCCTCATTTTTTTGTTATGTTCTACTTGTGAATCAATCTTACAATACTCTCACAATTGTGCTACTTCATCACAGATGTTCTGCATATATAAATGATATAAATCCTACTGCTTTTCCCATCTTTATTCTCTTTAGTGTAATTTCTATCTTCTTTATGAGCACATCTAGAACTGTGCTGTGTTAGAATACAAATGCCATGATTATATTATCCTTGATAATAAATATAGTTTATTATAAAAATATTTGCAGATCTTTTCCATTTTTTCTTATTATTTCTTTCTGTTTTCACCATAATCAGCCAATGAATTTGTTTCATTGGGTCTCCCACTAAAATTTCTTATGACTGATTTTACCTTCTATTGCATCTCTCACCTTTATGATATGCCAAACTTCACAGTTGAGTTTATAGACTAAATTGGCATTACCTTTGATTATTATCTCAACTTGGCAAATAAGTGCTTATTGAATAACATGATTTTTAGACCCCTTTTTCCCCCTCTGGTAATAATTAATTTATGTGGTTAAACTTCAGTATGATATTAGTATGATCTGTATTTATGTTCTTTCTTCCATATGCTACTCATTTTTGAGTATCAAATCCTCATTTGAATGGGTCAGAATTGAGTTGAGTCAATTGTGCATGTTATCTTTTGCCTATTTTTCTTCTTCTAGCTTTGTATTAATTTCTATCTTTTGCCTAACAAATTTGTGGTCTGACTATACAGAGATAGTTAATTCATGAATGAATTTTCAATTTGATTTTTGTGGTGGTAGTCAACAACTGAGATACCCAATGTCTACCAAATTATTTTCTCAAAGACAGTATCCAGGGGCAAGGTGTCTGTGTAGTTTTTGAGTTTCTCATTACCTTCTCCTAATTTATGTTTTGCATGATTCTTACCTATTCTTTGCACTGAAATCATCAAATATTAAAATATGTATTGATTTAATTTAGAGTCAGGAAGACATCAATACAGTTCCTACCTCAGCCACTCATAAGCAATGTGATTGTAAACCAAGAACTTATCCTCGCTGCCCCTCAGCTTTCTCATTTGTAAAATAATGGAGTTTGATTTGGGAGCTTCTTCTGTCCTTTCTCTCCCTAAGTCAATGATCCAATGATCCCCTGGTAATTTGGAGGGTCTTATCAAGGTCAACATGTACTTTCTCTTCTTCTTCATCCTCTGTAAGGAATAGATAATGGTATATAAGTTGTGATTATTTTCATGGTAGTCTTTTTGCCAAAGACTGATCAAGAGCAATATAATGCAAAATAGCCAAATGACGTAGGAAATGATATTCCTTGTGTTGAGAACATGACAAAACAGGTTCTACCACTTCTTTTTCTTTTCTCTCCAAAGAAAACTTGTGAAGCATTCTTTGATTCAACTTTCTTCTCTCTTTCTATTTCATTATAGAGAATGAGAAGAATTAGAAAATACACTTCCTCATCATGCTTAAAGTGTCTGCTAGGGGACAGAGCCAAGATGGTAAAGTAGAAGAAGGAAACTTCATGAGGTCCCACACAAACCACCCCCAATATCTGTAAAATATGACTCTAAACAAATTTTAGAACCCACAAAGTGACGGAGAGAAAGAAATCTCTCACTGAAGGCAGCACAGCAGGCTGACAGGAGGGGTCTTTTGTACCAGACAGGGAGCTGAGCACAGTCCCATGTAAGCCATGTGGGCCCAAACCCAGGGCATCCATGACCAGTGGCCCAGACCAGCCAGAGCAGACTTCAGGAGAGTGAGTCACCACCAGGTGTGGCAGTTTCTGGATTTCTCAATCCATAAACACCAAAGAGAAAGTAAAAGGTCAGTGGGGAACTCTGTTGGAACTGGGTGATGGAAGAGTGCTGTCTCGCCCCTGTCCCTGGGTGAGAGGAGGTGGAGGCATGGCTGCTGCAGTTGCTGCCACATGGCTGCCTCTGGAGCTCCTGGCCTGCAGATTGTAGGGGATCCAAGAGACCATTCAAGGGGTAATCACTCTTGCTTTGACCTGTTTGGATCTGTGTCTGTTTTGTGCAGTAGTCCTGGGGTAAGAAATGCCAGCATGACAGAGCTTGTGGTGATTATAGAGAGGGCACCCTCTTCAGAGCACTGACAACATTTGCAAAAGCCCCATCAATTTGGGATAAAGTTCTCTCCACTCTGGAAGCAGAGTTCTACCATAGCAAAGAACTCAAAAGTCAAGTAATTGGCTGGTAAGATGAGCAAGCAGAGAAAGCACAATCAGACCATAGAATCTTTTTGGGGGTACAAAAATGATCAAAACATGGAACCAGAAGAAGTTAACAGTCAAAACTCCTGCATCCAAAGCTTTCTCAAAAAATATGAATTGGTTACAGCCCATGGAGGTACTCAAGAAGGATTTTGAAAATCCAGTAAGAAAAGTGGAGAAAAAATTGAAAAGAGAAATGAGAATGATGCAAGAAAATCATGAAAAGCAAGTCAACAGCCTGATAAAGGAGAGTTGAAAATACTGAACACCTTAAAAAATAGACTAACTCAAATGGCAAAAGAGGCCCAAAAAACCAATGAGGAGAAGAATGCCTTAAAAATTCAAATTGCCCAGATGGAAAAGGAATTTCAAAAACTCACTGAAGAGAATAGCTCCTTCAAAATTATATTGGAGCAAATGGAAGCTAATGACTTCATGAGAAATCAAGATACTATCAAACAGATACAAACCAATGAAAAAATAGAGGGCAATGTGAAATATCTCCTTGAAAAAACCACTGACCTGGAAAACAGATCCAGGAGAGACAACTTAAAAATTATTGGACTACCAGAAAGCCATGATCAAAAACAGAACTTAGAAAGCATCTTTCAAGAAATTCCCAAGGAAAATTGCCCAGATATTCTAGAACCAGAGGCCAAAATAGAACTTAAAAGAATTTACCTATCACCTCTTGAAAAAGATCCCCAAAAGAAAACTCTAGAAATGTTATAGCCAGGTTCCAGAGTCCCCAGATCAAGGAGAAAATATTACAAGCTGCCAAGAAGAAACAATTTGAATATTGTGGAAACACAATTAGGATAACCCAGGATCTAGCAGCTTCTACATTAAGGGATCGAAAGGCCTGGAATATGATATTCTGGAGATCAAGGGAGCTTAGATTAAAAACAACAATCACCTACCCAGCAAAATTGAGTATAGTGTTCCAGGGGAAAATATGGTCACTCAGTGAGGTGGAGGACTTTCAAACATTCTTGCTGAAAAAACCAGAACTAAAAAGAAAGTTTGACACTCCAACACAAGAAGTATGAGAAAATAAACATGGAAAAGAAATCATAAGGTACTTATCAAAGATGAACTATTTACATG
>CM053585.1:502433119-502463941 GCA_028646515.1 Pseudochirops corinnae
ATCAAATGTTAAATATATATATATGCAATTATTATTATTATTATTATTATTATTATTATAATAAACTGCATACAACTGGAACTTGAGTTACACAGGCACTGTGGTTGGGAGATCCATCCTGCCCTACCGAAAAGTCAGAGGGGTGAGGGCAGAAGACATAGGAGAGAATAGATTGGGGGAGGGGGGATACACTGGGATGGTTGTTTTGGGGAGGTGGGTAGGGGAAAGATGGGGAGAAAATATGTAACTCAAAATCTCATGGAAATGAATGATGCAAACTAAAATAGAATTAAAAAAAAGAAAAGGGACAAGGTCAAAGTAGAAAATATAATGAGTGGGGGGTGGGATAGGATGGAGGGAAATATAATTAGTTTTTCACAATGTATATACTACGGAAACATTTTGTGTAACTACACATGTACAATCTATATTGAATTGCTTATCTTCCCAGTGGGGGTAGGTGAGGAGGGGAAAAGGGAAAGAATCTGGAACTCAAAGTTTTAAAAACAAATGTTTAAAAAAAATTGTTTTTTACATGCAACTGGGAAATAAGATATACAAGCACTGGGGTATAGAAATCTACTTTGCCCCACTAGAAAGTTAGAGGGGGTATGGGGTAGGATATAAGAGAGAGCAGATTGGGGGAAGGGGTATTCAGTAGGCTCTCTATTTTGGGATGGGGGTAGGGGAAAGAGAGGGAGAAAATTAGTAACTCATAATCTTGTGGAAATGAATGTTGAAAACTAAAAATAAATAAATAAATGAATGAATGAATTAATAATGAATAAATAAATAAATAAATAAATAGATTTTAAAAAGAAAATACACTTCCTCTAAAAAGCATGTTGATTTGTTCCCTGAACAGTGATATCACATTAAGAGGATAGCAGTCAAGTTAAAATCTGAAGATTGTCAGAAATTTGTGTGATACTTAGCACCCTCCTCTTCCTTTCTCACTACTCTGCCACTGTCACTGTATTAGCAGAAGAGAGCACATCGGACCACTGTTTGTTTTTTTTGTTTTTTTTTAATTAGATCATTGCTAGAATAGTGTTTTGAGAGGCCCTCATGCTGATGTGGCCTATAGCACTACCTTCTCCTCTGCCATCATGGCTGTTCTATCCCATGTAGGTAAGGGATTTGCTCAAAATCATGCAGGTTGTAAGCAGCAAAGGCAGGATTGGAACCCAGGACCTCTGACTCCAGTGCCAATGTTGCTTCCACTGTTACCACAATTCCTTCAATTTACTATTATTTTAATTCATTTTTAATTTTTCTTTGGAGTACTCCAAGGGTAATTAGAGTTTGGGAAATTAATATCTTTTGCAGGATATTTTGAAACAACCCAGTCTCTGTTCATATGCCTTCTTGACATCCAGTGGAAAGAACACTGAATTTGAATTCAAAACCTGGATCAGTTCCCAGATCTGTTTCTTCCAGCCTGTGGCACCTTAGAGCATCTGCTTCACCTCTATGGACTTCTGTTTCCTTATCTATAACATGAGGAGTCTGTCCTGGGCAACCTCTGGGATCCTTTTCAGCTCTAGAATGGTGCAGATCTTCATGAGTTCCATTTCTCTGGGCCCAGGTCAATCACAGTCACATGACTACATCAAAAAAGCATTACTAACTATATGACCTAAAAACAAGAATGAGAGAAGATGTCTAATGTCTGCTTTCCAGGGATAGAAGCATTGATCTCTTTAGTGTTTATGTCCTTGTGTGGTGTAGCATTAAAATCACTGTGCTAGAGGACAGAAGACATAAGGGTCTAAGTCTCATATAAATCACTGGCCATATGATGAGGAACAAACCATGTAAACTTTCTGAGTCTTAATTTTTTCATCTGTAACATGGGGATGGGGGGGAGGTGAAGAGGAGTAGGGAGGGGACTATGTATTTATTAAACACATGTTTACAATGTGCCAGGTATTATGCCAAGCACTTTAAAATATTATCTCATGTGATCCTCACAACAACCCTAGAAGTGGGGTGTTATTATAATCTCTATTTTACAATTCTGGACACTGAAGCAAATAGAGATCACATGACCTGCCCAGACTCACAGTTGGTAAGTGTCTGAGATTGAATTCGAACTCAAGACTTCCTGACTCCAGGCCCAGCACTCTATCCACTGTGCTACCTAGTTGTCTCAAGGGGATTATAATATTCATGCTACCCAATTTATAGAGCTGCTGGAGGAAAAGCATTTTAAAACGTTTGTTGTTATATAATGTTTTTCAGTCATACTTGTCTTCATGACCTCTTCTGAGGCTTTCTTGGCAAAGATACTGGAATAGTTTGCCATTTCCTTCTTAAGATCATTTTACAAATGAGGAAACTGAGGAAAGCAAGGTTAAGTGACTTGCCCAGGGTCACACAACTGTCTGAGGCCAGATTTGAACTCAGACAGATGAGCCTTCTTGACTCCAGGCCTGGAGCTCTATCCTATGTGCCACCTAACTGACCTTTAAAACTTTAGATTTCTATTTAAATTTGAATTGTTAACACTATTATTGTCTCCATTTCATTCTGTGGAAACTGAGACTCGAGCAGACTAAGAGATTTGCTTATGGTCACACAGCAAGTGCCAGAAAAGGAGTGTTTGAACCTACATCTTCCTACCTCCAAGTCCAACATGGCTACCTTTCCAATGGAAGAGCCTACCCCAGAAGTATCAGAACACAGGTCTTCCTGATTCCAAGACCAGTCCTTTATCCAACACACCACACTACCTTTCAAAAAAGGCTTCACACATGCCCCCATACTATTTTCAGTGGTGAAAAGGAGATCATGTATTTTAGAATTAGAAGTCTAGATATAATTCTAGGTGCTGTCTGTTAAGAATTCAAGTCCTGATACTAAAATAATCTCCATTACTGAAATGTCAAAACTGATCACATTGGAGTATCATTTTCTGAAAAGAGAAAAAATTCACAAATCTCCCAAAGACCTCAACATATATTGTAAGCCATTAGTTGTGTAAATTAAATATTTTCAGGAAAAAATAAAAATAAAAAACCCGTGTGAGATAAAATAAACCAGAAAGGTAAAGGGGATGGGTAATCAAGCATGACAGAGATTTCGGGTCCCAAACAAGACTTCACTTCTCCGTGATCTTTGACAGCTCAGAAGTCACTTCTCCATTAATTAGAACTGACTTTCTGAACAGCTTATACTCCTGTCAACAGAAAGATAAGGGTTTTCTTTATGTTTCATAAACAAGAGATGAGGAAGAAAAGAAAATGGTGGAAGAGAGCTAGAAAGCTTTGGCACCTAAACATTCCCATCATCAACAAGTGGAACTTTGAAACTTCTGGCAGAATTCCAAGGAATAAAGTGTCACCTGTGAGCAATATACAGGTGTTATGGGAAATCTGAAAGGGGGAAAGATGACGCTTACTTTATTTTCCTCTTCTTCAAATACATCTTCTAATTGCATTGTAATAAGCAATGACAAATCATCAAGAGAGTGTAGATTCATTTTCACTGTGATCATTGGAGGGAGGGGAGCAAAAACAAGTATTTTTTATTCTTTTGTGAGCCTAACTTGGTCTCTCTTCTCTGAACCTAAGAAGTATGGTTAGACCAGGCTAGCCTTAGAGAATCGTGCCAATGTTCATCCTCAAGTTCTGACTCAAAATTCAATATAGTTATGTTGCATTTTGTCCCAGGATCTCATTTCTTGATGATCTGTCTCCATTAATTGAAGTTTGGGGAAAGAAATAACTACAAAGCAAAGAGAGTGAGGGAAGAGGGCAAGGATAAATAAGAGAATCATTCTCAGAATGGGATTCAAGAGAAATCAATCTACTCTAACATGAGGGAAACAAGAAAAATTATAAAGAACAAGAAAGTCATAAAAATAGTATTACATAGTATACTTTACATGTGCATTGGGCTATTAGGAAAGAACAACTATGCATGAGACCAAAGGAGAAAGAGGTCTATCGTTGGATAACAGATTATCATTTAAAATCTTCAGGACATGAATATCCTTCATGGTTCAGCTATTTACTTGCCTAAAGTCCAGGCTCTCTCTGCCCTGATCCCAAGGTCCCTTTCAATTTTATTATTCTGAGACCATGTAAGGAGAACAAAATGCCTGTCCAAAGGGAAAAGGGATAATAGTGTTGGCACAGTAACAGAGAGCTCTGATACCCTGGAGAGCCCTCTCCTGGCCTCTAGATTAAGGAACACTTTTCTAGAAAAGCGGCATAGCACAGTGGACAGAAAACAGACTTTGGAGTCAGGAAAACCTGGGGTCAGTTCTTACATCTAATACAAGCTAATATGTGGAACCTTGGGAGAATCAATTCACTTCTCAGTGCTCCAGACAAATTAACTTCCCTTGGCCTCAGTTTCTTCATCAGGAAAATAATTGATTTTTGTATTAAAAGGGTGGTAATGTTCCACAGTGCTCTTAGTATTATAGTTTAGCTGTAGCAGAGAGGAGAGAGGAGAGAGAAAGAGAGAGACAGTGAGAGAGAGCAGTATTCATGTATTACTATTTATTGGTTTTAGGAATTTTATTTTTTGGTGTTTTGGTACTAAATGGCTCCTTTATGGGCCCTTCCAGTTCTAAATTTGAAATATTACGGACTTTTTAAGAGGATAAGTTGCAGAACAGTTGCCAATTTGCATTAATAAAAGAGGTTGCCTCACTATGAGTCTCTTAAATGATGAAATCACCAGACCATACAAAAAAAATTATATATATATATATATATATATATATATATATATATATATATATATATATGTATGTATATATACAATGGCCTACAAAGAAATTTATTAAGAGATTCCAAGCTACATATGATGAAACATTCTTTCCACTCATACTTTTGCTGAGCAAGGTCTTCTCCCCAAACCACTGAAACAGCTAAAAAGGAATATAAATTAGTCATGGACCAACAGCCCAAAGCCCAAGAAAAAATAAGTTACTATAAAGCAAAACGTTTAATACATATTTGTGTTAGGATGCAAAGATTCATACTGTTATTTCTTTAAATTATCAATAGCATCACTACCAGGGTTAAAAATAACTTTGGGGAGATCTAATGAAGATGGGCTAAGTGGATAATTTTTTAGAAGTGGTTGGAAGATTTGGATTTGCAAAGTTGCATGTGGTCTCGGGGTAACAGCCAATGTGGGCTAAGTACAAAGGTGTAAGGGGTCTCAAAGGTTCCTTCTACCTCTGAGGTCCTGTGATAGAGTAGATACATGTAAATGTATCATGTGAATCTATCTTTAACAACAACAGGAATAATAATAATAGCATTTATACAATTATCCCTTCTACATGGCATGGATTAGGGGCATGCCCCCACGCCCACCATCTGGAAAATCCATGTAAAATTTTTTGGTCCTCCCTTCATACCAAAAGAGACTGAATCATTATGATACTAAAAGATAAAATATGCTGATATTATACTATATTTTGTGCACTTCTGAGTTTCTAAACTTTTTCTGTGTCATCTGCTGGTCTTCGTGTGTTGTCTGTGGCTTCCGCAAAACTTTCAAAAAATTTCCATTTAATTTCTTATTCCAACCTGTGATTTAATGAAGCCATCATGGGGAAAGCCACAACATGGAGAGAATAACTGCATTTTAATGCTTACAAAATGCTATACAGATATTCTCTCATTTGATCTTCCCAACAACCCCATGAGATGGGTACTATTATTATCTCCATGTGAAGATATGGAGATGATAATATTTTAACTACTGACAAAAGTCATGGCTAGGGCCCAGACATCCCTTCACCATCTCAAATGCTCTCCTCTTTACATACATCTATCTACCTCCTTTCTAAGCTGTGATGCTCAGCAGTAGACAGAATACTTCATATATATTCTGTCTAGGCCTTTCTCCATCTGACTGTATTTCTATTTACCTAGGATCTCATCTATAGATTACAAAACTTTGCTGTTAAGTCCTTTCCTCCAAGGTAGCTACAGCATTTTTACCTGAGGGCATACAAAAGAGATCCGGATTCATGTATTACAATTTTTTGAATTTAGGTATTTTATCTTTGGTTATTAATAACATATTACCTGAGGAGCTTAGTAATCCTTTTTATTTACTCAGGACCAGGGAACCCTTCCCATTAGACTGCTGGCTATACATGATTAACTCAATTGTTCACCCTTCTATTCTTCTACTCTTTCACTTTTGGGAAGGCGTGGATAGCAAGGGAACATTAGATTTCCTGGCACAGATAGCATTTTCCATCAGAAACAAGCCAGGCCAAATCTCTCTGACTCAGCAACAGTAGGATAGCATACTTCTTAAAAGTCCTCTTAATCCATGCTATAGTTAAATCATAATCCTAAGAGCATTATGGAATGTTAGCACCCTTTTGATAGCATGGAAAGTGCACTAGGTTTGGACTCTGGGGTCCTGAACTTGAATCCTAACCTTCTGTGTACTTCTTGCATCCTTTTGGTTCCATCACTTAATCTCTCTGGGCCATAGCTTCCTCATATGTAAAATGAAAGGACTGGGGCAGACAACCTCAGTTTTTTTGGAAAACTTGCTTAAATTTCAAAATGGGGGTGCCACATACACTTTACTTCTCTATTAGGAATATAGCCCTTCAGTAGGGACTCGACCTTCACCAAATTGAAGCAGTTCTGGGGCAGTGAGGGAAAGTCTGGAAGTGGCACAGATTTGGGGAAAAGGCAGGTTGGGGTTATCGTGAGTCTTGCTTTGGCTGGGAGATTGGATACCTGGCATCTGAAGGGCCTAGGTGGCATAACCTCCAATGGCTTTCAAGGGTAAAGGCTCTCTAGTACAGAAGGCTTAGATAAGGAAGCAGTTATTGAAGTAGTGATTAGTTTCCCTGTCTAAATGGGTCAAGTTGTGTTAGGTGGGAGGAGATAAAGGGAGCTTCTTTAAGTAATAGCTTCTAATAGTTCAGACATTCCTAGAAGGCCAAGAGTGACAACAAGGGCTGGGGTTTTATGGAAAGGAGAACCTTGGAATCTGAATGAGAGGAAAGTAGTAGTAGCATAATATATATACATGTGTGTATGTGTATGTGTATGTGTGTGTATATATATATGTACATAAATATATACATATACTACATACACACACACACACATATTCTTCTATCGACCAGTATTTGCAGGTAAAGACCTGAGTAGACACTTATTCTGATAATATTGTCATAGATACAGATATTTTGGGGACTTCTCATTGGGATCTGCCTCCAGAACCTATAATACATTATTTTGACTGTCTTCCATGAGAGGGAATCTCTTCCTCTGAGGATGAAATCAATTTTCAGGAGGAGAAAAGTCATTCAGGATCAAGATGGGGCCATGGGGATAATATATATGATAAAACTGAATGTTCTTCTTGGATAAAAAGTGAGGTGAGACTATAAAGTCATGGGTTGCTCATCCCACATCACCTATAACCTGGCACCAATAATGATTCTCACAGAAGAGTTGAAGGATGTTTTGCGAGCGTCACTGGAAATAATGTAGAACCTTCCAAAGCAGCTACTCTGAAGGACCTCTTTTTGTTAGGATGTAAAATTTTTGGTGTGCTTGTTAAAAAGAGCACTTGCAGAATTCCATTACTTTATAGTGACACCTCATAATTAGCTAGCAAAACACAATACTACAGCATTATATAATATGTCTTATTTGCTCAGTCTGGAGAATATCACTCTGTTTTAATTACAAGAGTCACCAATGGTTCACAGTGTGCTCTTGGGCACGTCTCAGGGCATCCGGTTTTTCCATTTGTTGTTGAAAATTGTTGTTTCTTTCTTCCAGGGGATGAAGGAAGGCTCATATATATTAATGTTGCAAATGTATTTAAAGACTTCAAGGAGAAAGTTTATATAAATCATTTTTTTTAAATCAGCACATAATAAAAGGGCACTTCTAAAATTTTTACGCATCCTTAGGAAAAATGAATTCCTATAAAAACACAAACATTATTCATTGCCAACACCAGTACTTTATTATTTAGTCTATTCTAGAGTTTGTTTTTGAAAATAGGAGTATGGAAGACTCTTTTAGGAATATGTAAACATTTGCATATTATTTGCAAATATATATTTAAAAGAAAGATGAGGGCTTACTGAAAGCATTTGAAAAATGCAAATGATCAGTATTACATTAAAAATTTTAATACACAGAAATATAGCTTTGTATATATTAACAAAAAGTAAGTCAATTGGATGCACCTAGAATTTTACCTCTTCTCTTCTCAATTAGGTTCCTAGAGGGCAGTGGTTATTTGTTTGTTTCACCTTTTCTTTGTGTTTAATAATGGCTTGCTGACTGCCTGATGACAAGTTAAGGTACTGAGTTTTATTGTAAGTGAAAATAAATAACTCTGAATTGTAGATTTCTCAGGAAAGGACAGAACTTCAGTTCTCAGTATGTACATTCATTATATACGCTCTATAAATGCTGAGTGCCACCATCTGAGAAAGACATCTAAAGGGGGCATGATTTCAAGAATAATAATAAGCAGGTCTCCTTTCTCCAAGAAAAGGAGTGTGACTCCTCAAGTAGTTCCTGGAATACTTACAAGTTTACCAAAGGGATTATACCTATACCACATCCCCCTGCATGGAATGCTTACCAATAATTTAAATTTATTTCATGTCAATCAGTTTCATGTGAAAATCAGGTCATCTTCATTCAGGTTATTAGATCCAGGAAATCTTTGCATTGCCATTAATTTTACCAGGATGTCCTCTACAAAACCATAATTACCGTCATTGCTGATGATGACAACTTACATTTATGTTGTGCTATAGGGATAGAGATGGGGGGACCTGGGACAACACTGGTATAGTAACTCTCAGTGAAGAAACTTCCCTTACCAGGGTACTTGGACATCTCTCTGCTAAGCATAGTCATAGGAAGCTGCCTTCATCATTGTCTCCAGAAATTTATCTTCCTGTAAGATATAATCAGTTCTGAAAATCATACCTCTTCAATAGCCCCTGCACATGGGGACTCTCCCTCTGATTCAAAAGGATAGAGAGTAGACACAGGAGACCTCCTCCCAGACCCTCTACTTAAGGAGGGGATGCAATGAACCACCTAGGCGGCAGGACTTCAATATCCGCCCACATGAAATACCCTCTTTCCCTCTCCATTTTTCAGTTTCATTATACATGTCTTTAGATTATGACCTCCTTGTGGGAAGGGATTATTTTACCTTTTTTTTTTTATCCTAGTGCTTGGCACATGATAGGTTTTTAATAAATGTTTATCGACTAACTGACCAGAGAATTGAGAGGTTAAGTGATCTGTGCAGGTATATAACAGCCATGTATCAAAGGCAAGATTTCAACCCAGGCTTTCTGGATTAAAATACAGTTCTCTATCTACTGTGGCAAGATGCCTTTCATGTAGCACTTTAAGGTTTAGAAAACATATTCCCCACAACTCTGTCAACCAGGTAAGATGAGTATTACTATCCCCTATATAAATACAAAAGTTCAGTGTCAGAGAGGTCATTTGTTTTGCCTGTGGTCAAACCCCCAGATATCCAGTATTGGAACCAGGATCCACAGGTCTGCCAATTCCAAATCTAGCATTCTTTCTGCTATGCTACATGACCTCTGAAAAATGGTTAGAACTGACTTCTCCATAGTCTGTTCACCAATTTTGCCTATATTTGAAGAATTTAAACTCTGAAAAATTAATTATCTGCTTTATTTTGAGTGAAGAACAAAGCTGTGCTCTCTCTCATCCTGACAATGCAATGCTTAGTCATCAGAATGGATTAAAATGTCTAATTTCTAATAATAAAAATAGCTTTAAGAATGTAAAATATGTAACACAGAGATGAGGTGAGTGAGCTCTGAGAAAGGAGAAGAAACTCAGGACCTTCTCTTACCAGAATGAATTTGGGCTTCTCTTGGGCTTTGTTGCATTTAACACTGGGAAAATTATAATTTATTGATAAAAATAAATGTGTGTGCATGTATGTGTCTTTGAATGGACATACATATGCATTTGGTGGCAGGGAAACAGGGTTAGGGGCAGAACATTTCCAAAAAGATGAAATTACTTCAAGTACTTTGAGAGTAACTTAAACTGAATACCTTGGAGAGAAAGAAAGAGAAAATGAATACAGACTGTAAGTACTAAATTTCATCTGAAATACACTTAGGTTTAAGCACTTGGGGAAAAGCACCTGTCACAACACATTTTAGATTATGTCAAGCTCAAAATATTTGAGGACAAGGTAGCAGATCTTGCAAGGGGATGACAGCCCCCAGAATCACACCCCTGAAGGAATGTCATCTACTCATTTGAAAAGTGACTGGATATTGATGTCATATTTTAGGAAGCAGAATGGTCACAAAGCAAAATTATGAAACTGGACAAAGGTGTCTCATCATCCCCTGGGTATCCAAAGTTCCTGAGGTCCTCTTAAGTGGCAAAGGGATAAAATTATGATGATTGAAGAATAGGCAATTAGGTTGATATTTTAGGACACATCACTCTCTAAATCATGTCAACACCAATCCCCATAATTTTAAGGTTGCCATTTTGAAAATCACAAAAGGATTCCCCTAAAGACTTACCATGGTATGGAGGTTAACCTCAATTATTAAAGGTTGTACCAACTGATTACGGGTCCTACAAAAACTGAAAAATTTTAAGAATGAATCAGTGGCAGATTGTATATACCTCTTATCCAAGAATCAGCCTGTTTGGTGAAACCAAAAACCATGTTGGCCACAAGGTGATGAATTTTTCAGCCATATCAATACTTGAAGATTATCTACCAGGTCACAAATGGGCTCTGATCTGCATTAGTGAAGGGAATGCTCACTCTGTTGAACTCATGGCTCCTTAAAACACTAAAGATTAAGCCCTAGAGGTGATTATTTGGCAATGATATGGGAAAATATAGTCACCCCACTCCACTCTTAGGTGCAATCCAAACTCATCATTCAAAGTTATATCCAACATGAAAAAAAGTTAAGGAAAACAGAAGAAATTCAAACAAATGTTTCATATGACCACTGCACTTTACAGTAGGAAGGTACTCTATTTTAGGATTTAGGACAGCTAGGTGATGCAATGGATAGAGCACAGGGCTTGGAGTCAGGAAGACCTGAGTTCAATGGGCTTGGACACTTACTAGCTACACGACCCTGGGCAAGTCACTTAACCTGTTTGCCTTAATCCATTGGAGAAGGCAATGGTAAACCACTCCAGTATTTTTGCCAAGAAACCCCCAAATAGGGTCACAAAGAATAGGATATGACTAAAAAAGTCTGAACAACATTGACAAGCTCAAGGCAATCAACCAATCAATAAGAATTTGTTGAGTGATTATTATTTGTTAACCACTATATTCCCAGCAGATAAAAAACATTTTGAACAATGGAAGATGAAGAAAACTGAGTCTCAGAGACTTAGTGATTCATTTAATGTCATACTGGTAGAAAGCAGAGTTTGGATTCTGATTCTAGAATCCAGATCCTCTGATTTTAGTCACCATTTTTTCTACTATATCGGGCGTCTTCCTCATATTGAAAAGGAAATATGATGTATCTGTCACAAGACTAAAAGCCAACATAAACACCAAAGAGCAGCTTATGAGGAGAAAACACTAACAATCTAAGCTGCACCCTCCTCATCTTTCCTCTCTAAGAGTCATGTAGAGAAAATGCAAGAGGACATCTGGCATCTAGCTTTGGCACAAGCTCCTAAGAACAAAATTCACAAAACTTCAGGGTTGGGAACCCTGCCCTGAGTAGAATAAAGTCCCAAGAAGACCTTTCAAAAATTCAAAAGTAAAGGAATTAAAACCAAAGATTTTTTTAAAATAGCAAATAACATGACTAAGGAGTTTTGCTGTTTTCTTCTTCTAAATCTCAAATTATCCTTCCTGACACAAAGACTTAGCACTTGCCTTTTTGAACCCTGGCTTTAGCAGTCCTAACGTTAAGAATTTGTAAAGAAGTAAGTAAATGGATGGGTTAGTAAATAAGTGAATGGATGAACAAATGACTGAATAAAAATATAATCAAATGCATTAAAAATAAGTGTTGTGATGATTGCTAATTACTAACATCATATAGCATTCTATATATTTGATTATTGTGTTATTTGCAAAAAAAAACTTTACAAAGAATATCTTGCTTTAGCCTCACTACAATCTTGTATGGTAGGTGCTTTTATTATCTCCATTTTATAGGTGAGGAAACTGAGGCAAGCAGCAGTTAAGTGACCTACCCAGAGTCACATAACTAGTAAGTGTGTAAGGCTGGATTTAAACTCAGATCTTCCTGACTCTAAGTCCAACACTGTCCATTGCACCACCTGATATATGCATGACTCTTAAAAATAACAATTTCAAAATTCAACAAGTTCTCCTTTAGATGATGTCCAATTATCCTAAATGCTGTAAAATAGTGGCCAAATTTTGTTATATTGGAAGAATTTTTTTCTTAATAAATAAAGCTATGTATCACGCTCAGCTAGAAGCTCCAATTCCATTCAAGTCCTGTTGCCTCATCGGGATGTGGAGGTAACTGTGGGTTACTGAAGGAGATATCAGTAGAACATGGGCTCTGGTATATACATTAGGTTGAAAAATACTTCATGTATAGGCCTGACAAGGAACTACTGGCCTGTCATCAATCTAGCTAAGTGTTAAGTAGATCTATCACCAAATTGGCTCCAGAAGCAATTCCTTTTTCAAAGAGGACAATCTCGGCTTACTCTTTGGTTGAGCTTGTCGATGTTGTTTAGGCTTTTTCAGCCATATCCTACTTTTTGTGACCCCATTTGGGGGTTTCTTGGCAAAGATACTGGAGTGGTTTGCCACTGCCTTCTCCAGTTGATTGAGGTAAACAGAGATTAAGGGACTTGCACAGGGTCATGGCCTTTATGACAGTACCTCGAATGCCCACTGAAGGTGAAGAGATTTACATTCCATTAGAGGAAAACGGTACATGTAAAAGAGTGATGGATAGGGAACAGTATTTTGGACAAGGAAGTCAGAGAGTACAGTTATTGGAGTAATAGGGCAATTGATTGAGATGTCCATACTGGGAATTTGATTTGATTACTGTGTTGATTTGATTACTACTCTCAGAATTAGAGTTGGAAAAGATGAATAGGGTGCTGGGAGGGGAAAATAATGGTTGGCTATATGTCACAGAGATTGTCAGCAAGAAGCATAATTAAGCCTAAGAGAGAACAAAATGAAGTGAAATGCTCGTCAATCAGAGCCCTGAGGGGAGACCCTCAGTTCCAGATGGAGGTGGAGGCTGGAGTTGTAGGCAACATGACATATGTATGAGATGCTGCTAGTGGTGGTGATAATGGTGGCAATGACTGAGAACACTAATATCTGATCTTCTTAAAATGTCAGGTTTACCTTTTTAAGGCAGGTCTAAGGCTCCCAGACCACAGAGTTAGATACAACAATTCCATGAACCTCCTTTGGAGTTTTGATATTACCTTCTTCTCAATGGCATATAGATTTCCCAGTTAAAGTGAATCCAAATTCTTTCAGTTCTGAAGTTGTCTGAGGAATCCTACTCTCATAAATTTTTGATAAAATCAGAAACACTACCGGGTGTCCCAAAATTCTACACATGAAATCACCTTTCCAAAATTCACTACCTCCCTGACAATAGCTTTACCAGCTAGGCTCCCAAAGGAAGCATCAGCCTTATTGACCTCCAGTTTTACTTAGCATATGCTCTGACAGCTGGGGTCACAGGTATGAGTCAACGAATAGCAATTCCTATCTCGTCTTGATTAGGATACTCAAAACCCTCCATGCCTTTCAACCTAAAAGGGAGTGGAGAGTGGTCTTCAGTTCCAGGTCAAAGTCAGTACTGTCACATATCTTGCTGGAGCAGAATGGAAGATACAAGTTGCACCATTCATACCTGTCCTACTCTCAGAATAAGTTTATTCCTTCTATCCTCATATTCCTACCCCTCCTGGCATCTATTGTCCCATTTCCTTACTGCTTTTGAGTTTGAATAAAGGTAAACAAAAGGAAGTATTCTTTTATTTTTTTAAGGAAGCATTCTTAATAGTGAAATACTCAACATAAATTATGGTGCATTTGACATAGGACAAATGAAGATATCAGATTAGCAAAGTCATTTCACTGAAATACAAAACAAATTATAAACCTATTAGTGGAAAACGTTGGCATCTCCATTTGTGTCATTAGAGTGGATATTAAAATGTCATAATTTATTTTTATAGAAATTAATAAGAAAAATTAAATCACATGCTATATTAAAAATCTCATTTTCCAAGCCACAAATGAGCATTATTGGCAGGTTTTTTGTCTATTAAGATCTAATTTAAGGACAACAACAACAAAAAAATTAGTTACATGGTGAAAAAATAGAATAATAAAACAAAACAGATGATGTATGTTCACATTTTTCATCACAATCAAATCATTTTTAAATTCTAAACTCAAACAGAAAGTGTTAAATTCACTCAGAAGAAGCCCAGGCAAAGATTATTTTCAGAAATGTAATAAATTGCTATTGCTCACAGTATATTTCCCTTTTATTCAACATCTACTCCAGAAATAAATTGTGTTAACACCTAACATTATTAAGTTGTTAGAAACCATGCACTCCCTTCTGAATAACTAATAGAAAATATGTTAAGTGTCATAACATGTGGTATAAAACCTGTAGAAGTAATTTCAAAATATTTATTATCAACATCTTATAAAGAAAAATATAAATGTTCTTTTTTCCCAAATGATTACTTTGCCAGAACACCTCCTTTTGTGAAAACACACACTTCTCCATCATCTATAATTTACTGACACATCTTTCATCCAAGGGTACTCTGGTAAATGCATATCATTAGTCTGTCTAATATTTAGCCAAAATTAAGAAGATATGTATGGATATGTATGTGTGTGTGTGTGTATATATATGTAAATATATATTTACATATATATGTAAATATATATAAATGTATATATATTTGCTCTATAAATATACACGTATATATATTTGCTCTAAATTTTACAAAGTATTTTATACAAAACAATATTCTGAGTTAGGCAATGTAGGCAGTAAAGATGTACAGTGGAAAGATTGCTAGACCTAAAGTCAGGAAGGCCTGAGTTCAAATCCAGCCTTATACACTTAATAGCCATGTGACCCTGGGCAAATTACTTAACTGTGGCTTGCCTCAGTCTCCTCAACTGTAAAATGGGGATAATAACAGAACCTACCTTACAGTTGTGAAGATTAAATGAGATAATAGTTGCAAAGTGCTTAACAAAGTGTCTGGGGCATAATAGGTACTTGATAACCAATAAACATTTATTAATAATAATAAATGCTTATTCCTTTCCTTCCACTTCCCTAAATAGTATCCCTATTTTATGGCTGACTCAATCAAGACTCATTCATACATTATTTCTTCTGTATACTACTGTCTGACTCCAAGGTCCAAATCCCAAGTTGTTGTAAACCGATTTCTATTTTAAAACAACTAGGAATTACCTAGAGGATGACGGACTTAAACAAAGTCAGAGGGAAGTACTTATAAAAATAGCCTTGGAAAGGAATTCAGAGAACATTTCATCCAACTTCCTCATTTCAGAGATGAGAAATCTAAGACCCAGAGAAGTCAGATGATTTACTCAGTCACACAGCAAATCATTTCACCTTTCTCTCCTCCCCAAATGATACTTCTTTAATGTCTCAAAGATCTGCAGTTTCATCCATGTTTTTACTTTTTCCACTGGGAACTTAATAAATATTGGCTGAATTGAATTAAATGCAATTCCATCTTTACCTTAGGAAATGGGTCTCTATGAATTGCTGCAGTCACAAAAAATTCACCGTCTGGTATACACCCCATTGGTGGTGAAAATTTCTGAACTTAATTAATCACTCTCATTCCCCCATTCTTCTTTCTCTACCTATGACTGATCTCTTTCTACCAAGCACATAGCCCTTCTGGGGAAGTCATTCTAAAATGCCTTACCGGCCCTCTGAACAAGATTCAAGAACACAGGTCGTGTCAGTGATCTAAGCTATCATAGTAAGATGTCAGTAGAAACTAAAAAATAAATCTAATCATAGTAGCTAGTCCTCAGAAGGGCCTCATTCCATTTTACAGGTAAATAAACTGGAAACCAGAGAAGATGTGACTTGTCCAAGGTCAAAAGTAGTAAGTAGCAGAAATGAATTTGAACCCAGGTGTTCTTACTCCAGATACGTGCTTTACATTATACAATGCTGACTCTGGAAGTAGTGGATTAATTTTTTTCCAAACTGTCACTTGTTAGTCACTTTAAAGACTGTATAAAATTTAACACTCATTTTGCTGCAAATGAATAAATAAAGGGCAAGTCTTCATTAAATGAACAGCAATTTGCACATCCTAAGCAACTGAGAACCTGATTTTAATTTATCCCTGCATGCAGATCTGTTAATGATACTGTCTATTTAAGACAGCTATTAAAAGTCTATATCATTTACATAATGGGAAAAACCTCATTGACTCTCAGGGGAGTTCTCTTGTGCTAACACTAGGGTCTATCATAGATGCCAGTTCCCAGAGTTTTTCTCCATAATGGAAACACTTCCTAAATCCAAGAAGCTTTGTAATTGGAATCAATCTGACCATTTCAAAAACAATGAAAGAATTTAATGAATTCAGTGGGGCAGAGGGAGGAAAATTTTTGACTGCTATTTTCTCCTAGAATTTTAGGTTTGGGGATTTTTAATTTTTATTTCTTCTAAAATGAAAAGACTTGCACTATTCTAACCCAAAGGGGTTAGGGCCCCAAAGTTTACAAAATGGGTGACTGACGGGATAATGCTGTTTATTTCCATGGCAAACATAAATGAAGAGTTACAAATCACAGGCTCATTTTTCATCTTGTTCTACATGTCTCAGAAAGGATCTCATTGGCTAAAATCCTGAAAAGTTAATGAGAGTATTATCTGGGATTACTATTATCTAAGATATTAGAGCAAGATTTCCCCCAAATTATCCAAAGACATTTTCTAAAAATACAGATGCTCAAAGTATATAGTTATTCAGGTGCCATCTTCAATGGCGGCTGAGTGAGCTCCTAAAGAAAGGATGAAAAACACAACAAATGCTTTTCACAGGTGAAAAGATTAGCAACCTACGTGGAACATCCCAGCTGATATGCACAGAGTATATACATGTACACAGAGTTGTGAAAATTAAATGAGATGATATTTGTAATGTTCTTAGCATAGTGTCTGGCACATACTAGGTACTTAATGATAAATAATTCATAAATATCAAGAATAAATCTTTTTCCATTCACTTCCCTAAATATTATAAATATAGAAAAATTATGGTATTTTCAGAGGGAAGGAAGAAGGAATGAACATTTAAGTAGACCTGTTATATGCCCAGCACTGTGCTAAGCACTTTACAAACATTATCTAATTTAAGTCTCACAACAACCCTTCAAGAAAGCTGCCATTATCTCCATTTCATAATTGAGGAAAATGAGGGAAACAATGGTTAAGTTACTTGCCTAATATCACATAGTTAGTAAGTAATCGAGACCAAATTTGAATTCGGATCCAAAAGAGAGGGAAGTTTCTTTGACTCTGAGGTAATTCAATTCTAAATTAAATGAGGGTAAATCTTTAAGAGACTAAGCCTTTAAGAACCTAACAAAGTTTTATTGCATTAATCATATTCCTACTGGTAAGTAAAAAAAAAAAAAGTAAGCCCAATTGCATAAAGGTGGTATTGTAGAAAAGAGGAAGGAGCAATTGGGTGGTACAGTGTATAGAAAGCCAGCTCTGGAGTCAAAGACACTCATCTTCCTGAGTTCAGATGTGGCCTCAGACACTTATTAACTGTGTGACCCTGGACAAGTCACTTAACCCTGTTTGCTTCAGTTTCCTCATCTGTCAAATGATCTAGAGAAGGAAATAGCAAACCACTCCAGTATCTCTGCCAAGGAAACCCCAAACAGGATTATGAAGAATCAAACAAGACTGAAAACAACTAAACAAGAAGAAAGGGGAAAGAGTCCATGTGTTTTGTTGTAAAACACTTGGAAGCAAAAGATACAGAAACTACCAAGAACCTATACCCTTTACTTTGCCTCCCCAATACGGATTGGTCCAAGCATATTTACAAGTACCTTTGCCTTGCGAAAGTGGTAGACAACCAACATGCTAATGAAATCGAGCAGCATACACAGGATTTGGAAGGAGATGATGGCCAGCCGTAAATACTTGTCCTCTTGTGCAGAGCAAGGTCTGTCATCAGCACAAAAGGAGCAGCCTTCCCTGCATGGCAAGCAGGTGTGGACTTCCTCCAGCTTCTCATCTCCAGCAAAATGGTGATCTGAAAGTTCCAAAAGAGACCCCCAGTGTCAATGGTAAGGTAGATCAAGTTAGCAGGGAAGCCCAAAGTCAGAACCCATTTTTCATTCCTGTACCTTCTCAACTGTTTAGACCAAAAGCAGACATGCTATTCCGCAACTACACTCTAGGCTTTCTCCCTGAGGAAATTCTATTTTCATCATTATTTTAAGTAGCCCAAATCTGGGTTTTTCCATTGTTTTCCAATTGTCCTCAAATGGGTTTCCAGAATGAGCAAAGATCACCGGCAACATGCAATAAACTAAAGAAAACTCCTAACGAAAAGATCTATTTCCTCCCAGAATCCCTCCTCCCCAAGGCCTAGGAGATAACAGATCTTTAGTATTTACTTGCTTATTCATTCTTTCATCAAACATTTATTGTTTATCAGTAAATGAATGCTTATTAACCAACTGATCAAGAGCAGGGAGTAAGTAAGGGAGCTGATTACGCCTACATCACAGCCAAGAACACCCCACACCGTCAGAGCTCCTTGACCTACATGGCACAGAATCTGAAAAGAGGCTTTGATTGCTCTTTAATTCAGCAAAAATGCCATCAACTAAGTTCATTAGTTCTAAATTGGATAAAATGGCACTTAATCAACACTTGTCCAGTATGCAATTGCCTGATGATGGTGTATCCCTTGCCGAGAGCACAATCCATACTTATGGACTATTGGCATCATTTCCCCCTTTGCTTTCTCAAAGAACACTTCCCTACTATAACCAAATGTTATTGATCCTTCCTCAGAGTACATACAGATTCTTGTGTATCAGTTATCTAACAACTTCTAGCCCAAGTCCAATAGGCAGAGAAGCTTTACTCTTTGGCTGGATCTAGTTTTAACTAGTATCATATATATAGTTCATTAATATCAAATATCCAAAAATACTTTTTTATACTTTGTATCAAACATACACAGAAGTGAGTCTATAGCAAACACAACATATAGTAAAACCTTGAAACATCTGGTAGTTCCAATAATGTTTTAACATTTAAAATAGGATTTTATTTAAAAGTAAAATAACATTTTTTTCAATAATACTAATTCTGTCTATTTTTCATCTTCAGTATCTGCCTTTCTATTGGTTCCTTTCCTGCAATTATATATAATAAAAACTGCTTAGTACCAGAATATCTGAAACTCTGAGGTACTGGTGTTAGATGGGAAAGCACCAAAAGTTGCGATGAATGTGCACTGAGTGAAGACCATGCTCTGAAAATTGTTTTTTTAAAATAAATCTCAAATATTCATGTGTTTTTACTGTATTTGTCCTTTCTCCTAAGAGATTAATACAGCAGAAAATATCCTGGTTCACTGACTTTTGCAAACAAAGCCAAATTTGTCTTTCTTGAATTTTTGCAACCATGACCCAAACTGTCCAACAATGACTTTTTAAAAAGCATAGGTATTTGAGTAGATAAACAAATCCAAAACTAAAAGCACAAAGAATTTTGAATAGAAACATGATAGATATGATAGATAGATAGATAGATAGATAGATAGATAGATAGATAGATAAATAGATAGATAGATAGATAGATAGATAGATAGATAGATAGATAGATAGATGGCAGATAGATGGATGGATGGATGGATACATATATACATACATACATATATACATGTTAGATGAATCATAAAGAAATGAATAAATTGCTTACTACATGCCAACCACTGTGGTAAATACTGGTAATACAAACACAACAAGCAAGACAGAGAGATCTTGCTCTTAAGGACTTACATTCTAATGTGGGGACATCACTCATAGAGAAGAGCTAAAAAAATGAGCAGGGAAATACTTCAGGAGGTATCATAAAGGCCTGAGCCCCTATAAGATAGGACAAAAAACTCACCTACCAGAGCCTGGGGAGCCAAGAGTAAAGTCCAAGACGCCAAAGGGATGGAGCTATTTGGAGACTAGGGCCACTAAAATGGGAACAATCGATTTGATCCAACAGGCACGTAATGCCTATCATGTACTTGAAGCCCAAGCTAGGCACTCAGCACATTTACACAAGGTAACAAAAGAACGATAGGAAGGGTACCAGGCCATGTTTTCCTATCCCTAAGGTTATGTCCACTTTAATCTGTTCTTAAAGAAATCATTTCTCTTTGCTTTGTATTTTTTGACACGCATGTCTCCACCTTTCCTTGTATTTTTCATATTTATCATTTTCAATGACATTACAATGGTATGCTATGTTCCACATTGTGTTTATTCCACATTCGCTTAGACTTCTATTTCCACATAGGACTCTTGGTAGGGTAACCCCTGCATCATCCAGAAGCAAAACAGAGATTCAGTGTTCACTTTTATATATGTTAACCTTGGGCCATTACCTTGGACAATAAAGAAGCAAGTTTGGCGAGGAATTGCCAGGGTATATGACGTTGAAAAAATATCATGGCTTATTTGAGAATTTTTTTAATTGCTCATTTGTATGGGTAAAGTATAGCCTGTGAAATTTGATCTCTGTCATTTGAGAGGCAATATTGGCAGGTCTTCTCATGCAGCACCTTCCCTGCCACTTTCACCACATGGTTCTGTGTGAATCCTAGAGTCAATCCCCAATGTTTATAGCATTTGACCCAAACAAAGACATTTTTTGTTTTAATAATACTTGCCAGACTCCAGCAATAACCTTAACTTGCTTTGGATTTTTCTCAGACTTTAGAAGTATCATATCAGGCCTTCGCAGACTTGTGAATAGAAAATTCACTGATACAATAGTCTTTTCTCCTTCCTGTTTAAAGTTTTTGACAACATATGCCTGAAAAAGTTCATTCCTTCCCTAGATGCCTACTTCTGTGTTAAGGATCAAACTAAAAATAGTTCCTTCTCAGTATAACTTCCAGGCCCCCGTATATGTCTATTTTCTTTGAAGAGAAAAGCTGATAGGCAAACTGGGTTGAATGTTAGACTCAGAAGAAGAAAAGACCTGATTTTGAATCCTGTCTCACTCACAAATCATGTGACCCTGGGCAAGTCACTTAACTTCTATCAACCTCAGTTTTTCATTTATTAAATGGGCATAATAATAGCACCTACATCACAAGGTCGTTTTAAGGCTCAAATGAGACAAGTTGTGCAAGCCTTAAAATACTTTTAAAATGCTAGCTATTATTATTTCCAAAATCCATTGTCTTTGGTTTTTGAGGGTGTAAAATTAGCCAATCTCAATAGCTGAGGTTCTGGAGAATTCATGTGGAGGGTCAACTAAAGATGTCCATTTCTCAGCCTAATTGAGTATGGGGGGAGGGCAGAGAGACCAATTTAAAAGCAGTTGTTAACGTAGCATCAGTTATAACCCCATCAAGCAAGGAAGACCTGGACCCTGGCTTATTCAGAGTAGATCTTGTTAGTTATTTCTCCTTTTCCACACAATAAGTATAATAATACTTATAAAACATGCAATAACATGATTCATATACCCATTCTTCAAGATCTGTGAACTTTGTAAGGGCCTTAGACTATTCCACAATCCTAGCGCTGTGCCACCACCACCTGGGCATTGCTTCTGGATTATCCTACCCTCTGATATTATCCCATAGTGGAAGAAAAAGTCACCACTCCCAAAAAGCAAGTGAAGATTCAAGCCAATTCAATTAGTATTGTGTCTTCCTCAGCTTTCCTTATATACAATGAGCATCAATCCATCAACAAGTATTAAATGCTGACAGAGATTGTCAAATGCTGGGGTTACAATTGGTGGAGTTCAAATCAAACTTTTCCTGCCCTTAAGAGGCACACATTCTATAAGGAGAGACAAGACAGACAGAAGACAGGTGATAACTAGATAACTGATAGATAATAGAGAAAATACATAGATATGAAATGAATCTAAATAAATATGGTTTTCTTATTACAAAGATCACCCATAATACAACTTTTCACCCTTAAAACATATCTACACAATTACTTTCTTTGCAAATATATTAATTCTGTGCCTTTCCTCTTGGGACATCAATAGAATCAAGCTTTTAAGGACCAAAAGTAGGAAACATTGAATTTAAGTTATTCATTCTTTTGAGTACAGCCATGACCCCAGTCTCTTAGCTATAAGAGTTACCTCCAGAAAGCCCATAGACTCACAAGAATAGCCCCTGTGTTATCCGAGAAAATCTAATAAACAAAGGGGACCCAAACCACCAACCTGGAAGTCCTGATAATGGGACAAAGAGGAAAGATCTCTTGTCTATTCCAAGGTTTTTATGAATTCAAAAATAATTTTTTACAATGTTTATAGCCTTTGGGGATCTTCACAAAACACCATAATTTTATGCAAATCTTCTTAATCTTTCAGGGAATTTCTCCTTGGTTCAGATCAGTTATTCATTTACAATAGTTTTGTGATAGAAAAATACACATGCAATGGAGAACAAGCCAGAAGCCTATCAAGGAAGACAATCTTTTTTCTCTCTAGATTAAATGCTACTCAAGTAAAGCTGGTTTTCTTTATTTGGAGTTGAGGAAAAAGAGCATTCCTGCTCCCAGATTTCTACCTCTGACACTAGCTAAGCTGACTCTCTTCCTTACTTCCTCTTATGAGGAATTCTTATTGCTAAAATCAGTTTTAGGTATCATTTCAAGATCATGACATCAAGATCTACATTCCTCTCACTATCTTAACTTGATTGCTTCTATATTCCTAATTCTGGTCCCCTGTGTTTCTAGATCCTCACCATTCCTGAAGCCCAAGGTCCCTGATTCAGTAGGGATATTTATTGAGCTGTCCAAGATCACATCAATGATGGAGGACACTGACATGGAAAGCATGAGGACATGTGACTCAGTTCATTTCTCCTAATTATTGATATCTACCTCTCACAAACATAGCAAAACTTGGATAGACACAGAAAGTGACATCATTCTTTTTGCCTTTTGCTGAGAGGCCTACTGTCACACTGAGGAGCCATTGACTAACCCTGACTTAGTTTACCCTCTCCCTGGCACTCACCCAGAATTTATAATCTCTGATTCTATTGCTTCCATATGTTGCTGGGTTGCTCTTTCTTTTTCAGTGTTGAGTGGTCATGTGTTGTAGCCAAATTGTAAATACCTGAAGGTCACAAACTAAGTCTTTTAAATCTTTTGAACCTGTCTTCTCTCTTTTCCCCCTCAATAACCCCATACAGTGTCCCACATTTTGTTCCAGAGATTTCTAGTGCAGAGAGAAATAGAGAGTCAAAATCATGAGATATATAATGCTATGCCTCAGACCTAAGCCATTTACTCAGTTTCCTCATTTGTAAACTGAGGGGACTAATGCACTACCTACTTCACAGGGCTGTTGTGAGCAAGAAATTAGATCATTTGAGTCAACAAACATTTATTAAGCACTGTTAGGATCATAGTACTATAGACACAGAGCTGAAAGGGTCCTTGGTGGACAGAAAGTCCAACTCCCAAAGGTGCAGGAAGGGTGTGAATTACCCAAAGTCATATAGGGAGGTCATCATCAGAGAGGAGATTTGAATGAAAGTACTCTATTTCCAGAGCTAGTGCTTTCTCCAACACAATGCACTTAATAAGGCAATGCTGGAAAAGGCTCTACTTTCAAAGAACTTCTATTCTATTTCATCTAATTCACCATAAAAATATAAGATGCTATGTATTAATGATGATGATTATGGTTGATATCATTATCATTTCTTTCCTTCCTCCTTAAAGAAGAATTTGAGTCAAAAGCATTGACTACTCTGAGATACAGATATCTTTGCCAGCTGGCCTTCACTTCTCTAGAGTATGTTTAGGTATCTTGTCATCTGTCCCAAAGTGATCTGGCTAAAATTCAAATGTTACTAAGGTACTGTATCTTTCTCAGGTAGTACAGAACTCAATGTGTGTATTCATATTTAATGTTTCTATTTATATTCTAATAACAGCAGGTAGAAAGGAAATTTCAAAAATGTTTCTGCCACTGACTTGGCTACACAAAGTCAAGTGCAATTATAAATCATTGTACTGCTTCTGTTTCCTAATTTGAATAACATTCATTTGCAGGAGTCTTCAAAGTCCATGGTTGAAAGGTATTTTGCAAAAATAGGTAAGGACCTCATAACATGGTGGTCTTTCCATAGCTGGTTGTCTCTAAGCAAAGACTGGTTGGATTAGAAACTGGAATTCAACAATATGATATTTACAAAAAATGAAATAGAGACACACATAGAGTTAAAATAAAGATCTGGAGCAGAATCTATGATGCTTCAATTAAAGTAAAAACAGCATTGGTAGCAATCATAATCTCAAGACAAAGACAAAACAAAAACACCTAACTAAAAGGGATAATTTGAGAAACTACATCTTGCTAAAAAGCACCATAAATAATGAAGTAATGTCAATATTAAACATCAATGTACAAAATGCATAGCATTCAAATTCTTAAAGGAAAATTTAAAGGAATTACCAGAGGAAATAGTAAAGCTATACTAGTGGGGGACTTCAACTTTCCTTCTCTGAGCAAGATAAATCTAAGCATAAAATAAATAAGAAAGGAGTTAAGCAGATGAATAGAATCTTAGAAAAGTTAGCTTTGATAGACCTCTGGAGAAAACTAAATGGGAATATAAAGAATTATACCTTTTCTCAGATACACATGGCACTTTTACAAAAACTGACTATGTATTGGGCCATAAATACCTCACAACCAAATGCAGAAATGCAGTTGTATAAAATGCATCTTTTTCATGCCATAATGCAATAAAAATTACATCAATAAAGAGCCATAGAAACATAGATTAAAAAATTAATTTGAAACTAAATAATCTATTCCTAAAGAATGAGTGAAAGAACAAATCATAGAAATAATCAAAAATTTTCATTAAAGAGAATGACAATAGTAAGATGACACTCCAAAATTTGTGGGTTGCTAGCAAAGCAATACTCAGGAGTAAGTTTATATTTCTAAATGTAGACATCAATAAAAGAGAGAAAGAACAAATCAATTATACAATTAAAAAGATGAAAAAAGAACAAATTAAAAATCCCCAATAAACACCAAAATGGAAATCCTAAAAATTAGAGATGAAAAAAATTAAAAGTTAAAAAAAGACCATTGAACTACTAAAAAAGAGTAGAACATGGTTTATGGGGGAAAACAATGAAATAGATGAACTGTTAGTTAATATGATTTAAAATAGAAAGAAGAAAATGAAATTAGCAATATCAAAAATGAAAAGGGTGAATACACCACAAATGACGATGGGATTAAAACAATTATTAGCAGTTATTTTGTCCAACAATATGCCAATAAAAGTTACAGTCTTTGGAAAAATATTTATGAAAATACAAATTGCCTAATTTAATAGAAGAGGAAATAAAATACTTGAATAATCCTATCTTAGAAAAAGAATTTGAACACATCATCAACGAGCTCCCTAAGAAAACATTCCTAGGTGTAGATGACTTTACAATTGAATTCCACCAAACATCTAAGGAACAATTAATCCTAGTACTATAAAGATTCTTTGAAAAAATAGGTAAAGAATGAGTCCCAAACTCCTTGTATGACACAAATGTGGTTTTGATACCTAAACCAGGCAGAGCAAAAGCAGAGAGACAACTATAGAACAATTTCTTTAATGAATATTAATGCAAAAATTTTAAATAAATTACTAGCAAAGAGATTAAAGCAATATATCAAAAAGATCATACACTGTGACTGTGTAGGACTTATTCCAGTATTGACGGACTGGTATGATATAAGGAAACCCATCAATATAGTTAGCCATATCAATGTCAAAACCAAAAACAACAAAAACCATATGATTAGACTATATTAATAGATGTAGAAAAATCCTTTAATATAAAATACATTCCTAGTTTAAAAAATACTAGGAAACAAAGGAATAAATATAACCTTTCTTAAAATGTAAGTAGTATCTATCTAACACAATGCTCAAAGAGCTGTAAAACTGTACAATATCCCTACCAGTTCTGTGTCCCAAAGACATTGGGAAAAAAAGGGAAAAGGACTTGTTCATACAAAAATATTATAGCACTCTTTTTGTGGTAGCAATGAATTGGAAACTGAAGAGACATCCATCAATTGGGAAACAGTTGAACAAGTTGTGGTATATGGTTGTGATATAATACTATTGTGATCTAAGAAATAACAAGATGGTTTTGGAAAAAAATCTGTGATGATTTATATGATCTCATGCAAAGTGAAGTGAGCAGAACCAGAACATGATGCAAAGTAAAAGCGATATTATAAGGATGAACAATTGTGAAAGACCTGGTTACTCTGATCAAGAAAATTACCCAAGACAATTCTGAAGGACCTATCATGAAGAATGCAATATACCTCCAGAGAGAGAACTGATGAACTCTAATGTAAATTAAAGTATATTTTTTACTTTATTTTTCTTATTTTATTCTTTTTTGTTTTCTTTTGCACTATGGATAATATGGAAATATGTTTTGTATGACTTCCCATGTAGAATAGATATCAAACTGCTTGCCTTCTCAAGGAGGGGAAAGGAGTGGGTGGGAGAGAGAGAATTTGTAACTCAAAAGTTTTTGAAAAATGAATGCTTAAAATGTACATGCAATTGGGTAATATTTAGCAAAATACATAAAAATATAGTTTTAAAAAAGAACTGACCAATACAATGATCAGCTACAATGCTGATAATAAAGCAGTCTATCCACCTTCTGAGAGAGATGTCTTATACTCAAGATGCAGAAGGAGACAAATTATTGGATGTGGTCAATGTAAGAATATGTTTTGCTTAACAATTCCAATTTGTTATTCATGTTTTTCTTTTTCTTTTTTTTAAATGGAGGATGGAAAGGAGAGAAGATAAGTAATTGCTTATTGAAAAGAAAAACAAAATTGTATATATACATATATGCATGTGTGTATATATATATATATGTATATACACATACATATATATGTGTGTATGTGTGTATATGTGTGTATGTAAAGAGAGAGACAGACAGAAGTCAACCTCAATGCTCAACCCTCTACTACCCCAAAATTTCTAAAGGCTTTTGAAGTCTTTGAACCAGATTTTAAGTATCTGTTTGGGCACTTTCATGGCTCGTATTGTGCTCCACACCCAAAAGGCTGCAGATGATTAATGATTGTTTGATTGGTCTTTCTGTCATGTTGGCCCTGGAAATGCATTGGAAAAGGGATTTGTGATTAGCTGTATCTTACCTCCTGCCTTTCTAGAGAAGTCAACCCTCCCACAGTCAGGTAGTAACATGAATTTTTTAGTACATAGTCTGCTTCCTCATTTCTGGTGATTAGGTGTAATAGTTAATAATGGTAGTTTTCCAGAAATGGAGACAATCCTTCAAATTCAGACCATGTGAAGATAGTTTCAAACAGAATTGACTTTGAGGCCTCCTCCTCACAGAATATATCATCAGCAAAGTTTATACCCACCTACCATATTTATAAATAATAGCTTTGTAAATTTTCCTGTTTGCTAGTCAAGTGACATTTTTTTACATTACTTCTTCTGCACACCACATGACATCAGTGGTAATTTTCTACAACCTATTTTTACCTACCATGTATATTTCCATAGGCCTTTGATGTACAATCTGAAATTATGGTATTCCAAGCTTTATAATAATAAAGAAAAATATTTAAATGGAACTGTCATCTGATTTGGAAATTCTTTCCAACAGTATGGATTGAAATTCATCCATACCTACAGATTGTATGTGACATTTTTGTATATCTGCTTGCATGTTCAGCTACACCAGTAACTTCTCAAACTTTCTCATTTGCAAGTATCATTTCTTTGTGAAGCTCAATTTTTGAGGCAGTTTTTTCAATAAAAAGCAAGAACCTCCTGAACATCAATGTGGAAAAGTTAAAGTGAATAGCATTTGTCCACTCCATTTCTAAGGTTTGAGAATTTGTTTAGTGTTCAACAGTTCAACATATCCCATTAGTAAGTAATGTGGTTATTTAAGAATGAAGTAAAAAATATTTCTTTCTATTTATTTGTATTATTTTTCAAATGACTGCTAAGTTGTTAAGACATAAAGTTTCTAGATCTAACTACTTAATAAACAGATATGTTGTGCATTTCTTTTGACCTAGGAGTACTGTGAAAAAATTGTGGAGACACTAAGCGTTCTGTGAACCAAGAAAGTTTGGAAACTGTCATCAATGGCATTCTGAACTCCATTTTTCCTTCTGCCACTTAGTGTATCTCAGTCTAAACTCTTATCAGAGTGATGGCCAAAAATTCCCTTTAATTCCTTCCAAAACCTTAAGTCAGAAGACTAGATGCTTCAAATCATGATGGAGATTCCACTTAGTAGTACTGCAAAGGCAACAAGTGGAGATAACATGAATGATGCCCCCTTGTTGCTACACAAATCAACTTGGGAGCAAAACTGGAAAACCTTTGCCCTACATCCCAGCAGCAATCCAAATCACAGCTGCAATTAAAACCGTGAACACATGATATAATCATGTTAAAGATATTTTATAAAGCTTGGGAATGAAAGAATTTGTTTCCTCACCACTTTTCAAAGGAGAAAGTATCTGGTTTCCTGTTCTAAAAAATGGGAAGCATCACATTTAGCAAATTCCCCCAAGTCAGCTCCATCTTTTGTAGCCACCTCTCCAAGTCCTACAACTTGGGGGCAATGGAGGTAGTTTCCATTAAAGCTTCTTAAATTCAAGCAGCTTGTGATCTCACAGATTCAGTATTTCCAGGATTTGTCTTTCCTTTGGGCTCCCACATGTCATTACTTCTTCCACCAACACAGTGGAAATTTCTGTAGAACTTAGCAAATGATCTTTGACAGATGTCGTGAAAGAAAAACTCATCCCCCTGCAGATAATCCAGTGATGAGTCTCTTACTTATTTGACTTATTTACTTACTTACCTTGGCTGGCCCTCCAAGAACAGATATACAATCTGTCACCACCACCACATTCAAAGCTTTTCTAGCTTGATAATCCTTGACAGCTTGTGCTCTATTGACATAGACTTCAAGGACCCCAAATTTCCTCAGTGGATTGATGATGCACCAGAGTAGAATTTGACTGGTTGCAATCACCTGCCATTCACTTTCCAAGCATCTCAATAAAAATTATACCTAGCCCATATCAGATACTAAAGGTCATTATCATCTTAGCATAAACTCTGACCAAACTATACTTTCAGAAAAATACCTAAAGTAGTAATTTTAGGGAATGGAGTCAGAAATAAATTGGTACATTATCACTTCCACAAGGAAATGGAGATGATTCTTCTCCATGAATTTTCATAGCATAGTAGAGATAAAGCCTCCTTATATTCCTATACTTTCTTCAGCTGCCACTACCACCTGTTCCCTTCTCTCCCATCCTCCTACATATTACTAAATTCCAGGGAGGGGAAAGAGAGAATTGGGGGCAAAGAGAGAATTGGGGGCAAAAAAAAGCTGTAACTCCAGCTGGCAATCACAACAGTGGCATTTAGTAGAGCAATAACTCTTAACTAAGAATGTGGTGCCTTAGAGAAAATTTATTTAGGGGAGATGAGAGGAGAAGATGAGCAGATCATTTGTGATCTGGAAGGTCTTGGGTTCTAATGCTGCTGATTATAGCATCTTTATTGATCAAAGAAACATCCTTGAAATATATGCCATGGGTCTCCAGGCCCAACAGCAGCACAACACAGCCCCATAATATACAGTGATCCAGAGGGGCAGAGCCAAGTTGGCAGCGTAGGAGCAGCAAAGTACCACAGCTCCCACATAGCCACCTCAAAATACTCATAAAATATGACTCTAAACAAATTCTAAAGCTCTAAAACTCATACAAATATACTTTCTGCTGAAGGCAGCTCGGCTAGGAGAGACCATCTCAGTGCTGGGAGCTGAAACCAGCCCAGCCTGAACTGGTGATTTGGCCCTGGGGGCGGCCTGACAAGCCAAGCCACAGGTGGAGCTTCAGGAGAGCAGATCTGTGGCAGCTGTGGCAGTTTTCACAATTATCAAGCCATAAGAAAAAAGGACTAAGTCAAAGGTCGGTGGAACTCAGTTAAAATTGGGAGAGATAAGCCAGTCCAGCCAAACTGCCTCCAGGGCAAGGAAGCAGCAGAAGTGGAGGCCCTGAAGCTGTTTCCATCTTGCTGCTTCAGAGTTCCCGGCTGTAGACTGCAGGGGGGCAAGCGATCATTCACAGGCCAAGTACTCTTGGGTTGAGCAGCCTGAATCCGGATCGTGGCCTTGGGTGGTGGTCCTGGGGTGCATTTTCAGTGAGCGAGAGCTGGTGGGGGCTGCAGCAGCCTCCTAAAAGTGCTGGCAGTTGGGAAAACCCCAGTGATTTGGGACAGAGCTTTCCCCTCTGGAACCAGAGTTCCACAGAGGTAAAAAATCAGTGACTGGCCACCCATGAACAAACATAGGAAGCAAAGTAAGAACAGCAACCAAACTCTAGATTCCTTCTTTGGGGAAAAGAAGGATCAAAGC
>CM053585.1:502464441-502511653 GCA_028646515.1 Pseudochirops corinnae
GTTAAACAGATCCAAACAAATGAAAAATAGAAGGCAATGTGAAATATCTCATTGGAAAAACCACTGACCTGTAAAATAGATCCAGGAGAGATAATTTAAAAATTATTGGACTACCTGAAAGCCATGATCAAAAGAAGAGCCTAGAAATCATACTTCAAGAAATTCTCAAGGAAAAATGCCTGGGCATTTTAGAACCAGAGGGCAAAATAGAAATTGAAAGAATTCATCAATTGCCTCTTGAAAAAGATCCCACAAAGAAAACTCCTAGGAATATTATGGCCAAATTCCAGAGCTCAAGGAGAAAATATTATAAGCTGCCAGGAAGAAACAATTTGAGTATTGTGGAAACACAATCAGGATAACCCAAGATCTAGCAGCTTCTCCATTAAGGGATTAAAGGGCTTAGAATATGATATTCTGGAGGTCAAAGGAGCTAGGATTAAAACTAAGAATCACCTACCCAGCAAAACTGAGTGTAATCCTTCAGGGGAAAATATGGTCATTCAATGAAATAGATGACTTTCAAGCATTCTTGATGAAAACACCAGAGCTGAACAGAAAATTTGACTTTCAAATACAAGAAGCATGAGAAAATAAAGAGGAAAAAGAAATCATAAGGAACTTATTAAAGTTGAACTATTTACATTCCTACATGGAAAAATGATCATTGTAATTCATAAGACTTTTCTCAGTGTGAGGATAGTTGAAGGGATATGTATCCTAGAGATTAGATAGACATGACCGATAGGATAGAACACTGGGCCTGGAGTCCAGAAGACTTGAGTTAAAATATGATCTCAGACACTTATTAACTGTGTGACTCTGGGCAATTCACTTAACCTCTGTCTCAGTTTCTTCAACTATAAAAATGGGATGATAGTAATAGCACCTATCTCCCAGGGTTGTTGTAAGGATCACATGAGAGAACTCTAAACTGCTTAGCACAGTGCCTGACACATAGTAGATGCTTAATAAGTTCTTGTCTCCTTCCTTCTTGGTCAAGAAATGAGTTAAATTCAGATGGAAAGAGAGAGTAAAGAGGAGATAGGTATAGTCTCCCTTGAACATACTCTTTTATGTCTTGTTTGGTCATTTCACTCATGTCTGAATATGACCCCATTTGGGATTTTAATGGCAAAGATACTGGTGTGTTTTTGCCATTTCCTGCTCCAGCTCACTTTACAGATGAAGAAACTGAGGTTAACAGGGTTAAATGACTTGCCCAAAGTCCCACAGCTAGTAAGTGTCTTGGGGTGGATTTGAACTCATGAACATGAGTCTTCGTGACTGTCCAGCATTCCATCCACTACATCAACTAGCTGCCTATTTATGCTTTAGTAGACAGTTTTAATAAGTTTAATGAGACAATATACATTCATCATCTGCTAATCAACTTTTTGATGATGAGTCTCTGGAATTTATACAAGAGGGTTAGTTTTCAGATGACTTATAGACTATTGTCATGTCATACTTTTAATCTTTCTGGATTGGTAGGATTTGCCAGAATTTGTGCTTCACTGGCACATCTTGGAAATACCAAAACTGTCTCTTTATCAAATGAATCCAGAGTGGTAGTAGAAGGAAGAGGAAAAGAAGGCATATAGGAGGAATGTAGAAAGAAGAGGAGAAGGAGGAGCATAGAAGGAATAACTACTACATTCCTCCTAACATTGATGTAGTGTCTTAAGGTTTTCAAAGAGCCTCACCTATATTATCTTGTTTGGTTCTCATAATCACCTTGGGAGGTAGATGTTAATATTATTCCCATTTTATGGATGAGGAAAAGTGATTGAGTTTGTCACTTTTTCAGAATCATACTAAGTAAGATTTCAGTGAAAGAAATGAAGGGCATTGCTTGAAAAATCCCAGATCACTTAGAATTGCAAAGATATATTATTAACCTGATCATGCCTGACATACTAGGTACTCTTATTTTTCCCTTCAAAGTGAGAGTTAACTCCACAATAGAATAAAATCTTGATTTCCAATTTCCTAGCTCTTTCTCTGATTCTAAACATTTAGGCTTCCTATCTGAGTCATGGTCACAGTGATGAGTCATATTGCTGAGGGAATATCATGCTGTTTTAAATAATAGTATTAACCTCTAAATTTCAATGAAATGCCAAGTTAAAAGTATACCACTGAGATTGCAGTTCCAGTCCATAAGTCCTTTGGGGTGGGACTATAATATATGTAACTTATTACAAATTCTATATGTAAAGCTCACAACAGCTTGAGCTCATTAAACAAAGAGTTGATTAGTAGTATTATCTTCATTAAAAGTAAGAAATAGTATGTGGAATAAAGGACAGAGAGTCAGCATCAAAGTCAATAAGATCTAGGCTAAAGTCCTGCAGAAGACACATGCTAGTTTTACACATCAAAAGATAAATTAAATAATGAGTAAGACTTGCTTATCACCCAAGCTATCTCCTAGCAATACAGGCTGCTACTGAGACTGGCCATTTAGGGTTCCATTTAGGTCACCAAAGCAGCAAGTCTGCCCATGTCAAGCAAGCCTCTTCCAACGTAAATAATATTGATGATGAAAATAACCAAAGAGATACAAAAATCTTAGAGTATCCCTAATTTGTATAATCAAAACCAGGTGAATTCAGAAATCTGTTACTAGTTTTACTGTTACCTTCAGTTATGACTTTGATTGTGATAGGGAGTGGATCCCACTATACTATAGTGGACTCCACTGTTGTATGTATATGTATATGTATATGTACATGTATAAACATTAAGTAATTTTAAAATTCTTTAAATTTAAGCTAATAATTATAATTTTTATCCTCTGATACAAATCTATTCACATACCTAGATAGAAGATGACTTGTTGGTGAACAACAGCAATATATATTTAAGCACCTTACAATAATTCCAAAAAATAAATTAAAACAATATAGATAAATAACATTACCAATCACAAAATTCATCCCCAGGAAAAAAATAGATTTAGAAGGGAAAAAAATGACTTTCTTCTTTTTTTATTTCAGAGTCATCAGGAAAATTAGTCATTCAGGATTGCTTGATTTTCTGGACAGTAGAGGATTTATTTCCTTAAGTAACATATTTTTAAACTATTTTGAATGAAAATCATACTTAAGTATATTGTAAATATCCCTGCATTCTTAAACAGAAGATATTAGACAAAATTTAATCTTTTCTTGGTGTTTCAGGATCATAATTATAAATGTATTTACTGAAAAGATCTTTCTGAATTATGTAAAGCTGTTTGCCCCATACTAAATGGCTGATGGCTGCCACAGTTTCTATATTCTCATTTCTTCTTTGTATTCAGTAGACATGTGGATGGAATGCTGAAGTGAAACTCGGATATACAATTTTGAGAATGGTATCATTTGGAACAAAGTGTTAGAAACTCTAGATGAAGTACTAAGAGCTAAAACTAAGAGATGTTCAGTTGCAATCTGTTCTAGGCACTGCATTATGGGAATGGCATTGACAAGTTGAGTGTCCAGAGGAAGATGAGCAGAATGATGATGGGCCTTGAAATCATGCCACATGGGAACTGATGAAAAGGATTGTAAATGTTAAGCCTAGGAAAGAGATGTTTACAGGAGAAATGGGAGCTCTCATCAAATGTGTGAAGGAGTTTTGAAGGCACAGAAGAGGAATAAGACTTGGTCCAGTTGGCTCCAGAGGGAAGAACCAGGAATAATATAATCTGCAGAGGCAGATTTCTCTCATACCTAGCACAGTGCCTGATACATAGCAGCCTCTTAATATGTAGTTGTTCATTGGCTGGGTGATTTCACCTCTATGTAAAGATAAAATTCCTTTACAATTAGAGCTTTCCAAAAGTGGTCTGGGTATTTCAAGAGGCAATGAGTTCCTCCTCGTAGGAGATTTTTAAGAGAAAACTGAATGATCAATTATTGGGGATGCTTCTGAGGCAATTCTCAATCAGATATGGTTTGCACTAGATTGCCTCTGAGGTATCTTCCTACCCCAGGATTCTGCAGTTTGGATTTAACCTTCTCTTTCTCAACTGAGTTCCAGAGAGATAGTGTTGCCCTGTTACTAAACTACAACTAGAACAGATTAAGAGAATTCACTCTACCACATACTACAAAGGTGATGTTAAGTACTATTCCTTTAAAGCCTCTCTATATGATACAAGTTAGTGCTGGAAGGGGCAGAAAAAGTACTTCCAACTAAATAAAAGCAAGTAAATCAAGTAGCTGTAATGGTAAGGGAATTTGAAGATCTTCCCTGCCCCTGAATAGGCCTCACTGGGAGCCCAACAAGAGAAGTTTGCTTAGGGGAGGCTTGTTTTTCAGGGAGGCTCACACCTTTTCTTACTTTGTAATTAGGCAGTGGGTCATGAAGGTCATGATGTCATCTGATCCTGAAGAAGGGTGTGTGTGTGTGTGTGTGTGTGTGTGTGTGTGTGTGTATGTGTGTGTATGTGTGTGTATATGTATATATGTATGTATGTATGTATCTATGTGTGTGTATATATGTATATGTGTATGTATATGTGTGTGTGTATATATATATGTATATATACACATATATACATATATATGTGTGTGTGTGTGTGTGTGTGTGTATACTCTTGGGATGAAGTTTTGCTTTGGGGCTCACTTATGGGGAGAGTTGTGTGATTTGGCCAGATGAGACTGTGGGAAGCCGTGGAGCCCCCCAACTTAAAAAACCCAGATGTTGGCACTTCTCTCTCTGGTAACTAACTATGTATGTGATGGTCAGACAGCTAGAAGCCCTGTCAGTTGGTCTATTGAATTGCATTATTTTTTCTGTCTGTATTTTTTGCCTCCTTGTAATTTCTGTTTGTATTTTCTGAAGTTCAGAGTATTGACTTTTTTCCCTGAACTAAATGAATGATATCTATGTTTCATTTAATATTGCTAACCCTTTTTGAGTTGCTTTCCTTTAGAAAAGCAGATCAAAAAACCTGTGCTAGCAGCCATTCTGGGTATACTAGGGTGCTTGCTTTTACAGTAGAAAGGGCTAGTGTACAGAGTGCTGGACCTGGACTCAGAAAGACTCATCTTCCTAAGTTCAAATCAGGCCTCTAACACTTACTAGCTGGGTGACTCTGAGCAAGTCACCTAACCATGTTGGCCTCAGTTTCTTCATCCATAAATGAGCTTCAATAGGAAATGGCAAGCCACTCTAGTATCTTTGCCATGAAAACCCCAAATGGGGTCACAAAGAGTTGGACACAACCAAAAATAACTGAACAACAGAAAATAAAGCAACAAAGGAGGTTGTAAGCTTTTTGCATCATTCATATATGAACAGTTTGATGCCTGGAAAGGAATAGGAAAAGAACTTTGGCTTAATTAAAATTGTGAGGAGGGGAAATAATGTGTGTAAATTAATACAATTGTCAGATGGGATTTAAACAGTTTGGGACAGAAAATGAACTGTAATGTAAATTTTTAAAAAGCTTAAATCATCTCATAGAGGATATGGGGTTATATTTCATTTGTATATAAAAAGCTTGATGCATGAAAGGGATAAAGAAAAAGCTTCCCCCCCCCAAAAAAAATGGATAAAATATGTGTATTGAAAACCATAGTCTTCAAGGACTTGGACTAAATGGAGAGTCATTTCGGGAGTGGATTAATGCCTGGAACTGCAGGTCATTGTGCTTTTTTTTAAGCTCATTTGTATATAACTGTTTTTAAGAGAGGTTACAATTCAAAATATAAAATAATATATGTTTTGTGACTAACTGAAAGAAAAATCTGGTAGTTTTTTTAAAATTCTAAGTGCAAGGTGAGTCACTGAGAACAAGAAAATTCTGACATAAGTCATTGAAACTGTATATATGGAGAAAAGATTGAAGAATTTGAGAGAAGAATAAAAACTCAACAAGGGATTGAAAAACATTTCTTTCAGAGCTGATTGGAGAAACCTTCGTCAGGAGAATACTTATGAGAAAATTTCCATTTCTAGTTCCTGTATCATTCAATAAAGACTAGAGCTCATTGGTAGAGCACTTCAGTTCTAGCTACTGGCCTGTGTTTCTTTCAAGTTTGAGAGGTGAAATATCTGTCACTCTTTTATTACCTCTCTGGCTGGAGTAAGAAAAAAGCACAAAAGGGGAAGATAAGTTTTGCTGCTGCTTTGCTACGTAGAAAGAGAAGCTGAAATCAAATTCGTGAAGAGCTGGCTAGGTTGGTTTGCATTGTTTAGAGACTCAATGTAAGCTGTTATGCTTCAAATTCTATTTGCTGCAGTCTGATTGGATGATGCAGTGTCATGAGCAAAGAGGTAGCTGGGCTTGTATTGTCCAGAGGAAACTATGATCAGCTTTTCAGACTTAAAGGGAATTGATGGCTAAATTAAGAATGTAACACTTTCCCAATATCTTTTTAAAAGTTATTAAAAGGCAAGAGAGCCCATAAATGCTTCATTATTTCAAGAATAAAGGAAAAAAGGATTTGTCCCAGGTGAGAAGTGGTGAGAACCAATAGATGAGCAATTAACAAAAGGGCAGCTTCATGAAGTACAGGTGTCCCTGAAAGTATCAATGACATCCATGACTACATTCGAGAACTGTGAGTTTCCCTAAGCATATGCATTTTGCTTTCTCATGTGACCCCCTAGCAGGCTGTTGGAAGTGTGTATCTACTCTTCAAACAGATATTGAGTGCATTGACATAACTGTATGACTCAGGTTTATGCATAGGCTTAGATTATGGTGTACTTTGTCATCTGCATTAGCATTTGCATTAATATATGAGTATTTGTAATACTATGATTTCTTTAGCCTTATGTCTAAGTAAATGGTCATATCTAAGATTTAAAAGTGTCACTATGTATGGTGGTTACAATAGAAGTACACTAGTGGGGGCTAAAGAGCTAAAGCTGTGAATAGGGGAAATTCATTCACCTATAATAGTGTTGCCCCCTGGACAGTTTGAATGGCAGTATTCCTTCTCTGGGAACCTATAGCTGCCAATGTAGTGACAGCTGAGCGAGCACACCAGCCCAGAGAGTAAATAGGTGTCCACATACCCCATATGAGAGGTGTATAAGGTGTTCCAGCATGGATGGGCATGCCACACATCAAGTTTGCACTAATAATTGATTTCTATCATCTCTCTTCAGTGCTTCTAGCCCCTAATATTAGAAAACAATGTTATCAGTCATTCAAATAGGGTAGCCCTTTTCCCATACTAGACAGAAACACATCCAGATTTTAAAGTATAAAAGCCCTAGCCCTCAAGGTCAAAGTTCCAACAAATCCAGGAGGCTCCAGTTCAGCACTCTGGATCTTCTTTGTTCAGTGGTGGCTCAAGTCTGAGAAAGGGCTCTTTTTTCCTCTGCCAGAAGGTTTATCTGATTCCAGAAAGAGATTCCTGGTGTATTGAATTTATCTGAACCTTATTCACACATTCAAAGGGCAGAGACCAACAAAGAGTTGTTGAGTCATGAAGAAAGGTAAAGAATTGATGGAGTAGCAATGGAGACAATTCACCTGAAAAACCATGGCTTTCTTTTTTTCCTCCCATCTTTCTAACTAACTTCTGAAGGCATCCTTAAAATCTTATTAATTACACAGTAAAAATATGCTTCTTTAGAATTTTTTGATTCTTCAGCAGTCTTGGCTAGCTGTCCCTAGCACCATTAGATGTGAGCTCCTTGAGGACAGAGATTGTCTTTTACCTTTCTTTGTATCCCCAGTACTTAGTCCAGTGTCTGGCACATAATAGGCTCTTAATAAATGACAACATACAGAGTAGTAACCTTTTTTTCCCCTGACACTACTTACAAGTTTATTAAAGCAAAAGAAAAAAAGATTTTTAAAAGATGGGAAAAAAGTGAACTCTAAGCAACAATGGGGTACATGCACATCACCCACATATTCCATCAAACGACTTTCCAGCAAAGTAGGGGCTCGCAAAAAGCAAATGATGCCATATTTTCACCAGGGAGAAGAGAACCGGCATTTTGTCTCTATTATTCAACAGCTGCCAAAAGCTGCTTTCCAAAGAATGATGGACTAGAGGCGGGGTTGTTTTTTTCATCCTGACACAGTTAAAATTTTTAAAAGCAACTGTTTTCTATTATTAATTTTTTAAAAATGTTCTCGTTATATTCACAGCAGTCAGCTCTCACAAAGCAGCATCTGGTCCAGACATATTACCAGTCTGCAAACTTCAAACTGACACACAGCAAGATGCTTTGCGGGGGATGAAACTGACTGAAGAAAAGCATCAGGATTGCTTCCCATCTGAGTGAGTGAGCCCTTTTTACTAGACCCTTCTGCAGAAATTGCCCCGGAGGCTTGACAAAAGTAAATACTTCATGTGTTTTTTAAGATACTCTCTTAACCAATGCACAAACAGATTGTGGCATATCAATGCACTACCCTTCTAATCTTTCACAGTTAGAACAACCTTAAAGCATTATAGACTTTCTTCTATACCCATTTCGACTAAACATGACCCTGCGATATGATACAAAATAGAAAATAATAGTCCTTGTCTTCAAGAAACTTCTGATACAAACTCAGAGAGAAACAGAGAGAGAGAGAGAGAGAGAGAGAGCTGGGCTTGGATTCATGAAGACTTGAGTTCAAATCTAGCCTTACTAGTTGCGTGACTTACTAGCTGTGTGACTCTAGGCAAGTGATTTTACCTATGTCTGCCTCAGTTCCCCCTTCTGTAAAATGGGGATAATAATAACACCCATCTCAAAAGGTTGTTGTGAAGATCAAATGAGATATTTATAAAGTATTCTATGACTTAAAATGCCATATTTAAAAATAGCTATTGTTTATTACTGGGCAGCCTGGTGACCCAGTAGATAGATAGAATTGTGGGCATAGAGTCAGAAAGACTTGAGTTCAAATCCAGCCTCAGATATTTACAAGCTATATGATCCTGAATAAGTCACTTAACCTTTTTTGTCTCAGTTTCTTCATCTGTAAAATAAGCTGGAGAAGGAAAAGGCAAACCACTCCAGTATCTTTGCCAAAAAGAACCCCAAATGGGGCCAGGAAGAGTCAAATGCAACTGAAAAGACTGAACAACAAACTTAATTAGCATCATCATTATTTTATCATAGCTAAAGGATTTGACTTTGAAATTACTGAGGGTTGGGAGGGTGTCATCCTGTAGAGAGCTCTTACAGGCTGTGAATACTTTAAAAGTAATAATAACAGTAACTAAGGGTTATAAAGCACTCTAAAGTTCACAAAGCCTTTACATAGCCCCTAAGAAACAATGGGATACATGAATGTCACCCACATATTCCATCAAACAATCTTCCAGGAAAACAAGGTCTCATAAACATCTTCTTTAAATTTCGTAATCAACAATACTCTAACCATCATTGCCCCATCTGAAGGTGAGGACAGTAAGGCACAGAGAAATTAAGTGACTTGTTTAACAACAAAGCTACTTGCAGCTACTGTGGGGGTGTAAGACCAATAACACCATTACACAGGATGGCTGCTAGCTCAGGTTCTTTTATCTGCTTTTCTAAAGGAAAACAACTCAAAAGGGGTCAACAATCTTACTTTAATCAAACATACATATCATTTACTTAGTTCAGGGGAAAAAGTCAGTACCCTGAACTTCAGAGAAAATATAAACAGAAATTACAAGCAGAAATAACAGCATAAAGACCAACAGATAGGGCTTCCAACTGTCTAACCAAATAATGCATACATCACAGATCAACAGACAGATAAACTGTCTGACCATTACATACATATACAGTTACCAGAGAGAAGCACTAACATCTGGGTTTTCAAAGTCGGGGGGCTTCTTAATGGCTACCCAGAGTTTCATCTGGCCAAATCACATGAACACTCTTCTAATGAGTGAGCCTCAAACCACTTTAAGTAAGTCCCTGCACTGCAAGCCTGGTGTCTGTCAGTATTGTGATGTGGTAGTCAAAAAAAATGCAATGAAATCTTAGGCTGCATTAACAGAACCATGGCATCTAAAATGAGGGAGCTGATGGATTTGCCACACTCTAAGCTGGTTAGGTTATGTCTAGAAGATTGTTTTGAGTTGTGGACACTATACTCTAGAAAGGATGCCAAAAAAAGCAGGACTTCATCCAGATAAAGGTGAACAGGGTATCAGAGACAGGAATCCATAGAATGTGAGAATACACTGAAGAAACTGAAGATAATTAGTGAAATATAAGCTCCTTGAAAGCAGAGACCTTTTTTCATTGTGTTTGGATCCCTAGTGCACTGTACATTATACATAGTAAGCTATGGGCAAGCTCATACTTATAAAATGCTTTGCAAACACAGTACCAGAATCACCCACTACCAGCCCTGTAATGTGCTTCTGATTTCAGTCCCCATTACTGCTCCAGGAGTTAGGAAAGAGAGAGAAATCCCCTGCTCACCCTAGAATGGAGATATGATTCTGGTCTGGACCTCTGAGGAGAGAATGTGTGATTCCCTAGGGGTGGGGTAACTTTTCTGATAAGAGATCATTAGGATGATGAGTCTGCCTGACTCCAAACCCAGCACTCTATTCACTGTGTCACCTAGTTACCCCAAAAACAAGGTCAGTAGAAGGCAAAAGTAATTTTGGACAGGTAGAAGTAGATATGGTTTTAAGAAGGAGATTTCTAATGGCTTTCTACAGACCTGTGTTCTGTCCTACTCTGTTCTAAATTTTGTCTTCATAACTTCAAGATGTACGTAGTTACAAGAAAGAACCAAATTCTAACAAGAGTTTAACGGATTGTATTAGTGGGCAAAATCTAGCTATGATATTTAAATAGCAATAAACATAAAATCCTGCACTTGGGTTCAAAAAGCTAATGATATAAACAATGGAGGAGAAGACATGGCTAGATAGCCATGAATGTGAAGAAGACTCATGGGTTTTGGTTGACTCAATATGATGTAGCACCCCAAAAAAATGCAATATTCACTTAGGCTATATTAAAAGATTTATAGTATCCATAACAAGGAATATGATCATCCCATTGTACTTTGCCTTTGCAAGACTATTAGTAAAGTATCACATCTTTTTGAGTACCATATTTTAGTAAATACATTTACAAATTAGAACATATGAAAAGGAGGATGAAGGGGCTTATAACCATGTAATTTGAGTAATAGTTAAAGGAATTGGGGACATAAGAAGATTTTAGAGAGACTGTAACTGTCATCAAATATTTGATGTGTTGTCACATGGAAGGGGGATTGATGTAATACCCCAAAGGGTATGACAATATTTAATGTAGAAGAAAAGTAGATTTCAGTGCAATATAAGGGAGAACCTACAAGAAATTAAAGTTTTCCAAAGGGAGGATAGGCTAACTGATATGATATCAAGCTCCTCAGCAAGGCATTCAAGAAGAGACCAGATAGAGATGTGTCAAGATGATTCCTGCTTCAGGTCAAAGGTTAGACTAGATCAGTGGTTCTCAACCTTCCTAATGCCACAACCCTTTAATACTCGTATGTGGGGGTATCTGCATGTGGGCGGATCTACCTGGAGACGGATAGAGGAGCAGTGTCTCAGTTCCTAAGACCATCAGAAATGTGTTTGCCAATGGTCTTAGGTGACCCCTGTGACCCTTGTGAAAGGGTCATTCAACCCCAAAGGGGTCACGACCCACAGGTTGAGAACCCCTGGACTAGATGATCTCTATGGCCCCTTCCAACTCAGAAATTCTATGATCCATTTAGATATGTCTATTCAGATAGAAATTAAAATTCTCCCTAATTTTGTTTTAATGAAGTCCTAGAAAGAGTCATAGGGAACATGTAGATGTAAGTAACCGTGTATGAAGAGAGAAATATCTCACAGGGCTTCCCTTAATGGGAAATCATCTTATATGCTTTAGTGTAGTTATGGCCCAGGCTAAGAGGAAAAAATAAAAAGAAATGTAAGAAAAAGACAAATAGAGAGGATGAGTAAATAATTATAATAATAATAGCTGACATTTATATAGCACCATGTACCCAGGCACTATGCTAAGTATTTTACAATTATTATCCCATTCTGTCCTCAAAACAAACCTCGGAGGTAGGTAGCCATTTTGTAGATGAGTAAATGAAGATAAACAGAGATTAAGTGACTGGCCAAGGATCACAGAGCTACTAAGGGTCTGAGGTCGTATTTGAACTCAGGTATTCCTGACTCCGGGTTCAGCACTCTATCCATTACATCACTTTTTAATGAGCTTATTATGATGCTTTGGGCTGGGTTTTCCCCCTTTTTTAATCCAAGAAAACTGAAGCAAAGAGGAAAAAAAGATCTGAAAAGAAAGGAAGCCAGAAATGAAAATCTTGAGCATTCATCTTCACCCATAATGGCCACACATAAATAGAATCGTTTTCCTTTTTACAAGAAAATACATGTTAACAACTCTAGAACATTTGGGAGGAACTGAAAATTGCATAAGATAGGAAATGGCTAACAATGACCTCTTTTTTCAGGAGTTTCTAGGATACTGGGTATTTTCCTAGAAAAGAACTAGTTGAGACAACAAAATTGATTTTAGGTGTACCTGACACCAACAAAAATACTGAAGTGAAAAAATTTTAACATATAGCAATCAGAAGGCAAATCTTTGTGGCCTTTTTCATCATCTTCAGGGGATTTTACTCTGACATATCTGGAAAAATCAGAAATTCTCTTTAATTCCTCTTTGCTATTGTTTATGGATTAACATCCACTGAAGCAGCCTCTGGGCAATTAACACAGTTATATCCAAAAGTGTAAAACTGAGAAATATGTTTATATGCATTTGGTATTTGGCTCCTGTTCAAGTACTTAGTATTTAAACATAGTATTTCATTTACCCTCTTAAATTTAAGAGGATGATGCAGTAATAATTAGCAGATTTGCAAAGGAAAAAAAACCTTAGTAAGGAATCAAAAACCATATAAGGTGAGATATATATGAAATGTCTTTATCCAGTGGACTCATATATCACCAATTCATGTAGTTTACCCAAGTGATGGCTATACTTTCTGTTATTATGTGGAAAAAATAAAATAAGACCTGTTCCTTGCATGAAACTTGATAACCATCATCCACAACTAAAGAAAAGGAATAGTCATCCAGGATACATGATATTATTTTATATTTGAGTAAAGTGTGTCCATTATTCCAAGAAAGCCCCTCCAAGACATTTAAATGATTTGCACTACACTGGTATAGTGAAAACAGCACTTGACTTGGAAATAGAAAGCCTGGCTTAAAATCTTAGCTCCCCAAATTACAGTGTGACCATGAGCAGGTCATGACATTCCCTCTGAACATCAGTTTTCTCATCTGTCAAGTGGGGGTAATAAAACTTGTACTCCCCATTGTCTAAGCTTTTAGTGCTAATAAATGCATTGCTTTCATATTGTTATAACACTGCTATAACAGCATGTGTTGTTGTTGTTGAGTTGTTTCCATCAAACTCAACTCTTCTTGACCCCATTTGAGGTTTTCTTGGCAAAAATGCTGCCATTTCCTTCTCCAACTCATTTTACAGATGAGGAAACTGAGGCAAACAGGGTTAAGAGACTTGTCCAGGGTCACACAGCTAAAAAGTATCTGACACTAGATTTGAATTCAGAATGATGAGTCAGCCTGACTCCAGGCCCAACACTCTATCCACTGTGCTACCTAGATGCCGATAGGATATATAAAACACAAGAAGCATTTATTTGTTTTTATGTGTGTACAAACCATAAAATGTTTTAAGGATGATATTTCTCCTACTTATAATCATAAGTATAATAATACAATTATATAACAGACTATTTTTTACAAAATGCTTTTAAATACAGTAAAAACCTCATATGAGATTCAAAATAAGCCCCTTCCTCTCCTACTTGAGATAAACAGGGAAGGTATTAATATGTTAGGGTCTGTAATAGTCACTTAACAGACAAAGACACTAGTGGAAAATGCCTCCTCTCTAGGAGCTTCCAGGCTTGGAGGAGGAGAGATCATGAGCAAAGAAATAAGGAGATAAAACATATAGCACAGGACATCTATATAGCAAAATTCAAAAGGGAACTGACATTGTAGTACTGACATTCAGGAAAGAGACTAGGCGTGGACATATAGATTTTAGGGGTTATTTACTTAGAGGTGAAAATTAAATGCAGAGGTGCTCTCTTACCAAGAGAGAAAGTAGACAGACAAAGGGTCTGGCATAGGCCCAGGACAAAACTTGAGAGACATCATAAATAGTCGGCAGGAGGAAGAAAATCTAGCAAAGGCAACAGAAATGGAACTTTCAGACAGATAGGAAGAGAAGCAAGAGAGAAGAGCATCACATAAGTCAAAGGAGGAATTTCCAGAAGAATGGTGCAGTCTACAATATCAAAAGTTGCCAACAGGATGAAGATGAAGTGAAAGCCATTGGATTTAAAAGAGGTAATTGGTAACTATGGAAGGTTAATTTTAATCACACTTAGAATTTTAATTCTGTTTTCAAGCGTGTAAATGTAAATAACTGAGTAAGAATATATATGTATATAACTGAAATGCATATTGCAAGTAATTCATTTATATTTATTAAGAAAGGCATCATGGAGTAGAGGACAGAGAGCCATTTGTAATGTCCAGATGAGCTGGGGTCTAGTCCCATCTCTGAGATATACTGACTGTATGACCTCAGGCAAGTCACTTAACATCTCAGTACTTCAGGCAACTCTCAAAGACTCTAAGTTACAGAAAAGGTGCCAACAGGCATTGGTATATGGAAGCTTGGGGTTGTGTTCATCCTGGAGTTTCTTTTACCAATTAAATCACAGACCTAGTCTCTATATCTGTATTCATTAAAGCAGGCACATCTGGACATTTCCCTTGCTTCCATATAACTAGTGGTAAAACTACAATTTTTTCACATTTCCATAATTCAGAATTTTTACTATTTGAGACTGGCCCAATTTCCAAGAAGCTTTTATTAATAAGTTCTAGCATTCTTTTTATTATTTCACATTCAGTTATCTTAAAGATGAAAATGTGGTCCCATTTTCAATGTTATATATGGCACCATACAACCTTTCCAATTTTATACAAAATGACCCTTCTCCCCACTTCAGTCAAACTATCACATGACTATAGCCAGCATTCCTATTCTGGGCCTCTGAATGTACAGTTCATAAGCAGGTAATGCCTTTTTTCCCTTTGTCTCTCAAATTAATTTCTACTCATTCTTTAGAGTTCAGTTTAATAAAATCGTACCTGTACAGTCTATATCAGATTGCTTGTCATCTTGAGGAGGAAGAAAAAAATTTGGAACTCAAAAGCTTATAAAAGTGAATGTTGAAAACTATCTTTTCATTTAATTGGAAAAAATAAAATACCATGAAGTAGAGTTCAAAGTCAAATGCCGTACCTTGCCTGGAGGTGCCCATGGACCTTACATTGCCCTTTGCTCATTACCTCTCCAATGTATTTATAATACGATATTGCTTGTGATGTGATGTGGTCATTACTTAAAATGTCTTATTTCCTATTACTTTTTCCCAAAAAAACTACTTTCCTCTTTTTTCTTTTGACTTTACTATTTCTCTTTTAAAAACAACAACAACAAACCAATTCACTGAGCCTTGCCATTTCTTTGACCTTTTCTTCTCTTTCTCTTCTCATATTCAACCAGTTCCCAAATGTGGTCAACTGTTCCTCTCCTATATATCTGGCACTGATCCCCTCCTCCCTATTTCCTCTAGCTTCATCCTGGTTAAAGCTCCATTGCTACCAACCAAATGTTGCAGCAGTCTTTGAATATTCTTGTTGCCTCCAGGCTCTCCTACCTCCAATCCAACCTTCACACTACAGCCAATAAGACTTTCAAAAACCATCAGTGACTCCCTCCTGACTCCTGATTACCAAGAATTAAAACTCATCTTCCAGTCATTCAAGGCCCTCCATGAGTCATCTCCAGTCATTCTGATCTATATCTCTCCACTGGACCCAGATGGCATTGGAGGAGAAAGTGAGGTTGGTGACTTTGCACAGTTCTCCCTCACCTAAATCCAAAATCACTTGCATGTCATGGCATCACCTCCCAGGTGGCATGGTCTTCTTTGAGAAGAAGGAACAAACAGCTACAAGGCCTTCCATTGTGTGATACCACCACATCTTCCCATCTTTGTTCCACCTTAGTTTCTTTTCCACATTCTGCACTCAAGGCAGTTTGAACCATTTTCTTCCCCAAATCTGCCCAGTGGTTTACTGTTTGCTGCCTTTGTTCACACAACCCACTCAGCCTGCAATATCTTCTATCCCTTTGTATGCCTACCGAATTCCTATTTATAAAGACCACTGACTCTATAAAGCATTCCCTGCTTCTTCCTGAAAAGAATAAAGTTCATCCTTAAATATTATATAGCACATTATTTTGTACCTCTAAAATATATTCATCATACAATATTGTATATTATAATAAATCATATATATGTATATATGTGTATATATATGTATATATGTATAAACAGAATTTAAAAATACACTATGGCATTTAATGTAAATATATATATGTATATATATATGTGTGTATATATATATATATATATATATATATATATATATATTTATGTCTTATTCCCTCTCCTAGTCTGTAAGGCCCATTAGAGAAGGGACCAATCAAATCTTATCTGATTTTTGAATCTTCCTAGAACCCATCACCGTCTCTGTCCACACCAAGCACCTAACATGACTATGTTTGTTGAATTAAACTGAATTGCAGTCATCCTTCTCTCTCAACCTTTTTTTTTTCAATCTTTTTGATGGCTTTTTTCCACCTCAGGGATCCAGAATCCTCGAGTTCCTTCTTCTGCTATTTGGCCTGAATAAAATGAGAGCCTTCATCACTCTTCAACTATTAGTGGAAAGCTGATGGATGTAATTGATGTTGACTTTCTTCAAGAAGAGACCTATGATCTATGGACCATAGATCCACATCTATGTGGATTCTAAGAAATTCTGTGTTAACACAATGGGCACTTCCCATTCTATCACCAACAACTAAGTAATGTCATTGGGAAGAAGAAACCCTCCATGCCTACTTGATATACAACACTGATCATCTACAAACATTAGGAAATGAATTGTAATGATTGTTTTCTTTCATAAAAATCCATTTTAAAAATGTAATATTTTGTGATAGGAAGGAGACAAAGGTGATCTTTTTAATTTAATTAAGTAAGCATTTAAGATGCTCAACCCACATATTTGAATACTTGAGTCAATGAGGAAGAAAAAAAATCATCATTATATAAAATCCAAGATATACAGCTGAAGGGACTTCAGAAGCCATCTAGTTGCACTCCTTTCTTTTACATATGGGGAAACTGAGGTCCAGGGAGATTAAATGAATTTGCTCAAGGTCATTCCATTAGTGGCAAAGTTGAAACAGAATTTAAAAGCCTTTATTTATATATCCATATATTTATATAAGTATATAAATATATGTATGTATGTGATGTGCTTCTGAATGGTCAAGGCATGAATTATGAATGGCTCTATCACTACAGAATTGAAAAAGGTTAATTGTGCACTTGATTGAAGAAAAATATCAACCATCATTTATTGTACACCTTCCATGGACCAAGGACTATGCTAAGCGCTGAGGATACAGAGACAGAAATGAAACAGCTTTTGTTCTCAAGGAGCTTATGGTCGAAGTTCAGATTAACTACTGAACCTTATAAGTTTAGTCCACAAGAAAGAGCAGCTAGGTGTGCATAACGGCTCTGCAGTTTCCTCCCTGTATGACCACTGCACCTTGCTGTGTCTTAGTCCCCTTGTCCATTAAAACAAAAGGGTTAGACTAACTGTTTGCTCTCTGTCTTCTCTTTCAGCTCTAATTCCTCTGAACCTAGGAATAAGACCCATTAAGTTTCATAAGCCACCACACAAGGGACTAATGAGAAAGTATATAGCCAAAATAAATGCTCACATTGTGGGCATAAATGTACCAGAAAAAATACACTATGGCATTTAATGTAAATAAAACAAGAGTGAAGCTTAATATAAAAATAACATTCCACAGGTTGCATATGACATAATGACAACTGATACCTTTGCGAAAGAAGCTTTGCATGGAGACTTCTATAGAAATCTTTAGGATATTTTGAGCAACCCATACTAAAGACAACTGGTAGGGAAAATCATCAGTATTCCACAAGAGACAAGTCAGCCTCTGTTTCCTAGAATGGGCAACACTGTTATGATTCTAATTATGCTGATTCACCTTACAGAACTATGCTGTGCTAAATAACTAATTAATCACTGTAAAGTAGTTTTAAATACCAAGTGCTACATAAATGTTAAATAATAAGGCTTAAGCACTACAAAAAAAAGCTAATAAATAAGATACTGCATTTTCTTGGAAGGGAAATGGCTCAAAGGCAGAAATCTATTTCTCTTGTATTACAGATAGCTTCAGTCTTTATTGCTGCTGCAGAATTTTAACAAGGTAGCTTAACTGAAGTAATAATAGATTTTATCACACCACTGACAGCAATAATACTGAGTCCAAAAACTATAAGGCAAAAGAAGGGTCCAATATTACAATTAAAAGCAATCCAACTGAATTTGTCTTTTCCTTCTTTATTTTAAAGTACATTTCATGCACATCTGTATGTATGTCTACATACATACATATACATATATAACATGCATGTACACACACGTGTCATGTTTATTTTAACATTCGACTTGCTATATATAAACATTTGTGTATACATATGTTATATCTATTTTTAACAAAGTCTGATCTGGTAATAAATAATAGCTTAAATAAACATGATACTTTAGGGTGACAGTTGTCAAGGTATGGTCCAGGGACCCCTGGAGATCCTTGAGACCCTTTCAGGAGATTATGGAGTTGAAACTATTTTTATAACAATATGAAGATATTTTGATTTCTAATATGGTTAATACTGATAGATCTAATCCATATAAACTAAAGTCCTTTGGAGTACTCAATAATATTAACAGCATAAAGAAGTTCTGAAACCAAAAAGCTTAAGAACTGCTGCTCTGGGGTTTAGAAAATTCTATACCTAGATATAGATACATATATATACATATACATACACATACACATATACATATATATTTTTGTACATACACATATGTACATATATAATCTTATGTGACCCTCACAATGGGCCTATGGGGGAGGTAGTATAAATATTATTCCCATGCCATAGATGAGGAAAAATAAAGCAAGAAGGATGTGATTTCTCCACTGTTACAGAGCTAGTAGGAAATTAGCCAAGATTCTAACTCAGATCCAGCATTTTTGTCCACTGTCAAATGCCATCTCTCTTCCCTATGGCCAAATAGTTAACACGCAGTAGAACAAGAACTCCAGCTCATGCCATTTGATTCCAAATACTGAACTCTCTACTTTCCTATATCTGTTTCACTTGATGAATCCAATTCAATCCTGAAGACTTTTAGAGAAAAGCAGAAGATGAAGAAGCAGATTGATACATCAGGAGGGAAGGATAAAGAGGTTCTATAAATGTTTTGAAGACTATAGAAATTTTCAGTAGTTAGCAGGATAATATGCTGTCTTGGCATGCTGTAGATTGAAATCACTAGCCTTATTTCTTTGTGAATAGAGCATATAACCAGAGATAGTGACTGAAATTTAAGATGGTTGCCCAGAGAGGGCATGTTTGTCTGATTTCAAAGTTGATTCTTCAGCTATTTTATTTTTCTAAGATCTGATGTCTGAGAAGAAAAAACATCAACTCAACGCATAAAATTTTGCCTTTTATAAGCAAATAAAGTTCTTTATCAAAACATCAGTAAAATCTGACTTTTAAAGAAAGTCTATAGAAAACAAAATAAGAAAGAATTAGAAAATACTTCCTAGGTATTTTAAGATGCCTGACCTCCACTGTTTCTTCTTGTTACTCATTTTGATCTAGGATAAAGATTCTTAATATAAAGTCTACAGTTTCTCAAAGGGTCCATGAAATTGAATGGGGGGAAATCTGTCCTTACTTTCACTAACCTCTGAAATTTAGCATTTCTTCAATCATTTAAAAATATTATTCTGAGAAGGGTCCATGGGCTTCCTCTGGCTGGATCTACGAGGTTCATAACATAAAAAGGTTAGGACCCCCATATTTAGGATAATTCCCATTTGTCTTTCCCATTACTCCTTCTGTTTCTGGGGAAATGGTCTAGAAAACTGTTCCTGGTCACAATTTGATCTGGTGTGATTTTCTACACTCCTCCCAAAAAACCCCACAACTTTTCCTTTGTGGATGTACAGTATTTATACTCAACAAGAATAAGAATCTTGCTTGTTTCTATTTCTTAGCTAATGCATAATGGGAAAAAGGGGAAAGGAGGGAGGCAAGGAGAGAGAAACTATCTAAGGAGAATGTTTATATCCAGTTCCTGTCCAGTCATCCAGTAGCCTGGTTATGGTCTTTCTTAGAAAATCACCTACTTTTGAGTCCTTTTAATGACTGTGGGAAAGTATTAACTCATAAGAAATTCCTGAATTGCTGAGTCTGAATAGCTGTGCAATTTCATAGTCTACATATTCCCCAGAAGGATAGCCCAGCTTCTCCCTAGTGAAGGACTATGTGTTTTATAAGTTTTTTTTTCCAAAAAACTGCATATTATGATAAACCAGTAATCAGTTTAATGCCAATAAACATCCACCATGCCAAGGTTATCATCCTGTAGCTAAAGGAGGCATGTGATATCTAATCACCTAGAGATAAAACTCTGTTGACACTAAAATCTTCCTTGGGATGTCTTCCATCCACAAAGCAGACCAGGCATATTTCCATGATATTGGACCACTAGGCAGAGTTCCATATACAAAAGAACACTCTTGCATTCCTCTCCCCAACCAAACTTGGTAGATCTGTTTTTCCCATAGTCAACCCAGAAAACAAAAAATTTCTCATTGAGATCATTGAGTGCTGAAATCAGTTTTCTGATGAGTTTTCACTAGTCAAGATGCCCAGTGAAATCTATTGCTGAAGCCTGCTATTTCTATGAGAGAACTGGAGCTAAATTTCATTAGGACAGGGAATTCTCGGTAAGGCAAATCCTTCTACCAATGCAAATTGGCTTCTGTTCTGAAGTTTACAGTCTTGGAGAGTGATTAGGGGCACTGAAAAGCAAGTCACTTGCCAACATTCACACAGCCAGAGAAGAGACTTAAGCCCATATCTTTCAAACTGTGAAGCCATCTCTCTATCCACTATGCCACACTGCTTCTTGTCAATTCCAAACTGGTCTAAAATCTCTACCTGGGTCATCATTTCATATGTGGGGCTCCCTACAGAGAAAGGAAATTACTATTGGGTAGAACAGAAAGAATCTTATTGAATGGCATTACTGTTTGAAGGGTTCTCCTTACTTTGGACATACCAGGGTTGAACTTCACTAAGAGAAGCTCTGAGTTTCTATTTTCTTTACCATTTCAAATGCTAAAAACAATCCAATAGTATTCATTACTCGTGTTAGTTTTTAATAACCAGAGTCAGCAGTCAGCCCCTTGGAACAGCACCACTCATATTTTTGTTGTTGTTCAGTTGTTTTCAGTTATGTCTGACTCTTCATGACCTTATTCGGAGTTTTCTCAGCAAAGATACCAGAGTGATTTGCCATTTCCTTCTCCAGTTCATTTTACAGATGAGGAAACTGAGGCAAACTGGGTTAAGTGACTTGTCCAAAGTTATACAGTTAGTAAGCAAATGAGGCCAGATTTGAACTCAGGAGGTTGAGTCTTCCTGACTCCAGGCCCAGCACTCTATCCACTATGTCACCGAGCTGCCTTACCATTCATATTAAATTCTACTTATTCTAAACTGCAATACTGACTTATAGGGCTTTAAAATTGCATTTCTCTTTATTCTTTGAACAATATGAATGGTTGGCTTTATATAGCCATTGTTGAACAATTTTTTCTCAGTAATTACACAAATAACCTTTAATTTTTTTTCACACTAAATGTCATCAATTCTGAGACCTATAAAAGAATACCGAGGAGAAAAAACTAGCTTCCCTGCAAAGGGCTCCCATTCAAGCTAAGTGATCTTCAGATTCACTTACATACTCAGCAATTCTGTCTACCTAGTGGAAAATGGAAATTTTCTTCTACCTACAAATACCCAGCTTTACAATGTCTAAGAGTAAGAAAAGTCTGAGAGGATAAGAGTCCCAACTGTACCCCTATAATTCAGATTGGGCCTATAGTATATATTTTATTTCACAAGGTCCTGGAAGGGCCAAAAACAGGGCTGGTCCTATGCAAAATTACAAAGAAGGTAAAGCTTCCCTTGGGGTTTTTCTCTCCTCACTTCTTTCTTTGACCTTCCACTTCCCTTTTTATACCTCTTGCAAAACGCCCTAGCACTGTTCAATTGTTCCCCCTGGCTATATAAAGGGACTCTATACAGCAAGAGGCATAAGAGGTTCCGAATCAGAAAAACTAGATTAAGATTCCACCTCATAAACTTAATAGTTGTGTGACCCTGGTTAAGTACTCCTAACAATCTCAGATCCTTCATCTGTAAAAATGGGACTAATAATACATGTAATAACTCACAGGATTGGGAGGAGGATTACACGAATTCATAGAATCAGAGATTAAGAGCTGCAAGCACCAGTCTAGATCCCTCATTTTACATATGAGGAAACTGTGGCCCAGAGATGAAGTGACTTGTCCAAGATCACGTAACTAGTAAGTAGTTGAGTCAAGACTTGAACTCAGGGTTCTCTGTCTCCAGCACTCTGCCATGCTCTGTAAATGTTAAACTATTCCATAAAGGTCAGTTATTGTTTTTAATTGTTACTTTCATGCTGCTGCAAAGCATTTTCCTTTAGATTAGAACACGTCTACTCTGTATTTCTTCCCCCTAGCTACTTGCTAGCTAATCTGGAAAATTAATAGGAATTGAGGTGTTAATGGCTAATGATAAAGTCAGTGCTCTTCACTGCTAGTATTGGAATTCTCATTTTCCTGGGGCCTTCTTATCATGTTACTTCTCCTCTTCCTATTCTGTAAACCCAATTGAACTAGGAGTTACTTGTTTCTAAGAAAGCAGACATATGTCTTAGGGTCTCCACCTTTTCATATCATGAAGCCCTTTGGCCAACTGGTGAAGCCTCTGGATTCTCTCCAAAAGAATGGTTGTTAAATATATAAAATAAAAACCATAGGATTACAAAGGAAACCAAAGGTTAGTGAAAATAAAACTATATTTTCATTTCCAAACAAAGTTCACAGCCTCCCTACCCCCAAAATCTTTTTAGGAACCTTTCAACCCCAAGTGAAGAACTCTGCTTTAGGAAAATGTTTTGAGTCTTGCAGGCCCCAGGGTAGAACCACTTAGGACACTAAATGAGAGTCATAGGCCTGAAAGGTAATATACCCTTCAAATCACTAATTTACTCCTAAGGAGTTAGAATTTATTAGAAATAATTAACCAAATAGTTATATGGCAGAAATTTACAGCTTCATGCCCAATCCTCTCTTTTTGTATATGTGGAAATACTCAGTTTAGTTAATATTTGAGTTCAGAAGTTTTTAAAAATTAGAAAAATAAATTAACATTTAGAAAGAAGAGGAAAAAAGAAAGTTATATGATAACTATTTTACATTCGAGCATGTTTTACATAATAGATTTGTAGTTGCATACACAATAATTTTTTCTATTCTACTATGTTATGGACATGCTTATTTTATTTCTTAAGTCCAGAATAAAATAAATAAAATATTTTTAAAGATAAATGAGAATATTTTAAAATAGTAGTACTAATAATAACAACCACGTCAGAATTCAATCAGTGTTTGATGGTGATGATGATGATGATGATGATGATGATGATGACGATGATGACAGGCTCATAGGCTTATGAGTTTAGAGCTACAAGAGACTTTAAAAGTTATCTAGTCCAAAGACCTCTTTTTATAGATGAGGAAACTGAGACCAAGGAGATGAAATTTCTTTCCAAGGTCACACATGTAGTGACAAAGGCAGAATTTGATCTCAATTAATGGCTTAGACTCCAAAACCAGGCTACCTCTAAGTGATGAAGTCAGTGTGATATAATGGAAAGAATGCTGAACTAAGTTGGATGATATAGACTGTAGCTGCAGTTCTACCTCAATCAATCAACAACTATTTTTGAGTTTAATTTTAATAGGTTCAATAATTTATTATTTATTATAGTACAAGTACTATGTTCTCTACTAGGCACTTAGGGTACAAAGACAAAAAACAAAATGTCACCTCACTTCATGGTTCTTACATTCTAAAGGCCTAAAGCAATTCTGCTTGCTCCCTCAATCATAAAATGAGGGCAATGATAATGGTCAAACTTCTAGGGTAATTAGAAAGCAAAAGGGAAATGGCATGTGCTCATTCAGTGTCCAGATTTGATAAATTACCTGACTAATTTTAATTTTAGCTGGAGAAGTCTGGCTAATAGGAAACCTTTCTAAGAACAACCAGAAATTAACAACATTACCAAATTAGTACTGGAAAGGGCCAGCTGTTACCAATATTGGGGGAAGGACGCTGTGTAAGTGAGCTATTTTACCAGGAAGCCCAGTTTTTTTCCTGGCAATGCCCCACATTAGGCATGGACTGAATCCATAATGCATTGATATTTTCTTTGCAAAAAGGGAACGGCTAGGTACTTGCCAGCAACCTAACATCTTTACTCAAAAATCTTTATTTCTTTTCCCGATTTGCATTGCTTCTTTGCACATGAAACATTTTCGGGTTTCCAAGGGACTACAAAGCCTTCTAAGTCTTCTGTTCTTTGCCAAAAACCAGCAGTCTTGTCGAGGACCTTGTCTCACAGTAAGATGAACAAGAAAGGGGTCCCCACAGAGGCAAGCTTAGCAAAGCTCCCACTGGTCTTGCCTGCAGGAGGGTCCCTTTTATGTATCCTTTGGAAAGTGACTGTCTGTCAGGGTTACTGAAAAGGTAGGTTTTGATGTTCTGCTGTTCTGCACAGACAAGACAGACCTAAGAGTTTCTCTCTCTTTCAGTAAAACCAAGCAGGTGTCTGCTCCAAGGCAGAGCCACTTGTAAGCAGATGGAGTGGGCTTCAGTTTGGGGCTGATTTCCTTTAAAATAATAGCTCTAAGTAAAATGGGCATTTCTATACTTAATGATGGTATAAAACATTCACTATTGAGACATTCAACTTTTTTTTAATATGCAGCATTGGAATTGCTGTCTCTGTAAATAAATCAAGTCATAAAAGCAGGATGGAGCCTGGTTTCCTAGAATATCTTTAATGCATTTGAAACCAAAAAAGTTGACTTTGGTTTGTTCCTGAAGAGGTTACTGCCTGTGGCTTCTTGTAATCATTCATTGCCAGTTAATATATATTTTCAGACCTACTTTGCATTTGATTCCGCAAATTAATAGAAATGATAGCCATTATAATAACTTGTAATTATATATATATAATGTGCATATGGGTGGATGGATAGATATATAGATATCCATGTTGGTTTGTCCTTTTCAATACTGTTCAGCTCTTTTTTGACCCCTTTTGGGGTTTTCTTGTCAAAGATACTGGAGTGGTTTGCCATTTTCTTCTCCAGTGAATATATTCATATATACATACACACATACACACACACACACACACGCACACACACACACACACACACACACATATATATATATATATATGTAAATTTTCATTTGATCCTCACAATGATCCTGTGATTAGTGCCCAGGTGCTATCATTACACACAATTTACAAATGAAGAAACTGAGGCACCAGGGTCACAAAGCCAATTAAGTATCAGAGGCACGATCCAAAAAGAGCTTCCAGCTGAGAGAATTTTGGGAACAATAATTTGGGAGAAAAATACATACCTAGTGGCTCATTTATGCTACTGTTTTCTACTCATCTTGGATAGGAACCAAAATCCCTCATTTTGCATCATGGCTCTGCATGCTGATGAGATGCTTGAGGAGTTGGGGCAAGATACTTAAATACTTAGCTCCTCACTTTTTTCCACTTATAAGACTTTTTCCCCACTACCTTGCAAGAATCTTTACGAAGTTCACAAAGAGGCAATTTCTATATAGCTTGCAGGTCCTGGGATGATAGTCATACCATTATAGATTTAGAGCTGGAGAGGGCCCTAAGGGTTATTGAGTCCAACTCCTTCAATTTACACATGATGAAACTGATACTGAGAGAGGTGAGGGTACTTACCCACAGCCATACAACTGGTAAACTGAGACAGGATTCAAACTCAAGTCCAAATCACCATCTACTGTAACTATTAAATAGAGTGATGGAATAAATGTAATATATTCTGATCGTTTTTAAAGATTAAATAGTTTAACACGTGGATATAAGGACTCATTTATTTGGGATGTTTGGTAACTTTGTACTAAACCAAAGTCCAGAGAAGTATTTGCCAAGAATATGGCAGAAGGGATTCTGGCACTGAGTTGGAGGTTGGACTAGCTGACTGGAGAGTTCTTGTCCAACTCTCAAGAGTCTATGACGATTGTTCTCAGGACTTTTATAGATGAATTAAGCTCCTGGAAGGCAAGAACTCTATGATTTTTATATCTGTATTGCCAGTATCTGCTATATACTCAGTGCTTAGAAAAACCTTAATTGACTGATTGCAAAAATCATCAAATGAGAAAGAGGCTTTGTAATGGAAGACCTGGTACTAGAAGCAGAAAAACCAGATCACTTATGGGAATCTATCTCACAACAAATCTGAACGTTGTTAGCAGGCAACATAGAGTCAAGGTTAAACCTATCCTTTGTATACTATAACCACTTATACTTTATATAACTAGGAGAGTTCTTAGTAACTTTTGGGAGAGTCAATTTTCTTAAATGTTTTCCTAGGCCATAATCAAAATATATCAGTAGAAGTTTCCAGTTCCCTGAACATTTGCTTAACATCTTAATCTTAGAACAAAATATTCAGATGCTCAAAGGCCTATGTGATCTCATTCATGCAGACGTTCCTTCCATTTCAACCTAATCATGCTTGTCCACCCAGAAGCATCAAAACCTGTGGACTATCCAGAAGTCCTCAGATGACATACAGGTCTAACATAATAAAAGCTGACATTTGCAAACTCTGAGGTTTGCAAGTAACTTTATATACATCATCTCACTTAACCTTCTCAAAAAGCAGGAGTTATGTTATACCTGTTTAATAGATGAGAAGATGGTGGCCTAGAGAGGTTATATGATTTGCCCAGGGTCACACAGCTAGTGTCTTCTACCATGACACTCTGTCCTCTACACCACACTCCCTACGTTCTAGCAGGTATAGTATATCATAATTGATTATAGAATCCTGAATCACAGAATGCTAGACCTAGAAGTGACCATATCGATCATTTAGCTCAACACTGTCATTTTACAGATGAGGAAACTGAGATTCAGACAAAGTGACTTGACTGAGGTCACAGAGCTAATAAATGGCAGAAAACAGGACAAAACCAGGTCTCTAGGAGACCAGTGTTCTTTCTATAATGCCACACAGCTTATCATAATAAAGCTGTATGACAGAATGAGGCAAATAGCTTTTCAAAAGGAACCTAAACAAGAAATTTCCTCAGGGACTGACTTATACTTACCACATTGGTTTTCCTGTAATGTCCTATCACTCTACCTGGGTTCTGGGAAATAGAAGAGGTTTTTTTATTACCTAATTTGGCACTCTGTCTTCTTTTTAATCAGGTTACTGTTATGACTCTTCTTTGCCTTTAGCCTAGACTCTGAAACTCAAAGTCTGCTGGGAATGGTAGAATGAGATTATTCCTTTCCATCCCCAATGCTTCCTTAAATCTAAAGAATTGGATTTTAAAAAAATCTACTGGAATGTGTTCTGTCCAAGAGTTTTAAAAATCTCTTTAGGCTCAGTTTTGTGTTTTGTGATCTTTGGGAGTCTTAACTTTGGGAGGAAATGTCTAAGTTGAGAAGATTCTTTGAATCTGACCTAAAGCTTCTGAACCTTTGAAGCTCAAGAAAAGGGGTAAATACCAATGGGGCCTCAGTCACTGTGAATAATCTTGTGCCCCGGAATATTTTCCCTGGCTCACTCCTCTCCTTCAATAATCCTTCATTTCTATCAAGCTCTTTCTCAAGGCTCAGTTACTCCAGAAAGCCTTCCCTGACCTGTCCCATTCTGATCATTCCTTTATTTTGCGTGCTTTCATCATGAATGCTTACATTATTTGGAATTTGCCTGTATGTGAGCTTGTCAATATTCTACAGTTATTTCATAAAATCATGGATATAGAAGTGGAAGGGACTTCAGAAGCCATCTAGGCTAACCTCCTCATTTGACAGCCCAGGAAAAGGAAATCTCAAAGAGGTGAGTGACTTGTCCAAGATGACAGGTAGTGAGTGTCAAAGGTGGAATTTGAACCCAAATCCTCTGATTCCAGAGTCAATGCACATTCCATTGTCTCATATTACCTTGTCTTTCCACAATTAGATGGTAAATGAGGACAAAGCCATCTTCTACTCTTCTTGTATCCCCCATAGTTCTTAGCACAGAAGATCTACCAAAGTGGTGAATGAATAAAGTCAGTAAACAAATGAGAAGGCAAGATGTTGGGGATATAATCTCACTTCTTCCTTCCTTCTTGGAGAACTTTTGAACAAATTATTAATAGCCATCCATACCTTGGTGTTCTTGCCTATAAAATTCAGTAACTGTAAGTGGGATTCACCTATTTCACTAAGAAGGTAAGAATTAACAAGCCAATCTTTGTAAATCACAGTGTTCCACAAATACTAGGTAAAAAAAGGAGCATCCAAGATGCAGAGACAAATAGTGGATTGAGAGTCTACAAAGGTCTCTCTATTAAGGAGGCACAGTCATCAATCAAGGAAATCAATAACCTTGTGACACTGAGGGAATGAGAGGAAGGGAGAGAGGAAGGAAGGGAAGAAGAAAGGAAGGAAAGAAGGAAGCAAGGATCAACATTGGAACACTGCAGAACTTAGCAGAAAAGATTTATAACCACTCAAACGAGTTTGATCTGACCATCCACCAAAGAAAGACCAAACGAAGAATGGTTATTTCCTAGATAAGGTATTTGGATAGATAACTTATTGATCCCATTCACTGTTATGTATATTTGGGACAAATAGAACAAGTTGACCATGAGTTGAGTCAGGTACTGAAAAAGAGGAGAAGAGGGGCAGCTAGGTGGCACAGTGAGTAGATACTGGCCCTGGAGTCAGGAGGACCTGAGTTCAAATCCAGCCTCAGACACTTAACACAATAACTAGCCTTGTGGTCTTGGGCAAGTCACTTAATCCCAATTGCCATACCCTCAAAAAGAAAAGAAAAGAAAAGAAAAGAAAGAAAAAGAGGAGGAGAGCAGTCTACATTGGATTTAAGAAATTGTGAAATCCTAATGACTTTATGCTTCTCATGGAAACAAAGGCTATTTTAAAAATATTAACAATCTAATGGTGTAGCAGTATGGCAGTGAGGGATGGAATAATACAATAGTCTCTGAATAATTTAAAAATGAATATTGCAGAGGGCAATACAGAGGGGCACAGTGAAAATAAGCAGAGTTCAACATGCAACTACTGCAGAACTTCAAAGAAAAATGGTTATAAAAGAGATCGTTAAGGAAATGTATCATTGGGGGAAAAAATTGGGTCAGTATAATGGTAAAGGAATTTGAAGCTCTTCCCTGCCCCTTAATGGGCCTCAAGTGGAACTCAACAGAAGGGGCTTGACTGGGGGGAGGACTATTTTTCAGGAAGGCCCACACCTTTTGTTACTTTGTAGTTAGGCAGTGGATTATGAAGGTTGTGATGTCCTCTGAGCATGAAGAAGGGCATATAGGGGAGGTGGGGTTTTGCTTTGGGGCTCACTTATGGGAAGAGTTGTGTGATTTGACCAAATGAGACTCTGGGCAGCCATTGAGCCCTCTGGCTTTGAAAACCCCGATGTTGGTGCTTCTCTCTCTGGTAACCAAATATGGTATGTAATGGTCAGACAACTAGAAGTCCTGTCTGTTGGTCTGTTGAATTGTGTTATTTTCTCTGTCAGTATTTTTTGTCTGCTTGTAATTTGTGTTTGTATCTTCTGAAGTTCAGGGTGCTTTTTTTCCCTTGAAGTGAATTTGTGTGTGTGTGTGTGTGTGTGTGTGTGTGTATACACATACTAGAAATTAACTGATTAGCTGATTTCAACCAACCACACTGCTGCATGGCCATTCTTCTACTCTTATCTGGTTGACTCTTTGTCATAGTCCCTATTCAAAACTTTCCCTTCTCTCTTCAAGTTCTCAGTGCCAGCTTCACCTCCCACACTCTCAGGTTTGAAAGTGAATCCAGACAAAATCATTATCAGCAAGGACTGTCCTATGTGTTGTATATTAGTGGTGGCCTTTTAAGAACCTTATGCCTCATGCCACTTATAATCCTGAATACATAAATAACTCCTTTGCAATGATGGTACTAAATGGAAAAGTTAGAAGCAAGAACTTCTTACTTATCTAAGACCATGTTAACTTTCATAATTAAGATGTATTTCTTGGTAGGTTCTATAATTCAATTCCTTAAAACTATATTTGTTTTCACAGCAACTGATAACCTGACAGCAGGTCTATAATTTCCCTATTTAGCAAATACATTTAAAAGATTCAGCCTAGATCAATTCTTTTATTCCAAAGTCTTCTCATGAAGTAGGCAGTTTTCTGCTCAGAAGACATTTCTTGAGAATTAAATTGCAATGGGATCATTAAGATAATGTAGTACAAAATAGTCACATTGCTATTTGAAGAGAGTTGTCAAATGCTCTTGTGTTCTGAAGCATCATTTATACAAGTATTTAAGCCTTCAGAGAAGTCAGTATTTTTATAAACCAGTTATATTATTGTGTCATTTGCATACTTTACAACAACATGCCATTAGAGGAAAACCAACAATGTAATTAGCAGACAACTGAATGACAAAAAAGGAACACAGTGCAAACACTTTCTTTTGGATCTAAAAAAAACTACATTAATACTTCCTTACATTACTTCCTTTAAAAAAAGAAAGAAAGACAACTATTCTGTTGGGCTCTAAAAATGTTTTGCTTCCCTTGCAAAAGAATTGCCTTCTATATAATTCCTACTTATCTAGGATCAAAGTAATCATATTTCTTAAGGGGGAGGGGAGTAAGAAGGTATGTCATCCACTTTTCCTTTTTTTTAAGAGATGGAAATAGTAAATAAAAAGAGCATTGATTTCTTTCATTTAATGTTTTTCAATTAAAAATTTATTTTCTCTCCCTCCTACCTCTCTACCTTCAAAAAGGGGGAAAAACAACTAAATTCTTGGAACAACACTGATTTTTTTTTTTTTACAAATAAGCAGGTTAAGGCAAATTCAATCCCATAGCCAATCTCCCAAAACTTTCTGTATCAGCTATACTATATAGAGATCCCTGATGTTCATAATGACACACTTAAAACACTTCAAAATCCATAGCTAGAGCAGGATTTGAAGCCAGAAAGACAATTCTGACTGCCTGTGTAACAATGGGAAAATTATTTAAATTCTCTGGGCCTCAGTTTCTTCATCCATAAAATGGGGATATTAATGGCTACTTCATAGGATAATTTAGAGGCCCAAATGAATTAACAGATATAAAGTGTCCCCTTCCAAAATTCCCTAGCCATTGAAGAACAAGCAGCAGTTTCCTTGGGCATTAGCTCTGCTGTCCATTACAAAGCCTGTCATAATCTCACCAACATACTGGGTCCCCTCTGGGATGGGATCTTTAAAAAAAATAAACATATTGAAAGGACAGTTCAAGTCAGGTCATTAAGTTTCAAATAATTCAACCTCAAATGTTTTCATTTTTTTCCAAAAAATCAGAAAGTAACCAACAAGGATGCAAACAAGAGGCCTGATTTAAAGGCAAAGAACAAACTTGGCAAATCCCAAGGAAATAAAGAAAAAATATTATCATTTTGACCTATGAGCTCAGGATAGATGGGGGGAAGGGAATAAGTATGTAGCACTTATTGTATGCCGGGCACTTTGCTAAGCACTTTGCATGTATCATCTAATTTAGTCTTCACAGCCCTGCAAGTTAGGCAATGTTATTATCCACATTGTGCAGCTGAGGAAACTGAAGCAAACAGGTTCAATGACGTGCCCAAGGTCACACAGCTAGTAAGTGTCTGAGGCCAGATTTGAACTCAGGTCTTCCTAACTCCAGGCCCAGAACTCTTAGATGCCCTTGTTAAAATGTGCGTTCTATTCTTGTGCTCTTTCCAGTTTCCTAGACAGGGAGAAGATGTGTGTGTGTGTGTACACACATGGGTACACACATATACACACACACACATATATGCACATATGTGTGTATACAGAGAGTATATATATATATATATATATATATATACACATATATATACACATACATACATGCATAAACGGTTACCAGATACAAGCAATTATGTCCTTCAGTATTTAATAGAAGAGTAACAGTGAATTTTGCATTCTCATATAGTTATAAGGTTTCACAAATGGAGGCAGCTAGGTGATGCAGTGGCTAGAGCCAGTCAGGAAGATCAGAGTTCACATCCAGTTTGCAACACTCATTCACTAAGTGTTCCTGGGAAAATGGTCCTACCACTATCTTCCTCAGTTTCCTCATCCGTAAAATGGGGATCATAATAGTATCTAACTACTAGGGTTGCTATGAGGATAAAATCAGACAATATTTGTCAGTCACTTTGTAAACCGCAAGGCCCTAATAAATGCTAGTAGTAGTAGTAGTATAGAGAGATATATTCAAGGAATGGACTAAATATATTGATTAGCCTATCATTTTTTTTTAAATGTCATTCTTTGGTCTTTTCTTGGGGACATGGAGACACAGAGGGAATGGAGCTATAATTATAACATTCCACTGTACCAGCTTTTCCAAGCTATGAATAAAGAACATTTAATGTACGTTAAAAATACTAATTATGAGAATGTAGTTATATCCTTGGCATCTGATCAAGTGTGTGCCATTAGGACACCATGTATTTATGCCTCCCCCCCAAAAAGAAAACTCCTTGTACAATACACATTTGCTTTCTGCCCTATTTACTAAAAATTCACAAGTCTGCATTAAGTTGGCCTAAGAGCATTATGCAGGCACAAGCAATATTAGGCTCTGAAGTATGTATTCTGTGACCTCTTTAAACCCTGAAAAAAAAAACCTTAACATTTATAATGATTGGGTATTGCAAATTCTTTTCTAACACCCCAGAGGTTTGGGCAATTTTACTTCCAAAATAAAATTTTGGAGAGAAAAACCAAACAAAGAAATATGGATCTGGGTTGACCTTATCTAGTGAGCCAGCTGTTTATCAACACATCCTATTGTCCTAACCTTTCTTTTGCATTGATCCTGGCTTTGTACTTTAGTGGAAAAGTACAAACCTGGAAGATCTATTTTTTTTTTAAATTTCAAAAATAAAAAAAAAGGATTAGAACAAGTGGCTAAGGCAGGGATGTAGGCTCACAATTTCCTTTCTTGTTAGCATTAAAGTTGCCCCAGGCAACTCTCTAAGATTGTAAATTATAGCTAAATTGATGATTTGCAGTTAAGTGAAAATAGTTAGAATCAATCAATTAAACATTTATTAGGCACCTGCTATGTATCAGGCACTCTGCTAGGCACTTGGGGGACAAATATAAATATTTTTAAAATGAAAAATTAAACAAGACCCTACAACAGGGAGTTCATATACAAATAACTTTAAATCTCTGTACACTCATGAGGCAATCATATTATTATCTTCATCTCATAAGTAGAGAAAATGAGGAGTAAAGAAGATGGAGTTCTTGTCTAATGTGCTAGAGCCAAAATTAGCCTCCTAACTCTTACCTCATTTCATGCAGAAATTGAGACTTTATCTCTAGCTTTGCATCCTGAAAGACAATGAGCTACAAGCAAGATATGATTATTTCAATCTGAAATTGTATAACTAAGATTTTTATAACCACACTGTGTGGTCATACAGATGTGGACTAATGGTGATAACTACTTTCAGCTGCCTGAAGGTACCGCACTGACAAGGGAATATGCAAAGATCTGGAGTCCACTCTTCATTGTAGGACATACTTATTGACAATAGAGTTTCAGGAAATGACAAAATATGCTGGCACTGAGGCTTCAATTTAAGTTTCTTGTCCTAATATTCCTTCAAGTTCTAAAGTTCTATTCAATATAATCCCTTTTTAGCACTCAAATTGTCTTGCTTGCCACAAGGGGACTAGATCTTACTGGCCAAATATTTTCTTTTCAGTGTGACTTATGCCAAGAGTTGAATTAAGATTCCTTTCCATTTCTGGTTGTCATTTCACATCATTTGCCTCTCAATATACTCTAATATCTTGTTTTGATAGACAGGAAAGTACATCTCTCTATATTCCCTTTTTTCCCTCTTGGGAAAAAAACAGTCTTTTAAAAAGGTTTCTGATAAATGAAAGTAATCTATTTCCCCTATAGGAAACACATTGTATTTGAGTTTAATGCATAAGCTCTTAGGAAGGTTAAAAATAAAGTGGAATTAGAGATATCTTTCCAAGTCTGTAGAGAAAGAGGTGTGTAATATATATATATATATATATATATATATATATATAGAGAGAGAGAGAGAGAGAGAGAGAGAGAGAGAGAGAGAGAGAGAGAGAAAAGAAGGAAGAGGAGGAGGGGGAAGAGGAGAGAAAGGCTTAGTTTCATCTTTCCTGATCAACTATTTCCCATCCAAGTATGGGTGTCCTTCAAAATTTTGTCCCAGGACACCCATACTTTCCCAAGAGGGTCTGTGTACACTATGTTGGGATGGCAATTTGCCATCCATCTCTCATTTTTGAGATGGCTTTTTAAAAACAATTATGCTATCTAATTGTCATTCACATCAATGAATATTCATTTTAATGAACTAATTAATTAGCATTTTCTATTAGAGGAGGATCATGTTTACAAACTACATGTAATAAGCTATTAATATACTCAGTGAATTTCATTCATCAAAGTGCACATATCATCATAGGTTATACAGGACCAAAAGCCTTGCTTTATTAAAAGTATGTTCCCATAAAGAATATCAGAAACAGAAATCAGCCACAAGCAAGCAGGCTGCATTTTATTCCTGTAAAAAAATCTTCTCCCTACGCTAAAAATTCTCATTTGCAAATAACAGGTATGAAATTGCTTAAAATAAAATCCCATACAAAGTAGCCTCTTGCCTCATAACTACTTCATTGTTCTTAGTTCATCATAGTTCAAATATCCAAAAATTCTAGCTTATCATTCTTTCTTAACCTTTGGGAAATGTGAAAGCCTCATTTAAATCCTAGGAAAAGTTGACCATTCAATTCATTCATATTTATTTAAATGCCTACTGTGCACAAGACATCAGATGGGGCACCAGGGATACAAAAGCAAAAATCTAAGTCCTTACCTTCAAAGACCTTACATTGTACTAGTGGGGGTGGGGTTGGAAATGATTGTGTTTCTATTTAAGTGCAGTCTTTCCCATTAAAACGTAAACTCCTTGAGGGCAGAGATTATCTTTCTTTTTGCTATTATTATCACCGTACCTGACACATAGTAAGTACTTAGTTAATGCTTATCAACCTGACCTGCCTACATAGATAAGTAAAGTTATACAAGTTAATGGAAAGAGGAAGAGAAAACTGATAAAGGGGTGGGCGTAGAGATCCATGAAGACTTCAAGGAGAATATTGCATATGAACTGAGGCTGAAGAAGTACAAGAATTCTAAGAGATGGAGGTGAAGAGTGAGTGGACTCTGGCATGTGAAATGAAAAGTCAAGTTTAGGAAACAGCTGTTAGTAGTCCAGTGCACTTAAAATGTAGAATAATAATTAAAATCGTAAATATGGTGGGTCGTAATCAGATTGTGAAATGATACGAGCAATGTGGTCTGATCTTTGCTTTAGGAGTATCATTTTGGAAGCTAGATAGACTGTAGATAGGAAGGGAAAGAGATTCAAAAGAAAGGAACTTTATTAAGAGCCTATTATAATTATTGAGCAAAAGGTAATGAGATAGTGCAGCTGCTGGTCAATAGAAAGGCTGTAGCTTCATCTTAGTCCTGTTGTCAAAATGGCAAGTCCTGCTGTCTGTCTTCTTAAAGAATCTTTAAACAAAAGTGACCTTTCCTTTGAAATGTCAGATGAAAACTATGACATTGATGGAGATTTAGAACTCAAGAAGTTTAGGAAAGTGATCCTCTGATAGGTCTATCCATGAAAGAAAATGTGATAGAGGAAGGTCAAGGTAAAGACTGAATGAGTAGAAAGTCATAGATTGAACCACTTGTCGTAATTACATCATATTGTCATTAAAATACATCCAAAGCTGCTGGGGGAAAAATAACTAAAAAATACTCTAGTGATTTTTCCAGTCAAAAAGGGCAGGAAATCTCATTTCAGCGTAATAATCCATGCTGATCAATTTCTATAAGCTTAACAAAGTATACAGTACTTATAATAGCCATTATGAGGAGGAGCATTATCGTTCACTATTCTACAGATGAGGAAACTGAGGTGCAATGGAGTTCTGATCTGCCTGGGTCACACAGTTCCTGGGCCAAAGTCAGAAACTTAAAACTATGGGTTTTCCCTTTCCTTCTATCTGCCTCCTTCATGCATAGGTCTTTAGCATGAAACATGCTCAGTCAGGTAAAAAATACAATGCAGGTAGGTATATCTAAAATATAGTTTCATTTCTTAAAGTTCATAACAATGAGAGATAATCTGACCTGATAATAATGTATGGGGAGGCACTGGATGAAGACTCCCCCGGGAAAGGCAGAGAATGAGAGGCAGCAAAGGGGATGGGAGGGGTTTCTCGGAGAAAATGAGGAACTCGGGAATCCCCTAACCTTGTTCTTTGTTTTCCCCTCTGTAGGATTAAGTCTATCTTTTCTACCTCACTATGTATCTACCTCTGTACCAAAATTATTTCCTTTTTTTTGTTATTGTGAGCCCGATCTTCTGCACAAGCAGAGGTGGGGGACAGACCAATGAGAATGAGAAAGTACCTCCCACATCAGAGCGTGTGCCTCATCCTCTGCACCATCAGCGGTAAAGGACAGCAAGGCAGGGTGGTCTGAGACCTCTTTGTTTGAATTCACGCCCAAACAAGACTCTGCCCTTTCCCCATGAGAGTGGAAGGTGGACCTAGAACTCACTCTCATCCCTTTGTCCTCTTCCCTCGCTGAGCTTGTAACCCAGTTCTCATCCAATAAAAGTCAGGGACGATGAAAGAATGTATCTTTACGATACTCAGGGTATAAAAGCTCAACCCCCGAAGGGTTGAGCGGCCTCCTTTTACTGACCTGCTTTGGGGAAGGACGCCCCCATTCCTGGAATCGGTAGTAAAATATTGCTGTTCATCGCAAGTATTCCTCTGATTTTTCTTTCTTTAATTGGGTAAGTAGTTTTCTAACCCACACAATAACAATAACAATAACAACTAGCACTTATATGACATGTTGAGTTTTACATTGCACTTTACAAATATTATCTCATTTGATCCTCACAACTCAGAAAAAAAAGTTGTTAATATCCTCATTTTGCAGACGAGAAGCAAAGGTTAAGTGACTTGCCCAGGGTCACACAGCCGGTCAGTTTCTGAGGCCAGACTTGAACTCAAGCCTTCCTAATTTCTCTGACTCCTGTCTTAATTCTCGTTTCTCATGAACCTTTCATGCAAGCTTGCCCTTGTATTACAGTATTACGCAAGAGCAAATAACCCTATCAAGGAAAAGCTTACTACACAAATACCGTTTTCTCCTGGCCCGTGAAGAAGACTAGTTCTTTGTACTTGAGTTTTCCAGGTCTTGAGTTCAGATTCAACCTTATTTTGAATAGCTGCCCCATCTCTAGCCTTCCTTACCATAACTCAGCTGCCTTCTCACCCTGGAACTTCCCTTTGTCCCTGCGGTCCTCTTCTCCCATTGGTAAGTTTCTCCCAAGACCTCCACTTTGGGGAGGGGCCAAGGCTAGCCAGTTTCCATTCTCCTCCTGACTCTGTTCCTACTTTCTGTCTTCACCACCATGTCCCCATATAGATATCTCCCACCCACCCCTGCTTTTCAACCCTCTTTTATGTGTTGTTTTCTCCCATTAGAATGTAAGCTCCTTGAGAGCAGGGATTGTCTTTAGTTTTGCTCATATTTGTAAGCCAAGGTTTAGTATATTGTACCTGGTACAAAGTAAATGCTTAGAAAGCCCTTCATAACCTGCCGAGGGCCAGTTTTCCAGTCTGACCCTTCCCCCACACTTTGTAATGCAGTGACACTGGCCTCCATGCTATTTCTCAAGCAAGACATTCCATCAGCCAACTCCAGATATTTTCATTGGCTGTCTCCCAATTCCATGCCTTAAATATTCTCCCTCCTCATCTCTGCCTTCTGATTTCCCTGGCTTCCTTCAAGTACCAGCTAAAAATCCCACCTCCTAGAGTAAGCCTTTCCCAGTCCCCTTTCATTTTGGTGCCTTCTCTCTATTTATTATTTTCAATTTATCTGTAGATATCTTGTGTGTGGGTCAGAAAACCCCACTTACCCAATCAAAGGAATGCAGAAGAGCACTTGTGGCTGGACAGGAATATTTATTCTTTTTAAATACCCTGGAAGCAGGGAGGGACCCCTCCCCTCCGCATGTTTGAAGAAAAAAAGGAAAAGCCCCTCCAGAAGCCCTCTTTTAAAAAAGCCTGAGAGTCATAAAGTCACAAAAAGTACATTCTTTTTGTCGTATCTAACTTCTATTGGGTGAGAGCGAGGGTACAGACTCCGTGCAGGGAAAGTCAAAGGTGTCTCTGACTTCTCATTGGAGGAGGGGCGGAGTCTTGTTTCGGGGCGAATTTAAACAAAGAAAAACTCGTCCTGCTGTCCCGCTATCCTCTGCTTCTGCTTGAGCAAAAGGTGGGGCGCACACTCTTACGTAAGGAGGCAGCTCCGGTCCTCTATCGATTTGTTCCCACCCTATTCCCAAACAAAAGTTCCAGTCTGCATTCCGGTAATTAAATGAGACCTGTCAGGCTTCTAGCCCACTCTAAACAAAAGTTCCGATTTGCATTCTAATACTGCCTTTTGGAGAGTCTCAAGCTTAAAAGCTCTCCATTCACTTGTGTGTACAGTTATTTGCATGTTATCTCCCCAATTAGACTAAGCTCCTAGAGGGCAGGGACTATACTTCATAAGTCTTTGAATCTGCAGAGCTTACTACTACAGTGCCTGACACACAGCAGTTCATTAATAGATGCTAGTTGACAGACCTCATACCATATACATTTAACAAAAAGACATTTATCATGTCTAAAACAATTAGCATTTCTAACAAAAAATTTAATGCTAAAATTTTCACAGTCTCCATCTGACAGGTATATGAGCTTTGAACTCTCATTTTAAGGATGAGAGTTTTCAACTCATCGCTAATAGAAAACTTTTTTTTTAATCCACTAGCTTATAACTTGTGATATTTCTTTTCAGTCTGGGCTAAAGTTTACCTATGCATTATTCATTTTAAGAAAAATTTTAATTAGTTTTTGTTGTTATTGGGTTTTTTTCTTCTGAGCATATTAAGAATGCAAGCATTCTTTCTGGGAGTATGTTTAACCTAAGGAGTTAAAGAAAGTGCTTACAAATTAATGCTGCCTTTTTGAAACAAGTTTATTCATTAAAATAGGCCCTGGCAGTGTACTTACCCCCAAAATGCTTTTATTGGGAGTTCATCCTAATTACTATAGAAATTTGAAAACAAAACAGCTTTGAAAAAAATAGTCCATATTCCCAACATGCCTTCTCCCAAGTGGTCTGTATTAGTTATGGTCTACTGCCTAACAGAAGCAGTCTGTCAGAATTGCCTTTTTTTTTTTTTAACATGGAGAGGCAGCATGGGGTAGTGGGTAAAGAACTGGGATCAAAGCCAGAAACACCCAAGTCCGACTCTTGCCTCTAATATGTCCTGACTCTATGATGATAAGCTGCTGAATAGTTGCCGACCTTCATTGGTAGAAGGAGTTTCCTCACATGTGAGTTCCCTAGGCCAGTGAAATCCCAGCTCCAGTTGCTATTCTATCCCTAGTGAATAAGTGACAACTCATGTTCTCTCACCCATTTTTCATGCTTCACTGTCCATATTATATAAGCGTCATGACCAACATTTTCTGAGTGCCTCTCATAAGCAAAATACTAAGGATGCAAAAAGATAAAAGATATGGTCCCTGCTTTCCCAGGGCTTGAAAGCCTAATGGAGGAGGCTGGATAAACTACAATATAAAAGGAAGGGCATGCCAAATAATGCCCAGAAAAAAGCTATGGGAGTGTAGGGAAAGAAAAAAAAATCACTTGGGCTAAGATTGATCGTAGAAGATTTCCTGGAAGATATGGAACTTGATGAGAGAATAGAATTCAGGTAGAAATTAGTTGAGGGAAGGCCATTCAAGGCAGGGAGTATGGCAGGAAAAAAAATGCATAAAAGGTTCATTTTATGAAATGCATGAGGTTCTTTGAGGCTAATGAAAATGTTTAGTTCTGCTAGGCTAAATGATTTGCATAAGGGAAGAGATGGTGTTATATTGGAGACATAGATGGGGCCATGATCTAGGGGCTTTGATGTCCCTAGATATGAAGTTTGTTCTCTTTCCTATAGTTCAGAGAGAATCCCTGAGGCATACTGAGCTGGGGTTTGACTATGCAAAATGGCATTTTAGCATCAGTGATATGCTTGTTGGATTGAAGACAGCAGAGACAAAGCTGCTATTAGGGGGCTGGAAACACCTTGAACTTTCTTAAAAGACTGGGCTCCAACAGTATAGATCTATGCAAATATGTTCATAAGTCTAATGAGTCCTGTACTATCCCATAATCTCAAAACCCCAGAGTTGAAAGGGATTTCACAGAGTCCACCTTGCACCTGGAATAAGAATTTCCCCCCTACAATAAGTGACCCACAAGTGGTCACTCATTCTTCACTTAAAGTTTTCTAGTGAAAGAGAAACCACTCCCTCCAGAGGCAGCCTATTTATTTTACTTTTAGATACTTTCTGTTAGGAAGTTTTCTCTATAACAAACTCAGATGTCCACCCCAACTCCTTGTTCTGCCTTCTGGGACCAAACTGACAAATCCCCATTTCCACACAGCAGACCTTCAAATTGAAGATGGAAATCATGTCTCTTAATCAACAACAAGTATTTGTTGTATTGAATCCCTATTTTGTAAATGAAGAAACTGAGACCCAAAAGAGATGTATCCAAGATTGCAAGGACAGTTTGACAAGTGGACCATTTCATCATTCCACACAATAACATGGGCTAGAAATTTCTGAACTCTTGAAAGGATCAAGCTTTCTTTTTCTTGGAGATAGTCACAGTCTGGCAATTCTGACGCTTAAAAGTTTCCACATTCATCTAACTTCTGATTGGAATGTAATAAAGGATCGGTTCTCTTAACTTCAACAAATAACTTACACTGAGCCACACTAAGATTTTTCCTTCTTAGTCTACTGGCAGCACTTAGCACTATGGCCCAAGTATATGTCCTAGAGTTCAATGCCTGCCAAGATACAGATCAGTTCCATTCGCAGAGATATTTCCTTTCTACAAGTCATGATGTGGCAAATCAAAACTCTTCGCTACCTGTAATGCTCAATTATAAACTTGCTTAAGGCTTCATTTAGTATACTGATACCAGTTGGAGAAATGTTCAGGTCACTAACGGAAAAACCACATTCACTTGTACATCCTTGCCTCTGGATCCACATGCAGTAGTATCTCCACTATCAAAATCTTTCTTCTATGAAGTCCAGACATTTCTACAATCTAGATAGCTTTGATCCAATCTTAACTGGTATGAAGGAATATTAATTGGGAAAAGGGAAGAATCACATTGTTAGTGTCATTACCACACCAACAAATGAAAGACCATGTACCAAGCTTCAGAGTGATTTCTAAATCTCTAAAACCTCATGAGGTTCTGTTATCATGGAACCTTTGACTGAAATCAGTGTCCTTTGTACAACACAGATTAGGTAAGTGTCACTCCCATCCTTGATTAGTGCAACACATGACTCTTTGGAATCACCAAAGAGAAGTCGTCAACAAAATCCTACTTACTATTAAATATCTACTATGTGCTAGGCACTGTGCTAAGCACTAGAAGAAGGCAAGGTCTGCACTGAAAGGGAGCCAAGATTATAACTCTACATCTTTAGTCCCTTTTATAATGTCAGTCCAACAAAGGATCTAGCTCAGTTCCCTTAAAGTTTTTCATGGATTACACCATTTACACATTATACAACCAAGACCTCAGTGCTATACGTTGAACCTGGCTTCGCTTGGGAAGGACTCAATGTGAAGGTATTTTTATCAAGAGTCCCATGTTGTAATATTCTATCCCTAAAATGCAGGCTGGTCCTTGAAAAGCAAAACATTCTTGAGAAATCAAGCTTCCTCACATGAGCGAGGAGAAAGACTGTGAGATGGGTGCTAAAACTAGTGAGAAAGATGAGAGCATGGCCTGGAGGTCAATAGAGTATAGTAACAAGGACAGGAAGAAGGTATTTAAATGGATGACATTAGTGGTTGGGGTTAGTGGTGAATAGGTGAACAATAGAGATAAACCAAAAGTAAAGCCATATATCATATATGTATGTATGTATGTATGTATGTATGTATGTATATAAGTATGTAGGTATATATGCTAGATATGATATGAACCAACAAAATACAACATTCTAATTCTTGGAAAATATTTAACATGTAATATGTACAGTAGTCCTTTGTTAATCAAATTGCCTAATTAGTCTGATACCCTAATTCTAAGACCAGAGAAGACCTTTCTATAATAGCCTAAAATATTCAAGATGACAGAAAATAAACTTTCAAAAGATCTCAATCTTCTTCCCAACGACATTGTCACTGTATCAATGGCACTTTTTTCCCCAGCATTTTGTCAGGGCATTCTGAATTTAAATTTGATCCCTGTCCCCCAACTTATTTGTCTTTCTCCCATATTTTTTGCAGTTTTGTCCACTTTTCAGCTTTCAGTTAAACTCTTTAGTTAAAATTGAAACATATAGGTGATTAACTCCCACACTGATAGTAATAGCTAAAAAATATTCAGTGCTAATGACCCATGTTCTTTGCTCTTGCTTTCAATCCCACAGAATCATAAATCCCAACTCCCCCTCCTCTGCCCTTCAAAATTCAATGCCAGATGCAGATGGAGAGATTTTATTTCACCTGGGAGGTAAGGCAGTGAAGTCATTCCATGGGGGGAGAAGCAAATAGAGCCAGCTTCATCTGAACCATTTAACTCAACTGTTCCCCAGTGAGGTACTTCCTTGGCCCTGGTATAGCTGACAACTGAAAAGGTGCCTAGCACAGCACTTGTGTTAGACATTTGTGGGCCATTTTATTAGCAAATAGTTAAGGGCCATGGAAGAATTCAGTGAGTCAGCAGAATTCAGTCTCGGATGACTTTGAATCAAGGATTCAGCATATTTCTAAAATAAAGAGAAGACAACATCTAAAATGGATTACAATCAGAAGCAGAGGCTGAACAGACTATGGATAAATGGCATGTCAGATCATTTGGTAAGGATTTTGTGTCAGTCTTTTTTTTTTTTTTTTTTTTGGTGTGAGTTAGTAAGGACCAGACTCCAATGCTTATAACAGAGAATTTTGCTATCTCCCTTTCCTAGTCTCTTTTCCTTATCCTTTTTTCTTTCTTTCCTTTTCTCTCCCTTCCCACCTTCGACATAGTACACGATACTCATAAAGAAAGGATGAAAGAAAAGGACCTATTGTTAGTGGAATTGGATTGCTTAAAATGGAAAGAGCAGCAAATCAAAAAATCCAGAGGCAAGCATAATAGAGAGATGGCTGAAAATTGGTAAAATTTGCTTGTGGTACCTATGTGTCCTCCTTCCCCTTCTTCCTTTTCAGCATTGCCCCTAACTTCCCCATTCCCCTATACATATATACTTCTGACATAGCCCAGCACCTTCTCTGGCCCCCAGTGACTTGTGTCTGCCCCACTCTCTCTAGAAAGAGTTCACTGACATTTTCATGAGCCCTTCCAATCTCCATCAAAACTTACCAATTCTATGCCCTATTCTGTCAAGGCTTTTATTTTCTAGTGACTTAATAAACTAAAACATGCTAAAGGATTAGTGTATAATCCTTATAGAAGCATTCGAGGAGGGGCTTTCAAAGCTTTACCCCCAAAAGAATGACTTGAACCTCTTCAGTGTCCATCATATTACATCCCACATGCAGCCACCTAGTCTAGTTTTGCACACTTTTTTCTCATTAGTAAAGTGCTTTGAGAGCTGGGTTAACAGATGAGCCACAAATAAGAAAGTTTAGATGTCTACAATTTATTCCTGGTTCTCTCTGTTTTAATACTTAATCTAGAACAAATTAATCAATATTTCTGCACTTCCATTTCTTCCATTCCAGAAAAGGGAATTTCCTTTTACTTGCCAACTATTACATCATCAAAAATAGGAAGGTCTTAGACCTTCCTTCTAAAATTTTTTATCTTTATTAAATTCCTTAGTGTCCAAAGTATTATAATTGATTGGTGTTATGATTCCATCCTAGTCTGTTTAGGCTAATTCAATATTTCAAAAATGATATCAAATAATGGACAAATATGTGAAGGCTCTGTGATTTCATCAGCATAGGTAATTCCCAAGAAGAAACTCTTTTTCGTCAACATATGTTGCAACCCACCCAAGATGCAGGACATAAACCCTAAGGAATAGCCTGAGATAAACAGAAGCTTAAACTACTTGCTCAAGGTCATACAGTAAGTACTAAAAGCAGAATTTGAACTCCCATCTTCCTGATTTCAAGTCTAGTATTCTATCCACTCTATCACATAATTGTCAAACTAATACCCACATCAAATGAGTGTTAATCTACAAAAGATGAGGAACCCTCATGGGATGACTCAGTCTCATTCCAGATCTCAGATGTATTGAGTTCACAAAAAATACCAGATGCTAACACCCCTTTCACTTGTAAATTACAAGACTTTTTTGAGCGATGCAATAGCTTCTCACTAGCTATATGCATATGTGTAAGGTATGTATATAGATAAGATATATAGGTAAGGTAAGATATATACATGGGACAATTAGATGATATGGCCTTTAAGGTGCTAGACAATTGGATTGGGAGTCAAAAGCTGCAGATTTGAACTTACCATCCATGTGACCATGGACAAATCTAACTGGGCAAGAAGGTAGACCGTCTCTGGGCCTCTGTTTTCTCGTCTTGAAATTAAGAAGGTAGACTTAGTGCTCTCTAACATCCCTTCCAGCTCTACAGTACTATGATTTAGTATGGGCAGATTGACACTAATGTCACAATCAGGTTTTCTACCATCACAGTATAATCTAAACAGTATCACAGTATGTTAGCTGCCCACAAATCTCTCATCCTCTGCTGTACTATGGTGCTTCCCTCCTTACCTATTTATTATGAAATTCCCATCATTAAGGTCACCAGACAGTTTAGACAACAAAGGCATAGGTGTTCTCTTCACAAGGACATTCTTAAAACATGAATTAGCATAGTGAAATCCCTTGTTTAAGCATAGAGGGTAAATAAAAGTTCTCTACTGAGAATTGACAAAGTGAATGATTATTAAACATACCAACTCCCAACATGAACAACTCTGTTTTTATACAATAAACAATATGCCATGTAATTTAATCCAAATCTCTTCCATGTCAAATGTTTTCAACTCAGTCCTCCTACTTTCCTATTTTATTCAGGCCTCATGGAAATTTATCTAATTTTAATGGGTAAGTTATAGAATCACTGAGTTTGAAGGAACCTTAAAAGTGAACTAGTTTGCCCTTCAATTATACCTTCATTTCAAAGCTACTTAGATGCAAAATTTGGACTAGAACCCAAGTTTCCCAATTCCTTATCCCATGTTCTTTCCATTATTCAATGCCAGACTTTGAGATACGAAATTAAATTTTATAAATTTTCCTGAATTGTATCTATTTTGTAAATCAAGTAATATCTGGTACTGTGCAAACTAATACAAATTCATTATTTTCTCCCTAATTAAAAATGTTGAACGAGGTGCTCTAAGGATTAATATTTTTCCATCTTGTTCCAGAATATATGTTTTGGTTTGATTTCTCATACTTATCAGGTAATTTGACAAGATCAGAAATCCTGCCTCCTTGACAACATTATTTTTAGAACTGATATTTTAATCCAGCAAAAATAAATGCTGATCTGTTCCTAGGCATGACACACAAATGACATTTAAAACCTTGGGATCAGTTAGAGGAAAGGAAAAAACTTATACGTAGAAAGAAAGGGATACATTGTTGGCACTCCATTGGTAGAATTAATACGGCTCATTTCCTCCATTAGATTGTAAGCCCATTAAGGGCAGAGACTATCTTTTTGTTTGTGTGTATATCTCTGGTGCTTAGAAAGCACTTAATAAATGTATCTTGCCTTGTCTTCACTTCTTTTCTATGGTTATAGAGTGTAACCCACACCAACTCAGAAATCTAGTCACCTAGCATCTCTTAGTGACAAGAAACAGTAGGTGAGTAATACTATTGTGGAAAAATAACCAACTCTAAGGCATAGAAAAGATCAGTTAGTGGATTCATTTTCATAAAGACACACAATACACATATGTGTGTATGTGTGTGTAAACATCATGTATATGTGTGCATATATGTGAGTATATATGTATATAAACACATGGATAAATGGCATGATACTATTGTAGTTAGTTTAAACAAAAGAGTATTCTATCAATATATGAAGTATTTATTCTCACAACAAAATATCTTCATATTTTTTATGAATAAATTGGCCCAGTTGGAATCAGGAAAGTTTTCCATAAAGGAAGTACTGTACTGTGTCATCAGCTGAAAATAGCTAGACCATTTGAGAAATATGACTACAATGGAATATTATTATACTATTAGTAACAGTAAATATCAGAAATATATAAAACTCTGAAAAGGCTTGAATGAACTAAAACAGAACAAAGAAATCAAAACCAGAAGAACAACAGCAATATAAAAAAACAGCAACATAAATTAAAAGACATCTGAATCCAGACAAAATGTGATGACCAATCTTGGTCCTAGAGGGCAGTTGATGAAATAGACTTCCCTCTTCTTGAGTCAATATAATGTTGTCTATGCTG
>CM053585.1:502512153-502606856 GCA_028646515.1 Pseudochirops corinnae
TTTTGAGTTGCTTTCCTTTAGAAAAGCAGATCTAAGAACTTGTGCTAGCAGCGGTCCTGGGTGTGCTGGAGTGCTTGCTGATACAAGATGTAAGGTACAAGTAAAGTAAAGAGACTTTCCCAAGTCACACAGTATCAGAGACAAGACATGAACACAGAACCAACACTATTTTAGTTCATTAGCTTACAGTCTGTATGTTTACCTGTACAGTGATGAGTACAATACAAGAAAAGGAAGATATTTTTTTAATACAAGGTGATGGGACAAAGGAGATATCCATACAGAACAATCTTCAGAAAAAGCACAGAAAGTAAACAAATGTAATTCTTAGTCCTTGTATATTCACTGGGCCAAGACGATGAGTAAAAATATTCCTGGCTCCCCAACTCCTACTCTTCTTCCCCTCTCATTCAGGAGACTACCTTAACATGGAGAAAGAATAAAAATATCTCACCTTCCCACTCCTGACCTGGTATGTTCACTGAGCTGGAGAATCCATCCCTCCATTCCCCTTCCCACACCATTCTGGGTATACAGAAATGCTCAATAACTGCTATAATCACAGTTATCTTAAGATTAATATTAATTTAATTAATCATCTTTAATCAAACTAGTTTCTTATGACAGAAATAAATAGAGTGATCCAGACTTAAGGTGACAGCCAAATAAAACTGACTTGCTGGAAAGTGAAAGCCAAACCAAGCTAAGAAGAAACTATAGTCACTGGAAATCAATTATTTAATGTATAAAGGAAGGAAGGAAGGAAGGAAGCTAGACTTAGAAAAAAAATGCTAGCCTTTGGTTTCAAGTACATCATTCATTATTTTCAGCCTCAGAATACAAGTACACATGCTGTTGCCTAAACAAACATTTAAACTGCATTCTAATAAATGGCTCTATGATTTCCCAAGATTAATATTTGCTAGTTCCATAGCCCAGGCTTTTTTCCTCTGCTAAAGGAGCAAAGGACACTAAAAATAGGTATAGAAATCTATTGCATGAAAATCATTTCTCATCAGAAAAACTGAGAAATTGCTGTGACAATATTAATAATATTTTCAAGTTAAAATTGCCAGTTTGGTGACCTTTCTGTGCCTCAGTTTCTTAAATTGTAAAATAGATATCAAAATCATGATAAAAGGACAGGTACTAGACTTCTGATTTCACTGATATAGGGAATTTCCTAGTGAAGAAATTCCCCTACCAATACAGTTTAGTACTTTCTGTGAATTTTATCCTCTTGTAAAATTATTTAAAGCATTGAGAGGTTAAATGTTTGCCCGGGCTCACGCAGTCAGAATGTGTTTAAAGGCAGGCTTTGGAGCCAGTTCTTTCTATATATATACAGCATGGCCTATCTTATTAGTGATCATAACTGACATCCTGTCTAAAGCCTTTTATGTACAAACAATTCTCACAATTTGGAGTTAGGTAGTTTTTACGTGTTTATTGGATTTTGCTTTTTTTATTGAAAAGGCAATGGCTACCTCAAAATGATAACAATAATAAAAATATTGGTGTAGCACTTTGAGGTTTACAAACATACATTACCTCATTTGATCATCACACCAACCTTATAGTGGAGGTGGTATTATCAGCAGCATTTTACAGATGAGGCTGAGAGGTCAAAGGACTTAACCAGAGTCAAGCAGCTAATACTTGTCTAAAACGAGATATACTCTCAGATCTTCCTGACTCTAATTCTATTCCTCTACCTCTTCAGCATTTTGGGGGTCTCCTTTACTAAGCTATTGACTCATTTTTTACTATATTTTGCATCACTCTCATTTTTCTTTTCAATATTTCCTCTACTTCACTTACCTCATTTTCAAAATCTTTTTGAGCTCTTCCATAGCCTAAGACCAATTCATAGTTTTTCTTGGAGGCTTTGTATGTAGGAGGTTTACCTTTGTTGTCTTCTTCTGAGTGTGTTTTGATCTTCTTGTCACCAAAGTAAGATTCTGTAGACTGGGGGTTTTTTTCCATTGTTTGCTCATTTCCCTGCCTGTTTCTTGACTTTTTTACTCTTTGCTAACACAGGGCTCTTCTTCCAGGGTGGAGGGCACGCTGTCCCAAACTTCAGGGGTTTTATGTAGCTGTTTTCAGAGATGCTTCTAGATACCTGCAAGTTTTCAGTTCTTCCAAGGTGGTATGATCTAAGGGGAGGTGTTTACTCCTCTCCTGGCCTGTGCTCTGGTCTGTGAGTGACAACAAGCACTCTTGTCTGCCCTAGAACTGTGAGGAGGGTTCCCTCTCTACTGCTGTCACAAGCTCTGCTATGCTAGTACTCCTCCTCACCCTAGGCCTGCAACCCAGATCCAAGTATGGGCAAAGCAACAGAGTCCTGCCTCAGTGCCAGCAAAGAGACCCCTATAATCTCCTTCTGAAACATTTTTCAGTCCCCTTACTGTTTGTGGGCTGAAAGGTCCAGAAACAGCTACCACAGCTGCTGTTCCCAATGCTAATTTAGTCGTTCCCCAAGGCCTGCTCCTGGTTTGCTGGGGCCACAGCTTTGTTGGGGCCAGAGCTGGGCTGTGCTCTTCACTTACCCAGGTCCGACAAACCCTTCCCACTCACATTCTAAGCTGTCTTTGGCATTTGTGGGTCGAGAAGTCTGGAAACTGCCACAGCTGCCAGTGATTCAGTCCCCTGAAGCCTGTTCCTGGTTTTCTGGGGCCCCAGTCTGTGCTGGCACAGCCTACACTGAACTGTAGTCCTCTCTCAGCCTGGCACAACAGACCTTTCCTGTCAACCCTCCAGGATGTCTTGGGCTAGAGATTTGCTTCACTCTGTCTTTTGGGGGGTTCCACTGCTCTAGAATTCGTTTAGAGCCATTTTTACAGGTATTTGTAGGGGTTTGGGGGGAGAGCTCTGGAAAAACCCTGCTTTTACTCTACCATCTTGCCTCCACTCCCTCCATTACTCTCTCTATGTCCCCTAGATACCTATTTAATAAAGAGCTTTTTATCTTTCCTCCCATGCCCATCTTCTTTTGAACTTCCCCATTTCTGTCAAGGGCATTGTCATTCCTCCAGTCATCCATGTTCATAAACTCAGATTCTTCTCCACTATTCACCAGAACCAACAAGCTGCCAAGTCTTGCCAATTCTATCTCCATAGCACTATCTGCAGCGTTCTCCTTCTCTTTACTCATATCTGTACTTTAGTATCCCAACAGGACTATTGCAATAGCCTCCTCCCTGTTCTTCCTGCCTCAACATCTTCCCATTTCCAATCTATGTTCTAAACAACTGCCAAAATGATACTCCTAAAGGATGGGGTCGACCATGTCACTCCCCATCTCAAAAACTTCTAGCAGATCCCTTTGATTTCTAGGAGAAAATACAAATTCTTCTGCTTGGCCTTTAGAACCCTCCTCAGTCTGTTTTGACTCTACCTTCCAGACTCATTATATTTTTTTCTCTCCATTATATACTCCTTGGACTGACTCTTTTCCATGTAAAACATCTCATCTCCCACACTTGTGTCTTTGCAAAGTTGTCCCAAATGCGAAGAATGCAGTTGTTCTCTTCTCATCTCTATCCCCTAAAAATCTCTAGATCTTTTCAAAGCTAAAGTTCACACAGTTAATAAATATTGGAAGTGAGATTCCTGATTCTAAGCCCAGTACTCTAACACACCAAGAGGTAGATTGTACAGATATGGAGGCCAGCCTATGTCAAGGACAGAGGCAGGAGAAGAGTTTTAAATGACAAATAGAGGTTCATATCAATGAAGTATTGAGGTAAGAATCAAATACAAGCCTTCCAACACAAACTTTTGTGTCCTTTCCACTGTTAGCTATTTTTGTAAGCAAATTATCTCATGTTTAATGGAAATCAACCTCTTTTCACAATCTCATGCACTAACCCTGCATGGACTAGTTTTTGCTGTCCTGGTCCAGAAAGTACAAATCACATACTTGTATTTTCAAAGCACCATACAAACTTGGTTCAATCATTTCCCACAATCGCACTGCGTAGCAGGCAAAAGGTATTATAAGCTCTCTTTTAGAGATGGTAATTAAGATACAGAAATTAAAAAGTGACTTGTTCAAGGGCCCAAGGCATCAGCCAAAATGTAGGCCAAGGTCCCGATTCTTTAAAGCAAAGGAAACAAGTGATGGCAAAGTTAGGCAAAGGGATGTACTCCTGCACCCTTTCCTCCACCTCTAAGAATTCCTTTCTTTCAAAGATCTGCTGAATTCCTACCTCCTGCATAAGGCTTTTCCTGATTCCCCCAGACTATAGAACACAAACACCAAAATTACTTACCATTTACTTCATACATAGTTAATATATTCTCATAATGTACGTGTCATTTTCCCCAAAAGAAGCTTCTTGAAAACAGGGCTTATTTCTTTTTTTCTTTGATCTCGAAGGGCTGGCATGGGGGTTGCCAAACTATCCCCCCAATACTACCTATTTTCATAAAGCCAGTGAGATAAGGATGACTTTTACATTTTTAAATCATTTTATTATAATCATGATTTTTATATTTTCAAATAAAGTTTTATTTTACTTTAAAATGTAAAAACTATTCCTAGTTTAAGGACCATACAAAAAGAGTCATAAGCCCAGTCCTCAAGGTAATAGTTTGCCAACCACTGGCCATGAATATGGTAGGCACTTAAAAATGCTTTCTCTCTTAATTGATTAGTAATCTCTGCATAGTATGAAAAAACCTACAAAGACAAGGAAGCTTTTAGAAACATTACAAAGCAGTCATACTTCTTTACTTTATAAGCTTTAAAAGGTTCATGGGGATCCATCTGCAAAGACTCTAATGACTACATTCAATGATGCTACTCAGGCCCACATTGTTACCACACAGTGGAAAAGCACTAATTTCTGATTGGTTCATTTCAATAAAAAAATGGCAATTTGTAAATTGTATGGCTCCATTTAGAGGGGAAAAAAGGGAATCCCAGTATATACGGAAAGTTTAGTCCTCATGCTCTTGGTTGAAAATTGTGTAACATTAGAAAAATCTGTACTGTGGGCAATATAACTACCCCTACTGAAGTGGTATTTCTGTAACTGATCAAATCCTTCACCCTTTTCATGATGGAAAAGGAGTACATCTAACTCACTGTACTGGGACTGTTTTCCCAGTTCCTCTGGTAATCTCTGCCATCACTTCCAACTCAACTTCTCTCTGTCTGTCTATCTGTCTGTCTGTCTGTCTCTCTCTCTCTCTTTCTCTGTCTTTCTCTCATACTGCAGAAAAAATTGTGATAGATGGCCAGGCAGTCTTATTCTCAGAAAATGAAGGATGACTCACTCAGCAAAGCCAGCCTAGTGAGTCAGAGGAATGACTCAGAAAATTCAGAAAGAAAATGACTTTTTTTAAAACTAAAATCATCCAAGGAGGATTATTTAAAAAGGGGTTTTCCTTCTCTCTCTCTCTCTCTCTCTCTCTCTCTCTCTCTCTTTCTCTCTCCATTTCTCCTTTTCTCTCTCTTTTTCCCTCCCTCTCTTTCCCTCTCTGTCTATCTCTTTTAATTGCAAGAGAACATTAAAGTTAAGGCATGAATTTAATATTGAACAAAAAGATGCCCTTTTAAATAGTGACTCACTGAATTTCTCACACTGGCCTCTCCTTAAAGACATCTAATTGTTTACTCCCAAACCAACTTTCCTTTTCCTGGCTCAGATAACTGGAACTGCATTAATCTGTTCTGAGTTGATTGATTAAATGTACAATTGCAATATGGATGTAGTTGATACAACAACAATAGAACAGACTAAAATACAAATAAAAATGATAAGAAAATCCAATCAGATTTTAATCAGATAAAGAGGCAAGTAGAATATCTAAGGAATTTCAGCAAAATATATCTGACCCAGAGTCACAGAAACAAAATGGTCCATGGACTTAATTAAGAAGGCCAATTTGCTATCATATATGTCTGAGTTGAGGGTAACTTAGAGATATTAGGACCATAGGGTCAGAGAAGGGCCCTTAGAAGGCTATGCAGCCCAACCCCCTCATTACGTAGATTAGGAAACTGAGGTCAAAGAGCTTGTTTGGCTAATCAACAAACCTTCACAAATACATGCACCAGAACCATTTTACAGCTAAAGAAACAGGGAACCAGAGGACTTAAGACACTGACAGCCAAGGTCCTGCAGTAAATTAGAGGCCAGAAGAGTCACATCTAGAAGTCAAATCTCCTAATAGCCAGGCTAGTCCTACTTTCACCATATCACACTTAGAATGGTAACTAACACAGGGTAAGTAGGTGTTTTTTGGAGAGTGGCATGCTTCCTGTCCACCATGTTCTTCTATCCCACTGCTCCTGTACTCTCTAGACTCTACTAGCCTCACACTGTACCATGAAGTTCAATGGCCCCCAATCCCTTATATACCCTATTCATCCATTATGGTACCCGTCTTTCAGAGCCCACCTTCATCTAAACCACCTCTTTCTGGGGACTAGGGGTTTGGTAAGTCAATTTGGTAAGTCAGGGAGAAGGGTAGACTTCCTGGGAGATAGGCCATCCCCTCAACATAACTGTACCAACTTGTAGCAGACTATCCTAGAAACCTTAATTATGACTTTCACCAGGGTGGCTCATGCCCTTTGCTGTATTCAGAGAGGAAGCCAAGGGTCTTGGTCATCCTATTTCAGGGAATGTCCTGAGATTTCTACCACCATTATATCTTGAATACTGAAATCTTCCCCACCTCCCAACACTCACCTGAATTTGTCCATAGAATTAGAATTGCTAGTTATGGGTCTGATCATATTACCTTACGACTTACCTTCTCTACACCTTAGTTGCTCTTCCTTTATTGTCTGGAGAAACTTACCTGGTAAAGCAGAATCCTATAGCTCTTGACTATGATTCTCATGACTTTCAGGTCCCTGGAGGCCAATTACCACCATGTAGAGAAATGGTACTATTCCCTAGCCAGTGACTGTACCCCTCACTCCAGGTACCAATTTTGAAAATTGTATTAGTGACAGGGAAGACCAAGAGAGACATGTGTATGGCTCAATAGAAACAAAGAAAAAATATCTCATAGAACAATCAATTGTTGATGGTGGATCAGAAAAAAATGTGAGCTTTTCTATTTTATTTCATATGACTAAATCTCAAAGGAGCCCTTTGGAACTCAATCATATGATGTTCTTGGCCTGGGACTATAGCAAGGCAAAGATTTCTTTGTCACTAACAATTTTACCTTTCTTTTCATTTATATTGTTCAGATCCCTCCCTTTTTTCTGGCAGAAAGGCTCATGTTCATCACAGAAGTGAGATTTTTTTTGTACTACCCCTTTTTATCATTTCTGACCTCACCAGTCACTGTTCACCATGTAAGATAACAAAAAGAGCTCTATCTGCCTCAGTCTCTTCATTTGTAAAATGAAGGCATTGGTTTGAATGCCTCTAAGGTCTTTCTAGGTCTAAATCTATAATACCATATGGGTAACTCGGATTTCTGAACTGTCCAGGGATGCCTGAACTGATACCTTTTATTCTTGATAAATTTCCTTATCTCAGGCATAGTGGACAAAATATTAGAAGGCAGGAGCATAGATGAAAAAATTGAAGAACATAGAGGTTAAATGATTTGCGCAAGGTCACACAGGTAGAAAGTGGCAGAACTAGGATTTGAACCTAGGTTCTCTGATTCTAAATTTTGTTCTACTCCCCACTACAGTCTCCCATTATCTAAGAGTTATCTCTACTGCCCCCACCACCGCTACCTCCTAGGAAAAAAATGGCAAGAGTTAAGTAAGACAATTTTCCGTCCCCTGGGATAGTTTCTCTACTTAATTCAATAAAATGAACACTTGCTGGGTGTTTACAAAGATGAAAAATAGCAATTCCTTACCTCAACAAGCCTACAATTGTAAGACCATAAATCTAGAATGGAAAAGGACTTCAGAGGCCATCTAGTCCAACCACTGTCTATACCAATGAACACAAGTGCTGGGAAGTCCTGCTAATGAATCTCTCAAGCCCAGCAATTCTTGGAAGACCAGAGGAGTTGTGATCTGCATCAATGGAGGGACTGTCCACACAGATAAGCCAATAATACCCAAACTGAAATTCTAAAGGATGAGCAAAACTGTGTTAAGTAAATATTTAATGAATACATACCCTTGCTAGTATATTAGTTTTAAGCCAATTTTATGAAAAACTAGTCTTAATTTTAATGTCCTATAAATATGCTTTAATATATTCACTGGGCCCACTTACATTATATATATGTATAGATAGATAGATAGATAGATAGATAGATAGATAGATAGATAGATAGATAGTGAATTTCTCCCCATTTCATAGTACTTTTGCACATTTTTAGTATATTAAGTGATTATAATGGTTTTGAGTTGTTATATCCATCTTTTATGAAATGTTATTTTTCAGCTCTCTGATTTAATTGATGCCAAATCCTTGGTCAGGAAAAAAAAAAAAAACCTCCCAATTACTAAATTGCTTCTATGGGAAAATGGGATGTTTAATGAAAATCTCTACAAAACAGTTTAAAGGTATTTCCATTTAGCAACTGTGTGGAGGGTAGATTCAGAAGGGACTGTCTTGGATGATTATAATATCCCTGCATACATAAATCTTTCAATGGTTTTTAATGTCAACCACTCAATAACCATTTATTAAGTGCCTACTCCATTCCAGGCATTGTGCTAAGCACTGCAGATAGAAAGAAAGGCAAGGGACAGTCCCTGCTCTCAGGGAGCTCACAGTCTAATGGGGTAGCCAACATGCAAACAACTGTACACAAAGAAGCTGTGGACAAATTGGATAAATTGGAGATACACAACAGAGGAAAGAATGGAACTAGGATCTTTTGAGCTGTCAGCTTCTCATCCAATACTCAGCAGCATGCATTAAGCATTTATTATGTGCCAAGCCAGGTGCTATATTAAATGCTAGGAATACAAATACGGGCAAGCAAAATGGTCCTCACTCTCAAGGAGCATACAAGCAACAGTGAGTATCTACTGTGTGCCAGGTTCTGTGCTAAGCCCTTTACAAATAATATTTCATTTCACCTTCACATCAACCAAAGGAAGTAGGTGCTATTGTTACTCCTATTTTGCAATGGAGAAAATTGAAGCAGACAAAGGTTAAAGTAACTTGCCCAGAGTCACAGAGCTTGTAAGTGTGAGGCTAGATTTGAACTCAGATACTCCTGACTCCAGACCTGACACTATGCCAAGTATCTGCTGGAACTATAAATTATGGTATACATTGGTAGAAGGAGTTTCCTCCCTGGAAGGTTTGAACTTTAAAAAGAAAAAGTTTACTATCACATTTTGTCTAAATGTTCCATGTGCTCATTGGCTTAGACTTTCTTCTGAAATTATGAAGTGTTTTCTTTCCTTCATTCTGTGCTCTGAGAGATTTTTCTCCTAGTCGGTTAATGAGACCTCTAGGTCTTTCCCACAATTTACCTCTGACTTTTTTAGTCTCACATATTTTTCTCTGACCTTCTTGTGGGTATACTCTCTCATCAATTTGTCTTGAGATGTTTTTGTTCTGTTCTAAACTTTGTAGGCCAATCCTGGGAACTACCCAGGATTCGAAGGGAACTTACATCAAGACAATGATAATACTAAAAGCAATGAAATCAAGGAACAAAAAGAATTCAGGTGTTGCACAAATACTTAAGTGCCAATATTATCCTGAAGTTTCTCTAATCTTCTCGAGGATGTCAATGAATCTACTATTGCAAAGTTGCATTGATCTAGAGCAGTGGTTCTCAACCTTCCTAATGCTGTGACCCTTTAATACTCTTGTGGGTGTATCTGCATGTGGGCGGACCCACCTGGAGACAGAGAGAGGAGCGGTGTCTCAGTTCCTAAGACCATCGGAAATACGTATTTAGGCGGCCCCTGTGAAAGGGTCCTTCGACCTCCAAAGGGGTTGCAATCCACAGGTTGAGAACTGCTGATCTAGAGAGTCAGCATGACTCAATGGATAAGGCCCTAGAGTTGGAGTCAGAAAGACCAGGGTTTATATGCTGCTTCAAATATTAGCTGTGTGACCCTGGGCAAGTCACTTAGCCTTGCTCTGCCTCAGTTTCCTCATCTGTTAAATGAGGAGGCTGAACTCTATGGCCTCCAAGAGCCCTTCTAGCTCTTAGTCTATAAGCCTATATATAACACTTCCACCATTTCTTCCAGGCCTTATCCATGTCTCTCTGTAAATGTCCCACTGAGGATGCATTCAGTGGAATAAAGATTTTCCTCTGATTCTTTTACTATTTCAAGGTCACCAGTGAAGGACTTTGGTTGTCCACATGTTATTCCTCAGTCTTGCTACCTGACCAACTCACCTCCTTTTCTAGACATCTATGATACTCTACTTTATGCCATTTCTCATGTATAAAGTCATTGTTGGCAATATGCTATTACTTCTTGATACCCAGCATGCAGCTCACCATTACCCACCAGACTACCTATAATGATGATACTTTGGGTATTGTGATGTTATAAGATTAGCAGTCATATAAAATTTCTAGTAGAGTGATACATGTTTGAGATTTATCTTTGCTACTAACTACCTAAATGATCTTGATTAAGTCATATCTTCAGTGCTCTTCAGTAAAATGAGGCTAGAGAAGCATGGCATAGCTCAAAGACCAAATGATTTGGAATCAGATGGCCTGGGTTCAAATCCTGTCTCTGTTCTTGTGTCCTTGTGTCTTGTGTCTTATGTGTCCTTACACAAGTTATCTCTCAATTAAAACAAGGCAATTGAACAAAGTGATCTCCAAGTTCCCTTACAGCTTCAGATTCTACAACTAAATGTTGATTTTCTTCTATTTAGGCATTATTGAAAATATTCATTAATAAGGTTCATAATAATGAAGGCTTGCCACCAATTTAATAAAACTCATTTATATTCAAATTAATTGTTCATGTTTGTCTTTCTTTTTTTTTCAAGCCTATCTCCATGTCTTATTGAGGGCTTTTTAATCTAGCTGACATTTCATCTACTTTCCTTCCATTTATCATATATTACCGTGTGTGTCTCACCCAGATCCAAAACAGTTTTCTCATATCCTCTTGATGTATGACTTTAAGCTTTATATACGTGAACAGAGGAAGAATGAGTGGGGAAGAGCCCTGAAGACTGGAACTCGTTGCTTCAGTTAAATGGCAAGCTAGAGCCAGAAACATGACCAGTGGCTGCATAGTCAAAATGCAGGCATTTTGCTTCAGCCAAGCAGAATCCATGTGGCATATCAAATATGGAAACATGCCTAGAACTTGGAAAAAAAAATGTTACTGTAACAGAAATCTTCCACAGTTCTAAGTCTTAGTTAACAACTTTAAGAAAATAGGTTCATTGGGTTATTGAATGCCAAATTGTTACCTCTGGGGCTATTGGTTTCTCTTCTGCTTATCCCCAAATGTATTGATTTTCTAAACTGTATGGGACAACTCAGGTTAGATTCCATCCATGGAGAAACTATAGGTCCCTGAAGGATGATAGGTACCCAGCTGGACTGACTTTAGCCTGGTGATGATATGATACATAAACTACTTGGAGATGTGACAGGATCATAGATTCAGACCTGGAAGGGATTTTAGGGGTCACTGAGTCTGACCCTCTTGTTTCATGGGTAAAGACACCAAGACAGCAAGAAGGTAAAGGAACTTGACCTAGATTACACAGCTAATAAGTGTCTGAGGCAGGATTTCAAGCGAAGGCTTTCTGGCTCCATCTGCTATGCCCCCTCTATGCCTTCAAGGATGGCTTGCCAAACCATAATGTAGGAATAAAAAAGTACACAAAATAAGGCTATTTGAGGCATATGCCATATGCTATAAACTTTGTCCACTGAAGTCCCTTGCTGCTTCATGATGGTGTAGAGGTTGCCAAAGCCTATGTCAGTGGAATTCAAACTCTGAGAAGTTCTCCCAAGCCAAACAATCTGTTCAGGTATGGTTCTGGCAATAGACTGTTTGTCATCTGAAGACCTGTATAACTGAGTTTGGAAAGGTTCATTACCAGAAAGCTGACAGTCAAGTGCTAATTTTTTCTAGACATAGCAACTCATGAAGACAGCCTACTTACTAAAGGTAGAAAGGAGCTGTGAAAGGAGCTTCCTTCACTCAGGTGAAGGAAGGAACATATTTCAAAAGATCCATCATTTCATTAACTAGTGGATCTTTTGAAACATGTCCAGTCCTTAGGTAGCATAGGGTAGTGAAAAGAGAGTTGGATTTCTCAAAAGATATGGGTTCAAATCCCTTCTCGGTCACTTAACTCTTTCTAGCTTCTCTCCTTTTTTTTAATCACTGGCAGTAATTCTGTGATTGAGTAGAAAGGTAGAGGGGATAGAAAAGCAAGGAGGTACTGGCAGGACACACAGTATAGACTAAGAGATAAGGACTTTTTGAGTAATATATCCATACCTCCTCCATGTACCTTCTCCATTTTCACATTTCCCAGTGAAAATGATGGAAAGTATTTCATTTGCATTAATGTTCTCTCCTATCTAGTCCAACTGAGATGATGATCTCATTATACATTGTTTAGCCTACTGGCTGAATCTTTTCCCACTTTGTGCTTAGAATGTACAAACTATATTTATTAAAGCTAGAGGTCTTTGCTTAAGCATTACTCCAGTGACCACTTAGCCTTTTGGTCCACTTCTCATTTCCTCTTAATACCTTTATTAGATATTATCCCTCTTCAACTTTCCACAATAACCCTCAGCAATCCAATCTACTCTGTTTATGAACTCCCATGTTTTGATGGCTCACTGGTTTTGTTAATTATAAAGATGACTCTCCTCCTATTCCAAGGGAGCCAACAATTCCTATAATTCCTCCTAGATCCATAAAGAGTAAATTTATTCTGGTACTAGAGACCAATGGCAGATCAGCATCATTTCAAATGACACTGAAAAGAGGGAATTTCCTATAACTGACCTGAGATTTGGGGCATAGGACAGGAAAACATTCTATTTAAAGACAGTCTTTATGAAAATTAACCTTCCAATTTATTTTTTTTGAGAGAGAAAGAGAGAGAGAGAGCCTTCATATTTGTCCCAGATGGGAAGTGTAGTAGTCACCTAACCTCTTCCGTTTTTCCGACTTAGACCAGTTCTGATTTCCTTATATAGTCTGGTATCCCGTCTCTCCAGCTCTTAGGGGCTCACCATATTTGTGCTGAACTTAGTGCAAACATTCAATCAGCTTTTGCTGTACTGCAGCTCAGAATTACTGAATTCAAGCAATCTATTAGCTTCAGTTTCTCCTAGGAGGAGGGATTAAAGGCATGTGCCACCATTTCTTCCCCCTTCCAATTGAATATTGGTAAATATGGATGAAATGGTACCTCACTTGAACTTTTAATTGTGCACTGGTTTGCCATTGTTTTAAAGATACACTGAAGTGTCATAGAGTTAGAACTGGAAGGGACCAATGAGCTTATATAATTCAACTCCTGAGGTATAGAGAGGTTTAGTAAACTAAGGTCACACAGTCAATAAGAGACAGAAGCAAGACTCAAGCACATCCTCTGAATCCAAATCCAGTGTCCTTTATAATGGATCCCATTGCTTGAATATTGGCCCTCTCTATTAGGTTATAAAATACGAGCAACCAAAAAACTATCATCAAAACTATTACTACTTTTGCGGCTTATGTAATTTGTAGCCATGCCAAAAAAAAAAAAAATGGTGAGCACTTGAAACAGAATGGTAGCCAAGAGGGTGGAAAAAAAATAGCTAAGAGATGCTGTGTATATGGAAGCAATAGAATTTGGTAGCTGGTTGGACTATATATTGACATGGGAGAGGGAAAAGAGTTGAAGATAACTCTAAGTTTTCGCCTAAGTCTATGGCAAGATGGTGTCGCTGCCAACAGGAACTGGGAAACTGAAAGAGGAATAGGTGAGGAGGTGATAATGAATTCAATTTTGTTTATACTGAGTTTTAGGTACCAGAAAGATATCCAAGTTGAAATGGATTCAGAGAACTCTAGTGTCCCTTCTAGGACTTATTTAGTTGATGAGGTGGGACTGAACTCAAGGGAAAAATTAAGGTTAATTGAACTAATGCTGAATGTGATAAGTACAATAGAACAGTGTCTGAAAAAGTATAATATGAGTAATCTGAAGAGTAAGAAAGCACTTTGAGCTGGAGGAGTCAGTGGAGGTTTCATAGAAGATATAGCCACCTAGTTTGGCCTCAAATTAAGAGAAGGACATCAAATTGTCGATGCTAAAAGGAAGGGAAGGGAAATCCATTCCAAGTAAAGAAGATAAAAAAGCACAGAAATGAGAGAGCAGTGTGAGAAAAGCGAGTGACAAATAGTCTGGTTTATCTGGAACATAAAGTGAGAAGGAAATAAAGAATTTATAAATAATTTTGATGGTTTCTGAGAAGAGTGATGAGATCAGAGCAGTACCTTAGGAAGACCATGTGGGAAATAATGTGAGGGGAGATAGAAGACCAGTGACAACTAAGAAGAGATGAGAGTCAAAAGGTAGATACGTAATAATAATTACAACTAGTACATATAGTGCTTTAAGGTTTGTAAAGTGCTTTACAAATTTTGTGAAAGATATGAATGAAAAGAGATAATATGGAAGTAGAATCAGTAACACTTGGTCAGAAATTGAATGTAGTGAAAGATGAGTCAAGAATGCCACTAAAATTTCAAGGCAGATGGGCTGGGAAGATGGTGGTGCCATCAAGAGAACTAGAGAAACTACGGTAAAGGGCAGATGGAGTGTGTCTGTGTGCGTCTGTCTCTGTGTATGTTGGGGGGGGGGTAGGAAAGATTGAGTTCAAATTTGGACCTGTTCACTTTAGAAAGTGAGACTGAAACTGTCTTCTCATGTGTTTGTTTCTATTTGAATCACCAACTCTTAACAGTGCCATAGCAAGCACAATACTTGTTAACTTGACGTGACACTCAGTGGTGGGCAACAAGAAGGAAGCTAGAAATACAAGATGGGAGACCTGGGTAGCGTTGGTTGGTGGAAAGGATAGATTTGAGAATCATCTACATAAAAGTAATCACTGAACCCTTGAGAAGGAGACCACCAAAGGAGAGGGTATAGAGAGGAGACAAGGACAGGATTTTAAAGGAATTTTACATTTAAGGAGTAAAAGATGAAAATCCAACAAAGAAGATAGAAAAGGAACTGATATTTCTTATTGAAGTCACAACCCTCACTCTTACCTACTATGTCCTCTGTTCTGTATCCAGAGCTACCAGCTTGTATTACCAAATGTCCCATGCTTGTTAGTGGTGTGTTCCATCCCATTCAGTTGTTTGAAAACTGTCTTCAAGTTGCAGGACACTGTAGCTCTGGCCTATTACATGCCTTAAGATAGCCAAGGACCTGGTTCTTAAACTAAAAATGACTTGCTCCTCTCGTTTCAATTCATTCACATGATTAGGTTATTTCATAGTAATGATGAAAGTAAATGCCCCCATTCCAAGTATACATTATGCTGAACCTTGGGCGAGTTCAGCAATCAGAAATTAGACTTTCTACATGAAAGAGAATAAGCGGTGAATTTTTCATATACCAGATTCCAAAAGGGAGCAAGGGAAATGGTCCAGTGCCTCTTAACAGCATGTGGGTGGACTTTGTTCAGGGTACAGTTGTGCTAGCACCCACATTTTAATCAACTGAATTCACACTGATCAGTGTTATTACAGTGAATGCTAATTAAATGGATTGTGCCTTGACACCTCAAATAAAGTGTTACCAAATTCAGCTCCAAGCTGCTGGGATCCAATTCTTCTGAAAGCTACAATTTGCATAGAGGCTCCCTCGATAAGGAATTATTGTTGTGCTGTTTTCCCACAACAGAGGATGAATAGAAACAGACCTGGGTAAGTGGCAAGACTACTGGGAGGCATAAGCAAGAGTTTGCTGTAGAATCATTTGTACTTTAGCCACAGGAACGTGGAGCAAACTTTAATGAATAAGCCCCAGGGTTGACAGGGAAGGGAATGGAGTTCCAGTGCAAACCTGACCACCAATGAGTTGTATGACCTTGAGTAACACTCCTCTGAGGCACAATTTTGCAACCAATAAAATGAGGAGATGAAACTACATCCTGCCTGAGGTTCCTTCAAGCTCTTAATAAATAGGAACCTATGACATCTTCTCTATGTGTAAACAATGGTGGCCCCAATACCTGGAATAATTTTGTATAAGCCATAAACTTCTGTTTATTATGTCTGGCATTTATGGAGAGTATTAAGGTTCACAAAATGAAATGCATGCATTATCTCATTTGATCCTCAAAACCATACTAGAAAGGTAAGTGCTGCTGTTATCACCAATTTAGGGATAGGAATCGGAATTGGGCCTGGTATTTTATTGGTATAAGGGACTTCCAGGCTCACTCTGTAAATGAAGGTCATTTCCTTCTCTGCAACTTACAGCCTTGGAGCATGCCCTTAGGACACTGAGAGATTGGGGTCAAACAGACATTAGAGGTCTTACACTCAGACTCAGGTCTTCCTAGCTTTGATGCCAACTATCCATCTGCTGTGCCTTACTGAGTCTCATCCCCATTTTACAGATAGGAAAACTGAGATCCAGAGAGTCTAAGTTATTTATACCAAAGTCACACCAGCAATAAGTAGTGGGCCCAGGATGCCTGTTCAGGTACTAATTGTATTAGGTGACTTCTGAAGACTCTTCCTAGTCTATGATTCTGCATACTAGTTCTATAAGATAAATAGATAAGAAATGTTTGTCCTTATTTTATATATGAGAAAACTGAGATACCAAGTGTTTAAGTGACTTCTCCAAGGTCATACAGCTATCTGGTGGTAGAGCTAGGACCAGAATTTATCTTCCAATTATTAGCTGAACATTCTTAACATTGTTCTCACAATAGGTTACATATAGCCTCACCAACTATACTATAAATTCTTTCATCTCAGAGAGAAAGAAAGAGAGAGAGAGAGAGAGAGAGAATAGAATAGTCATCTAACCTGACTCTCTCCTTTTACATATGAAGAAACCAAGGCTCGGGAAAGTGAGGTAGATTTCCCAAAACTGAGTGAAGAGAAAGGGAAGGAAATAAGCATTTTTCTATAGCACCTACTATGTGCCAGGCACTTTACAAATGTCATCTCATTCAATCCTCACAACAACCCTGTGAGGCAGGAGTTGTTATTTTCCCCATTATATAGTTGAAACTGAAGCAAAAAGAGGTTAAGTGACTTGCCCAGAGTAGCACAGTTAGTAAGTGCCCAAGGCTGGATTTGAACTCAGGTCTCCCTGACTCTGAACCCAATGCTCAAACTGTTGAACCATATAGCTGCCTTTGAATGTTCATCTGAGTCAACACTCCTTTGAGTGTTGAAAGCTTAACTAGTCTAATCTATTTCTGGGGCACATTCAGTGGGACTAGGTAGTAAAACAGGATAATCCCACTACAGATTTAGCTGAGCAGCAGGCTCAGTCTCCCAGATCATCCTGCACCTAACCTGAAAAAGGTGATAGGAATCACACCCTTCCCCTCCTCCCAAGAGGGACACTGTAGCAGAATGATACAGAAGATGGTGGTGAAGGGAGCTCTCCAGGGTAACTGTGAAGAAATAAGACTCTCACCCAATGCCACCACTCCATCCTAAATCTCTGAGTAAGTGATGGTCCTGGTTGTACTCTCTTACTTTTGGCCACTTTCGTTTCCCCAGACATGCTTCTACGACCCCAGTAAACTAAACTAAGAGCCTTTCAGGTTAGATATATCCATTTCTCACCTATTCAACATTCCCTCTTCACATTGAACTTGAAAATAAGTAGAGATACTAAGTTCATTTTTAAGTTCTTTTTAAAATATTCAATATGAGATATACATGTTTCAGCCAAAAGGAAGAGAATAATTAAACCCCCTGGACACTCCTTTCCTTTTCTACAAAGAGCTTCTTCAAAGCTACTTAAGCAAAGTCCTTGCTTTTGAATAAATAAAATTGTTATGGCTAAAAGAAAACTTTGCTGATAAGATAAAAATATGATGGCCATGTAATATCTTATTTTCTGGTCTTGCATCTTTAACCATTGCCTGACACAACCTTCCTAGCAGTCTAATGTACGATTTCATTCAGCAAACCAGATGCCTTCACACCATTGGCAGGGAACCAAATGGTTTTCTGGGTCCTTTAAAATGATAAGATTCTGGAAATCAGTGCATTTGTGCTAATAAAAAAGTAACAACATCATCCATTTCTCTGCCTTTTCATGTACCCTTCATATATATAAATATATGTACATATATATACATGCATACATATATACATATATGTATATATACACACACATATATAGAACCACAGATACTACTTTTTCACTTTATTTTCTTTATTCTGTATCACTTCTTGTAACTTTTCCCACATCTCTTTAAATATTCTTTATAGAACGATAATATCTCATTATATTCACAGAACACAATTTTTTCAGTCATTTTTCAAATGCTGAGCAAATAGTTTATTTCTAACTTTTGCTATTAGGATTACAAAGATGTCATCATGAATATTTGTACAAACAGGTCTTTATCCCTCTCAAAAATACCCTTAGGATATAAACCTATTAGTGCAATGATTGGATCAAAGGGTAGGATTAATTGTATAACTTTTATTGTATAATTCCTTATTGATAGGCAAAGCTTTTAGACCCATTCTAGTAGTCAGTTAACATCTCTACCTGTATTTTGAGAGATTGAGGTTAAGACTAGTCTTTTTTTATCCTACTTTCATAGATGTAGAGCTGGAAGGGACCTCTCGGTGCTCGCAGAATTACCCTCAAAGCAGGCTGAGACAGGACCCCTAGTGACAACAGTAGAGTCTCTGTACTTGCTTCCCTAACCTGTGAGCCATCTGTACTAAGCCATGTAGAGTAATTAGGAGATGGGGAGTTTCTCCTGCTCCACAGGAATACTCATATGTGGAGTGTTCAAGGTAATGATGGGGTAGGGAAATAGGAAATGCAACTTAGGTGGTATCTGTAATGGAACCTTACCTAGGGAACTTACTATTTCCCTATAACTAGAGAAAATACCATGCATGGTAACAGCATCCAAGATGCTTATCACAATGCAATCACAATGGACTGTTCCCCCAGCTGCCTTCCTGCTTGTCTGAGGGGGGAGGGTAATGACTTTGCTGAGACCTACAGACTTCCCAGAATTTACTTTCTTGACATATAACAAAAATCTGCCTATAGGCAACATGAGTAAGATCAGTATGATTACCCACTAGTAATGATAAAGACATTTTGTTTTCCTTCTTATCTTAATAGAAAGTGCCACCTCTTTTGGATTTAAATAATTTTATTTGTGGAAAGAAAATGAAACACAGACAGTTCTATGAGAACCTCTAAGAAAAGAGTTCCTTAAAGAAAAATACTTGGGGAGAACTGCAGTCAGTTCTGAGAAAACAATTCTCAGAAAAAAGTACTTACTAAAGGCAAAGAGCACCTGGTTGACAGAGCAGATAGAGCAGCAGCCCTCAAGTCCGGAAGAATCATCTTCATGAGTTCAAATCTGGTCTCAGATACTTACTAGTTTTGTGACTCTGAGCAAGTCATTTAACCCTGTTTGCCTCAGTTTCCTTATCTTTAAATGAGCTGGAGAAGGAAATGGCAAACTAATATCTTTGCCAAGAAAACGCTAAATGGGGTCATGAAGGTTAAGACTGAAAGCAATTGACCAACAACAACAAAGGCAAAGACAACTCAAGTGTCTTGTTAACCAGAACCTAAATTATATGAGGTAGAAATCTAGAAAACATTAATAACTATAATTGACAACTATGGGACAATTGTATCTGTGGTACATATGATAGAAATGTGAACTGTGGTTTCTCAACCTAAGGTAGAGGTGTGTTATTTCAAACAAAGATTATCTGATTGGAGGCAGTATAAGACTAAGACAAAATGTAAAGGAGCCTGAAGAAGGGGATTCGAGACAGAAGCAGAGGAAGAAAGAATAGTACAAAGAAGTAGAAACTTCTCCTGGATACCTGAAGAGAGCCAAGCCCAGATAAGCACAACTGAGCAGTGACTCACAGAGAAGCAGATAGCTCCCTTTCCCCCAAGATGGTGCCAAAGGTTAAGAAGGAAGTGGTTGTCCTCCTCAAGACAGAAGCCAAGTCCAAGGCCTTGAAGGCCAAAAAGGTGGTGTTGAAGGGTCTCTATAGCCACAAAAAGAAGATCTGAATTATCTCCTACCTTCCGGTGACCCAAGACACCACGACTTGAAAGACAGCCCAAATAGCCTCAGAAAAGTGCCATTTGGAGAAACAAACTTGATCACTATGCCATCGTTAAGTTTCCCTGAACCACTGAGTCTGCCAGGAAGAAAACTAAGGATAATAACATCCTAGTCTTTGCTGTGGATGTCAAGGCCAACAAGCATCAGATCAAGCTGGTGGTAAAGAAGCTGTATGATATCAACATGGCCAAGGTCAACACACTGGTCTAGCCTGATGGAGAGAAGAAAGCCTATGTCCAACTCGCTCCAGACTATGATGCTTTCAATGTTGCCAACAAAATTGGAATAATTTAAACTGTGTCCAGCTATCCCACTCCACATACAATAAAAAATTTTCCAATATATATATATAAAAGTAGATACCTAAGAAAAATGGTTAAGAACCTGCACTGCCCCAATTCTGAGCTGATTGAAGGAATTTTTGTTGATTAGAACTGATTGGAGGGAAAGCATTGCTGCTGGGAGCTGACTGGAGAAAGAATTATTTACTGCTCAACAAAGCTATCTGGAGCTTATCTGCTTTGCCTTTCACTGCCACCTATAGCTAGAAAAGGGAAAATCCCTAATAACCCAGAGCCAAGTCAACAGACATGAATAACTCTGCAGATTCCAAACTTATAAAGAAAAGTTTTGCCAAGACACTGCCTCAGAGTCCAATCAAGAAAACTGAGCTAAAGCTGAATAGCTCTGGGATCCCAGGGTTAGGATATCTTTTATCATTAAAAGAACTTAACTCTGTTCTAGTAGCCTCGGCATATAAGATTATAGACTGCCAGAAAAGTAGCCACCTTGCTTATCAGATTGATTCCTAAAGAAAACAAAGACACCAAGGCCAGAAGTACAGAAATGTAAGTGGTTGCAGGAACATAAGATTCCCTACCCATATGTCTCTTTGCTATGTTTTCTATGAGTTTTTGCCCACTCCCCCAATAGATACCATGTGCATTGGTGGAAGGATATGATCCAGGATTATACATGAACTGTTATATTATCACTATTCTTGTTTTTGCCTTCTTGTTTAGTAAATGTCATGATTAAGAGTTAATGCTATCATTAAGTAGGAATACAAAGTACTCTAGTGGGGGCTCAGGAATTAGATTTATAAGTAGTAGATAGATATAGCTCTCCCAAGACCAAAGTTACCTCTAGGACCCTACAAAAATTAATTGTAGCCTTGTGGTTATCCCTTATGGGGAAAAGTCCTATGACCTGACAGTGTAGTGACAGGTCGAGTTGAGAGAAGAACCCAAAGAGATGAGGGAAGGGTTAAAATTTAGATGTGCATGTGCACAGAAACACTACACTTAAATGCCTCAGTTTAAGAGCCTCTGACTGCTTGCCAAAAAGGTGGAATACTTGTTTACAAATGAGTTTACTTAGTCCCAGTGTGTTAATGAGGTTTCTCTAATTACAATGATACATATATGCATGAAGTTCCATAATTTTGGATACTTAAGCAAGTAACTCAGCAAAATCAGTTTGAAAAAAAGACTGTCCTAAGTGGGGGAAGCAATGAAAGAAAAAAATAGATTTGTCTCTAGCAGCAACCGGCCCAAACCCTTCACCATTTGAAGGAATATTGTCATTTACTGCTCTTTGCCTTACAATCATCTCAACACCTTTCCTCCAGTTTAGTGCTCATCCTGTCATACTGCTCTCCTAAATCTCTGATTGCTGTGTTTATCCTACTATTTTCTGACTGTTTCTATTTCTATTCGATTTTGTACGGGAGGACCAGCTTCTGTCTTGATGAATGAATCTCCTGAGACAAATAAACATTTTGGGGAGGTAATTTCCTTCTCAAAATAGAAGAGTGCCATTTCTACATCTTTCTAGCAGTATTTATGGATTTAGTTAGGGTTTCCTCGATTTTTGGAGGGGGTAAGGCAAGGCAATTGAGGCTAATTGCCCAAGGTCACACAGCTAGTGTCAAGTGTCAGAGGCTGGATTTGAACTCAGATCCTCCTGACTCCAGGGCCAGTGCTCTATTGACTGTGTCACTTAGCTGCCCCTCCACTCTTTTTTAAAGTGTATTGTGCAGAAAATAGAAGGAGAAAAGATGAGAGAAGAGTGTCATAGAGAGGAAAGGTGGGTAGAAAAAAAAAAGGAGAGGGGAAAATGGAGAGGAGAATAATAATACCATGAATATGAAGAAGAAATTGGCACTGTATGCTAGAATGTGTGAAAAAATATACATCTGCCTTCCCTGTAACATATGAACATAAGCAAATGAAATGGTACAGCACTGCCCATTTTATCTCAGCAATAAACACCAAATCAAGACTATTCATCATTCACAAAACATTATATGAAGTCCAAGATGGTGCACAAAGATGGATGCCTCTTTGAAATAATAAAAGTTTATTTTAGAAAGTTTAATGCTGGTTCAGGAAAACCAAGTCTAACTTGACAGTGTGATTCTATCACAGAAATGTCACCAGATTTCTTGCCTGGCTTGCTATATGGGATCAAAATCCAGAATTTGTCACTCTGGTTATCAGTTGCACTGATTCATCATAGTTGATCAAGGTTTCAGGTAGCTCCTTGCCAAGCTATTCTGATGTGGCCTATCATGTGTTCAGCATGGCTATAGGCCTGATCCAGATAATTGGACACCTTGGCCACAGGGCCAGTAGAGGTTATAAGAGGTTAACATGTCATCATGTTTCTCTGAGCAGTGTTGTACCCCTAACTATGGCCATTGTGTATAGTAACTGTATAAACTATGATTATCCTAGCCATATCAAAGTCTCCAGTCATCGGTATTACCAAAGTGAGAATGGATCAGTGAAAGTTTACTGCCTGTTGGGAAACAATTCCAAGCATATACCTTACTGATGATGGTCTACTATTGTCATCCTTGTATAAGTTCAACAACAGATCATTTTAGTGTATCACCCAGTTAGGATATAATAGCACCAGCACATTGTAGAAAGAGTGCCCCATTTGGAATCAAAACACCAGGGTTCAAATTCCAGCTCTGCTAATTATTCTGTATGACCTTGGGAAAGTCATTTTACCTCTCTCAAACTCAGTTTCCTAATACGGAAAATGAAGGCATTAAACTAGATGACCTTTGAGGTAACCACTAATTCTAAATATACAATCCTATTATAGGCATACTTAGACACTCCCAGCAAATTTCTATATGATTTTACTGAAACTAACTCCATCTCTCCACTGAGACTGGAAATCAAGGACATTTTCTAAAGAAAACTGGTACAGTCAATGGTACCTCAGAGAAACTGATTTGTGATGCATTGGGTTAACATATTGAGTTGATTTACATAATTTCGGACAGGAAAAGAGAACACAGTAGAATAAACTCTAAATTATCTTGGTGTTATATCTTAGTGAAGACTCTGGGTCCCTTCCTAAAAGGTCAAATCCATACATTATGCTAGTGCTTCTCCAAAAGGTCCTTGATACAATAAAGCTTTCCTTTTTTCTGCAGTATAAGGCAAAGGGTAAATAAGCCTGATTCAGCTTGTTGGAGCAGCAAGTTGGACATTTGGATTTCTTGACAATAGAATGCAAATGTGTATTTGGCTCCCAGCTCTCATAGAAGCATACAATCTCAAAGTCCAAAGGCATCTAGCCCAATTCATGCTTGGCAGGAATCCTTTCTTTAACATCCCTGACAAGCAGTCACCTAACTTCTTGAAGTCTTCAGTGATTTAGAACTCACTACTTTCTCAGATAGCCCATTGCATCTTATGGTTGGAAAGCCTCTTTGAGGCAGCTAGGTAGAACAGTAGATAGAGTGTTAGGCCTGGAGGCAGAAGATCAGAGTTCAATTCTGACCTCAGATGCTAGCGATGTTATCCTGGACAAGTCACTTAACCTCTATCTGCCTCAGTTTCCTCAAATATAAAATGAGCCTGATAACTCCTACCTCCCAGAGTTGTTGTGAGGATCAAAAGAGATAATATTTATAAAGAGCTTAGAACAGTGATTGGCACATTCCTTTTGTCAAGGCAAAATATGACACTCTTTTAACTTCTCCCTCTTGTTCCTGGTTCTCTGATGGTGGGACCCAGGCAGCAAGTCAAATCTTTTTCCAAATGACAGACTCTTAGAAATGTGTCCTGGTACACTGGATTTGGAGGCAGAGCACCTAGGTTCAAATCTAAACTCTTGGTCAAATCACTTAATCTGAATGTTAGTTCCCTCAGCTATAAAATGAAGGGTGTTAGATTAGGTAGGTTGGAATGTCCAATTTAAATAGCACTTTCATGTTTACAAAGTGTTTTTGTGATAATGCTTTAAATCTGCTGTTTCATTTGATCTTTATTCTTCTTTTGTTTTCTTTTTTTCTTTTCTTGAGACTGGATCTCCCAATTCCACCCAGTCTCCCACTCCACCCAGACTGGAAGAGCAATAGCCACTCACCCACCTGATCCCACAGATTAACAAAGTACTGAAACTTTAACCTCTTGTTTCTTACCTGGACCACTGGCTCTTCTTTAGGTAGCTCACCTAATCAACCTCAGCCCTACTGCAGCTCAGAACTTCTCAGTTCAAATGACTAATCAGCGTCAGTGACTATCTGGAGCTGTGATTATATCAAGTTGTACACCAGAGGTATGGAACATGCTGCCACTGGCCACAGGTGTCCATACAATTCTCAGGTGTGGCTTTAATCAAATTAAAATGTAACTGGGAAATATTTAGCAAAATAAATAAAAGTACACTAAAACATAGATACATTTTAAAACTGTCAGTATACAGTCCACAGAAAGTGATCCCCATCACTATTTGACTGTGATACACTGAACACCACCACTCTCAGCTATTACGTATGATCTTCACAATGATCCTATTACAAGGCAGATACTAAAGATATTAGTATATCCTTTTTTAAAGAGGAGGAAACTGAGTACCAGAAAAATTAAATGATTGCAACTGGACTCATGCTTTCATTGTTATTGTGAGTTCCCAAATAAGGAAATTCCCATTAACGATGCAGATCTATACCATCTCAGTCACTTACTGTCTTTGAGTTGCGTAGAGCACTGAGAGGTTAAGAGACTTGCCAAAAGTCACAAAGCCATTGGTGCTAGAGTTAGGACTTAAACCCAGACTTCCCCAGACTTCAAGACTAACTTGTCATTCCATGACTATGCTATACAAGATAGCTATCACATTCCAGTAGGTTTTTTTTTCCTCTAAAGAAAACATCCCTCTTTTCTTCAATAAATCCTTGCATCATTTGGGTTTGGGTCCTGTTCATCATTCCTGTTAGGCCCGGTTCACCCTAGTTTGCCAAAACCACTGGTAAATGATGGTGCCCAGAACTGAACACCAGATCCTAGGTGGGGTTAAGCAGGACACTGGCGACAGTTCCCCCACAGCACAAATAAAGTGAATAGCATATAAGAGAACTCTTTCCAGAGGTGGATAAAAGCCTTTTCTGCCCCAGGATCTTGTGTACTACATTAGCAAGACCTTGAGAAACAGTTCCTACACAGAACCTCCATCTACCACTATGACCACTGACCCTTTTTACAGCCTCTATCAAATAAGGAAAATGTCCTGGAAAATACATACACATTCCAAATGCATGAGCTATCTATATAGCACTTTATGATTCGCAAAATGCTGTTATCCTAACTGTGCTGTGGGGCAAATGGTGACAGGCAATGTGAGAAGCAACATGGAACAATGGATAAGACCACAGTGGTTCTCAGCCTTCCTAATGCCGTGACCCTTTAATACAGTTCTTCATGTTGTGGTGACCCCCAACCATAAAATTATTTTCGTTGCTACTTCCTAAGTGTAATTTTGCTACTGTTATGAATCATAATGTAAATATCTGATATGCAGGATGTATTTTCATTGTTACTAATTGAACATAACCCACAGGTTGAGAACCGCTGGATAAGAGGAAAGCACTTGGAGTCAAGAAGACCTGGGTTCAGATCATGTCCTCTAACTCCTATGTAGCTGCATGAGCATTTCATTCTCTCTCTTGAAACTTTCATTTCTTCATTGGTAAGGTGGGCATGAAAACTTCCTGTAATGGCCACCTAACAGGATTGTTGTGAAAACCAAACTGAATGATGCCCAAGGTGCTGTCTAAATGTCAGCTACTGTTAACTAAAGCACTTTGAAAAAAAAAAAAAAGAATGATGCTATGGAAATGTGAATTATAATCATTCTTTTCTAAAGGGAGTATTCCAAGTTAACTACTCTAACCTCCTTCTTTTACACATGAGAAAGCTTTGGTCTACAGAAATTAACTGACTTATTCAAGTTTATACCTATAATAAGTATTGCAAATATTATGGGATTCAAATGAAAAAGTGCTTGGCAAATTAAAACCTACTATATGAATACCAAAATAATATTTATTATTAATCATAACTATGATATGTAACACACTGTATTAATTAAATGACTGTTGCTGTTATTCCTGTTTTTCTGATTAGTAAATGAGGTTAGCAGACTTGTCCAGCCACGGTTACACAGCTAATAAGTGCCAAAGTCAAAATTTCTATCTTCTTCCTCACTCCAAGTCCACTACCACTTCACTATACTATATTATTCCCTTAAGTTACTTTCAGAGGGCATAACATTCATCTACATTTATTTTCATTAAATGAGACATTTTTTTCTTTCAATAAATTTCCACAACTCTTTATCATCCCTGTCTCCCAACAACAATTCCGGACCTTAAGTTGAGCCATAAAAATGGTAAGCATCAACACTGTTTGATCATGGCTAAAAATAGAAAAGTAGATCAATGGAAAATACTAAACAAGAAACTATCAGAAGCAATTGAACTCAATTATTGTGCATTTGAAAAACTTGAGCAAATGCATTAGTTGGAGAAGAACTTATTGTTTGAAAAGAAATAAACAGAAAACTGGAAAGTTGTTTGGCAGAAATTAGGTTTAGACCAACCTCTTACACTATGTGCCATAATAAACTCAAAATAGATATATACTCTAAATAGTAAAGATCACAACATTAAAAAAACTGAGATGATGAGATCAGGCACCTCTCACCTACAGCTAGGAGGAGAGCTCTTAATAGTCAAATAAAGGATAGAGATGATTGCAAAGTCTAAAATAGATCATGTTAATTACATGAAATTAAAAGATTTGTGTATTAACAATCAATATGGAATCAATTAAAAAAGGAAGCAATCAATTAGGGAAACATCTTTATATCAATTATTTCTAATAAGAGTCTGATATTCAAGATATAAGGGAACTAAGACATGTCTATACTACCAAAAGTCATTCTGCCCATGAAAATTGGTCAGTGGTCATGAACAAATAGTTCTCAAAAGAATTAAAAAGCATGGACAATCATAAGAAAGATTGCTCCTAATAGCTAATGATAAAAGAATTACAAATAAAAACAATGCTGAGACTTCACTTTATATCCAGCAAATGTGTATTGTGAAAGATGGGAACAGTCAATGCTGGAGGTATGGGTAGAGTTAGGAATTGTTCCAAACATTTGGGAAAGCAATTTGGAACTATTCAAAGAAAATTACTAAAATGTCTATTTTGTTCCAGAGAGTCCATGGAAAGCATGCCGGATTTAGATTCAAAATCTATTAGTTCATATTCTGATTCTGACATTTACTATTTGTGTGACTTTGAGCAAGTCACCTAACCTACTGGAGCCTCAGTTTTCTCATCTGTAATTTTACAGATGAGGGATGAACTAAATAATCTCTGAAGTCCCTTACATCTAGAAATCAGTAATCTTCTAATTCCATCTATCCCAAAAGAAGTAATACACATGTGTGTGTACATATATACATCCCATATAAACCAAAATAGTTGTATTTAACATTTTTGTGGTTGAAAAAGAACTAGACACAAGTAGATGCCTATCAACTGGGAAATGACTAAACAAATTGTGGTATATGAATGTAATGGAATGTGGGTGTGGCATAAGAAATGATGAATATGAAAAATTCAGAGACAATTGTGTAGACATGAAATAATGAAGAGTGAAGTAATCAGAATCAGAAAAACAATAGATACAGAATGTCCCAGAAGTCTTTTTATTGTTGTTTAGTCATTTCGGTTGTTGTTTTTGATGTTTACTCTACCTCATTTCTTACCTAATATCACCAATTGGGCTTTTTGCCTCAGTCAGATTGAGACCTGTTAAAGACCTTTGCTTAAAAAGGTCAAGGTCTCCCACTGTACCCAGGGCCATCTCCAGTCATCCTGATCTCTATCTTGCCACTAGACTAAGATGGCTCTGGAGGAGAAAGTGAAGCTGGTGACTTTGTACAGTCTTCCCTCACCTAAATCCAATTCGCTTGCATGTCATGGCATCATCTCCCTGATGTTATGGTCTTCTTCAAGAACAAAGGACAGATAAACAACAACAACAATATGTCTGACTCTTTATGAACTCATTTAGTGTTTTCTTGGCAAAGACAATGGAAAGGTTTGCCATTTCCTTGTCCAACTCACTTTACAGATGAGGAAAATGAAGCAAACAACGTTAAGTGACTTGACCAAGGTCACACAACTAGTAAATGTTTGAGGCTAGATTTGAACACAGATCCTCCTGACTGCAAACCTGTCACTCTATCCACTGCACCACCTAGCCCAGTTTTAAGCTATTAAAGTTTAAATGTATGTTTTATATTGTTGTAGTCATTGTTATTAAAGCTTAAAACTGTATTAAGACTTATTAGATGATCACTCATTGGTTACAGCCCTTCTATATGACCAAACTATTGTACAATGTGAAAGTATTTGCAGATCCTATACACGATTGCATGCCACCACGGAGGGGGGGGGGGGGGAAGGGAGGGGAGAAAATCTGAAACTCAAGTGATTGTGGAACCGAATCTTGTAAATAAAAAGTAAATGAGCAAATAAAAAAAAAAAAGACTTATTAGATACCCTAAGTAATGACTACAACAATTTTTTTTAATACTCTAAATCACTATTGACCAGAGAAATGCAAATCAAAACAACTCTGAAGCATCAAATCACAGCTATCAGGTTAGCTAACATGACAAAACAGGAAAATGATACATGTTGGAGAAGACGTGGGAAATTTGGAACACTAATGCATTATTGGTAGAGTTGGGAATTAACCCAACCATTCTGGAGAGCAATTTGAAACTATGCCCAAAGGGCTATAAAACTGTGCATACCCTTTGACCCTGCAATGTTACTTCTAGGGCTGTGTCCAAAGAAATCATAAAAATGGGAAAGGCACCTTCATGTACAAAAATATTTATAGCAGCTCTTTTCATAGTAGGAAAGAATTGGAAATTGAAGGGAAGCCCATCAATTGGAGAACAGCTGAATAAGTTGTGGTATATGAATGTAATGAAATACAATTGTGCTATAAGAAATGATGAGCAGGCAGATTTCAGAATAAACTAGAAAAACTTACATGAACTGATGTTGAGTGAAGTGAGCAGAACCAGGAGAACATTGTACACAGTAATAGCCAAAGTGTGCAATAATTAGCTTTGTTAGACTTCAATCTTCTCAACAATGCAAGAATTTAAGACAACTCCAAAAGACTAATGATGGAAAATGCCATCCACATCCAGAGAAAGAACTTCAGAGTCTGATTGCGGGTAGAAGCATACTATTTGTTCTCTTTTTGTTGTTTTGTTTCTTCTTTTGCATGGTTCCTCCCCTTGGTTCTAATTCTTCTTTAAAACGTGACTAATGTGAAAATTAAAAAATAAAATAAAAACAACAATATTTTTTAAAAAAGAAAGAAAAATGAAATTGAATACTGTGGAAGAATAAGGAACAAGGTGCCAGGTTCAGGTAGAGAGATGAGAAAATGTAATTCCAATCGTTCTTTAAAGGGTTAGGGAGACTAGCTGAGGAATACTGCATATACTGTCAGAATCCCCATTTTATAAATGGAAAAAGTTAAGGCAGAGAGAGATTGTTTTAAAAAATCATTGCATTTTAGAGCTGAAAGAACTCTAGTATTATCTAGTCCAACATCATTTTTCAGAAAAGGAAATTGAGGCATACTTGAAGTCCCACATAAGTGAGTATAGAAATAGCAGTAGAATCCAGGTCCCCACCTCATAAACTACAGCTAAATTAAGCTTTGAAGCTCAGAGAACGAAGTGGCCCTGGCACCACCCCATATTCCTCCATCCCTAGACTCTGCCAAAACTAGACTGCTCCGACCTTTGATTGTCTTTTAACTAATGACCTTGGAGTGTCTCTGATGTTCCTGGAGAAAAGTGTCTAATTTGATTTCCTTAAGTCAGACAACACAATCCCATTCCTGCTATTGAAATTTATGTTCAGACATTGGCAGGAAGCGGCTGGGTTGATTTTAGCAAGGTGCCCACTTGGAGTGTATTTCCAGGATGTGCTTTTGGGGGAGGACAGGTACTCCACTTGGGAACACTTCCAACAGTCAGACAGCTGTGCCCCAGTTGTACATCTGTACAGACCAGAGCTAACACTGATTCAACCTTCTCCACCTCACATTTCTAATTGAAGTAAGTAGCTGGGAAGGAGGGAAAGGGTGAACAGGCACATCATATCAGTAGAACTGAGTGAGTGACAGGTTAAAAATATCTAAATTCCTTTAAAAAAAAACCACAACCTCCTGTTTCTTTTTAGTCCTTTTATAGCATTCTTACTCACAGCCTTTCAATCAGCCGAGCACAAGAATTTTCGTCTCTACCAGTTAATATGAGAAAAATGAAACCCTTTGCTTCTCGATGTAAAAGAGAACCCTGGGCTCCAACCACAGACTCAAAGTGAACAGAGGTCATATCTCCAGGAAGAAGCTTGTAAAAGGGAAAGGCACCTTGGTGTCCAATGACACGTTAATGAAATTATAAATTTCCCTGTGCCAAGCATTGTCTTAAAAAAACGACTCAATATTTTCCACTATACAAACAGGGGAAAGAGGTATATGAAATTTCATGTATTTCAGGTGGTGCCCCTGTCAGTAATGCGTTCCTGTTCCAACTCTTCATCTCTACTTCCACATTGGAATGTGAATAACTCCACTTCAGAGTAGAGGAACGGACCTCAGCACCATTCACTGAAATGTGAAGAGGCAGAAAGGTCAAGAAGGCTAGGGACAGGAGGGGAAAGTCAACTGAAAGACAATGCCAATTACATCTTAACCCCAGCACCTGGTTAAGTCCAGAGGGAGGGGAAATAGGCCACCAAATGAAATGAAATAAAACAATTCAAAAAAAGCACCAGAGTTCAATATTCTCCAAAGCCAATGGCACGTCAAAGGTTCTCTCTTCTGTAGCTATTCTTCCCAAGATCACTCTCACTTACACATCAAATGTTTACATGCTAACCCGCTTGTGGCCCTTCAGAATAAACATTTAAGCCCCCACCACAGTAATCCTAAGGACAGTTCATATATGTCGAAAATAAGCATTAAAGCATCCATTAGAGTAATCATAAAGACAGCTCAAATACGTACAACTCTCCCCTAACAAACTACTCTTATACCTTGTACTATTGTGAAGCTGACACTGGATTCTGGAAGGCCATCCCAGAAAGACAACAGCAGGTCCAGCTGACCTGGAAGAACATCAAGTATAGACTGGGTGTGTCTCATCTGATAACCCATTGAGCTAAACTGAGGGTGATGCATCCCCAAAATGCCTGCCCCCCAAGTCCAGGGCTCCTTTCACACAGCATAATGTCTCTCTAACTATAACAAATCGAACAGTTGGGAGCTCCTGACCTCTCAATATTTCTAACATAAAGGGAATGATTTATTTTCCATTCACTTAACTTACAAAGAATATCTCTTAAGGTATAGGATGCTACTCTGTGTTGGCTGAAGAAATATTAAATCGGAGATCCCTGAAGGATCAAAATAAGTTGATAGAGCATTTTATCCTTAGGAAGCACATAAATGCACAAACCTTTTTGATCTTCTCAATACTCCTAGAGGAAGGTGGTATATGCAAATATGCCTTAATGCAGAAATAAGGAAACTAAAGCCCAGAGAAATTAGGAATTTGCTCAGTGACACAGTTAGTGCTAGATGGCAAAGCAGATAAAGTGCCAGGTCTGAAGTCAGAAAGACCTGAGTTCAGATCTGGTCTCAGACACTTGCTAGCTGTGTGACCTTGGGCAAGGCACTTAACCTCTGTTTTCCTCAGTTTCCTCATCTGTAAATTAAAGAAAATAACAGCACCTACCTCCCAGAGGTTTTTTTGAGAGATAATGTTGGATGAGATAATAATTGTAAAGTTCTCAGCCCAGTGCCTGGTACATAGTAAGTACCATATAGATGTCAATGGTGATGATAATGGTGGTGGTGATAGTGATGACAGCCATGATGATAATGATAATTCCAAGCCCAGTGCTTTTTTACACAATGATGGCTCTGTACTACAGCTAGTTAAACATGGGGTGAGGGGAGGGAGAGGTCCCTGTCCTATAAAAATCTTATAATCTAAAGGAAATAACATTAATATATGTAAAGAGTTTTGATCACATTAAAATGACATAAAATTATTTTTAACTTCTCTTTATTCAGAAAAATTCAGTCCTACTAGTGACTCAAAGCCTGGGTTCTGATTATCTGCTGGCTTGTATCACTCAGCATTCCTGCTCACTACCACAAAGATGTTCCAATTTCTCCTCTGAATGAGGCTGCCTTCCCTATCTCGCTTCTACAGGATCATCTGACTTAAAATCAGAGCTCTCTGTGGTCAGATAGCATTCACTAATATTCCTAATATAGGAGTCTCTCAACAACAATCTATCCCTTCACAATAGGAACTATCACTACACACATTCCCCCACACCAGGACCCCATTGGCCATCACTGCATCCTCCATATTTCATCTTCTATCAGTACCAGAGACCCTACTCATCACTAATTCCCAAAGAAGTCCTACTGGAGGATGGAAAAGATCACAGGTATAAAGCGAAGATGGGGGATAGAAAGGGATTTTGAACCTAGCTATTTGGGAGTCCCCAAAGTTCACAGCTAGGGAGAACAACCAAGATTGTCACCAGCTCTCTGGCCAGCAGAACATGTAGCTACTTGAAATTTATGGGATAATTGTGTGGAATATACTTTAAAAACTACAGAGAACTATTTAAATGGAATATCTTATTATCATTTATTAGATGGTAAGCTCCATGAGGATAGGAACTGTCTTTTGGCTTTTTTTTGTATCCTAGTGCTTAGCATAGTGTCTGGCACATGGTAGGTACTGAATAAATGTTTATTGATTTGACAGATCATAAACAATTAAAATAATCACTCTCATTATTAATAATGATAATAATTCTGCAGCTTTGTGGCACAGTGGATAGAGCACATGGCTTGGAGTCAGGAAAACCTAAGTTCTATACTGCCTCAGACAGTCCCTATAACTGTGTCATCCTGAACATTACATAATCTTTCTATTCCTCAGTTTCTTTTTGTATAAAATGAGGGTAATAATAGCACCTACCTTTCAAACTCATGAGGATCAAATGAGTTACCCTATGTAAACTGTTTTGCACATCTTAAAGTGTCATATAAATGCTAGCTATTATTATTAACTATTAATCACAGATTTGGAACGGACCTTAGAGGCCATCTTGTCCAACTGGTGCCTGAGCAGGAATCCTCACTGAATTGCTCTTGATAAGCTTATGTTTAAAAGTCTCACAACTAGGAGGACCTGACTACTTTCCCACCCCTCATCATTTCTCTCTTAGAAGCTCTAGGATTCTTCATTTGTGCAGTTGATTCTTTACTGTTCTGTTTTACTCCTTTCCTCAAACTAGATACACAAATAGCACCAGAAACTCCCTGGGTATCACTGAAGTTCTTGCTGATCAGAGTCAGAGAGAAATCACACATAGGGGCTGCACTAGACTCTTTCAGACTTCCAAGTACTTAGGCTTCCTTACATCTAGGATTCAGTGACAAACTTGGGTCTAACAAAGAGGTCAAAAGGAATTTAATTTGGTTTTGTACCTAGAAGAATGTGTAGCATCCCCTCGATGATAGTCCCTGAACGTCTACTCACAAATGCACATTGGGACCCCATAGGACTACCGCTACTTTGAGTTCTAAGAGTACTACATTCCCAAATGTAGGTGGGTCTACATTCCCAAAAGCCCCTATCTGTGAGTTTCCATTAACAATCAGGCAGAAGACTCAACTCGTTCTTATCAAAAAGCATTTACTCAAATGCCATAACAAGAACAATGATTACAAAAGGCTTCCCTCAGAAATCTGAGGCACACTTTCTCACAAATACATATAATAAATGTCCATTGTATGAAGGTTTAAACTTAGAGGATAATGGTAGTAGAACATATGTATAGGATACACATGTAGCAACAACAGTTTCATAGAATCCACATGCTGGGTTCCCAGGGTCTGCTCCTCACCACAGCCCAAGTCTTGATGGTTAAGGATCATGCTTCTTGAAGCTGATTCCTCCTTGGGTAAGTGTATATCTGTACTGATGCCTATATGGCATATATGTTCCCTTACTAGATTAAATGCTTAATTCTGTTCTAGTAGTTCCCTTAAAAACTATATGTCCAGTTCAGGAGAAGAAAGAAAACCTCCTTACCCACCCCACACATACTCTGTACCTCTAAAACAGAGGATCTCTTTAATAGGCAGATCCTGACTTTCAATCTCCTCTGCTCTCACACGGAAACTCCTCTGCAACTTGACTGTTTTAAACTCCCTAGTATGTATCTATTTAAAGCCTGTGAGGCAAAGATAATGGATTTTCTTATCCAATGGGATTTTCTGTTTCTTGATTTGGAGAGATATTCTTACTTCATAAAGGAATTGGGACACAATTACATCTTTATAGTTATTTTAATACCCATTCACACTTTGTGTTTATATTCTGGGCTATCCCAGAGGAAGAGGCACATCCCCCTTTCCTTAACAGATGAATTTTTCAATCCATCCACCATTTGGTTTTCAATTTAATATTCATATAGCAGAAGTCTGGATATGCTATTTTCTTGCTTAGGAAGCTCTAATAGACTCAATTACTCCCAAATTAAAAAAAAAAAACTATTCTGTTTGGCAATTAAAGCTCTTTACAATCTGGGTCAAGTCTCTCTCTTTCAAGGTTTCTTGAAGTTAACTTCCCTTCCTGTATTCTACATTCAAGCCCAATTGGCCTTCTTCTTGCTTCACACACTCAATATTGTATCTCCTATCTCTGATTTTCAAAAAGTTGCCCTGCACAGCTTAAAAGCAATCCATCCTCGCCCCTCCCTCTTAGAGAACTTAGTCTTATTCAAGGTTTAGCTCAAGAACAACACTGATCCTTCCAAGTTACTGGTATCCTTCCCTGGGATTTATTTTGTACTTATTTGGATATATTTTATATTTACTTAAGATCATAGGATTATAGGCTTAAAGCCAGAAAGTCCTGCTCCTCATTTTACATATAAGAAAAATGAAGTCCAGAGAGATACTGAAGACTTCCGAAAATACTAAGAAGCAGAGCTAGGATTTGAAACTACTCTCACTTCAAAATCTAGTGCTTTTTCCATTGTGCCATTTATCTATGTACATGGTTTTTTTCTCTCCAATAAAAAAATTCCCTGAGTTCAGTGACCATTTTTTTTTTGTTTTTCCCCCATTACTGCAACATACTAGGTGTTTAGTAAATGCTTGTTGAGTGGATGAATGAACACATAGTGAAAATTATCAAAGCCCACAAAATCATGAAGGGTAACTATGTGGGACAAACAGGCTAGTTCACCAAATTCCAAGCCACTAAAACTAGATGGAATCCCTTGAAATCTGAAAGGGTTCAAAGGAAGTACAACTTTTCCATGGTGGCTTAGCTTGGGTAATACCAACTGAAGATATAAATAAGTTCAACAAGACAAAGTGAATTCATAGAGAAAGAGAAAGGAGAGATTTAGCGAGCATATATCCCCAGTGTCTAGAGGGTATATCACACCCTTTCAGAAACCATTCTTTAGGGTGGCTATCAGAGAAAACATTAACTTGGAATGACCTCAAAGTCAAGTCTGACCCAGTGTGCTGTTTTCTATGTTCTTATAAATCAGTTGTTTTATTCCATCCCATAGCCATAAACCATTCCCTTAACCTCAGCAAGCTATCATGTATACACCTATTTAGGGCCTAATGTGTACAAAAAGAGTGTATGTATAGAAATCAGATCTAATCCATCACCACAACTGGAAAAGAGTATATCAGATGATATGCTCTTCTTCTGGTGAGTGAATGATACTGTTTCTGTATATAAAAGGCATGCAACACGTTATTGACTTGATCATTCAGAGTGTAGAAACATCATAAGAATATGCTTTTACATATACCTCAATAGGCCCTGGCTTAGCAAGCAAAAGAAGCAAGGCCATAGCTACTGACAAAACTACCTGATATACCATTAGCTGTCTTGGAAAACAGCCAGAATGAAGTCAGTGAAGCAAAAAGTCAAGGTTGCAGACAGTTACAGGTATTAATTAAAAAGCAGACGTCGCACATAACTGATGGGACCAAATGTTGATCCTTTTCATTGTTCCCAGATACACACAGTAAACACCATCTACAGAAGTACCTCTTAATGTGAAATAAGAAACGGTATCTGTCAAACTCATCTGAATATGAGAGTGCTGTGTATGTTTTTAATGGAAACAAGCCTAGAGCAAAATAAAATCACAAACAATAGATCCTGAAAAATGCACAATCTTGCCAGGTTTTTCTTTTGTATCCTGCCTCACTCTGTACTGATCCACAAATATGAAACCCTGAAAAGTTACTTGAAAGTCCTTTCCAAATTTGGCTTTGTTTTGTTTGTGGTCACTAATTAGCTATGTCATACAATGCTTCCCTAGGGGAAATTAGAATAATTACCTTCATTTTAGAGAACAGTAAGCAGGCTTCTAAAGTTGACTTCCCCAAGGCCATGCCAAAATAGTTGAAATTAATCCTTAGGAGAGCACCTTACTGTCATATCTGGATGCTAACCATTAGACATATAAGGTCTGCTTTTCCTGGTAGCAAGAAAGGCAACTGCTCACCTGGGGGAGACTACTTCACTACTGAGGACACCGAGACCAGTTTACTAAGATTGTCTTCCCTGATTGAGTATACATAAAATGCAATGTTCCCTGTACTGTCCATCCTGTGTGCTATGAGAGGCCATGAATTTGTCCAACCATTCTAGAAAACAATTTAGAATTATATAAAAAAAGTCATCCAATAGTTCATATATCTTGGTCCAGCAATGCTACTGCTAGGAGGTCAAAGACAGAAGGAAAGGTCTACAGAGCATTTTTGTGGTGACAATAACCTGTTTTAGAGATTATGGAATAATTGCATTGAACTGAGCTAAATGCATATAACCAAATATCCCATCACTATGAGAATGACTAGGAAGAATTCAGGGAAACACAGGAAGATTTAGAAGAACTGATATGAAGCAAAATAAGCAGAGCCAGGAGATCAGAGTATAAAAATCTTTACAATAATGTATACAAGAAGGACTTGAAATGAAAGACAAACTGAATAACTATAATGAACAATCCTGGTTTCAGAGAACAAATGATGAAAGTCACCTACTTCCTTTGCTGAGGGGAAGGAGAAGATAGCAGTGGCATATTACACTGTCAAATGTTGTTCACTCCATGGATTTGTTTTGCATAATTTCTCTTCTTTGTTACATTGAACAGTTGGTGGAAAGAGGGAGATATGTCAATTTTATTTTTGTCTTTGTATCCTCAGTGGCACAGCACTGTGGGGAACATACAGCAGGCACTTAATAAATGCTTATTGAATTAAATTATTGAATTTGGAAATGAGTGTAATACAAAAAAATTTTTAAAGTCATGAAAACTTTTCTTTTCCTCAAGAGTCATTGAACCCTAGAAAGTGAGAAAACAGCCTGTCTTATGAAGACATTACCCATGATCACTTGCATAGACAAAAGTCTTATGGTTTTACAGTATGTCACCTTTCGTTGGAAGCATTTAGAACCTTTTATTAAAGACAGCCATAATACAGACCATTTTAATAACATGCCATGGTCACTTAACTTATCTTGACCTATTGCAGAATATGGTGACAGGAATTTACATCTCCCTTCCATTACATCTGGTCTAGCTGTTCCTGTCATTCATTTTTTCATTACCACTCTGCTCTACACCTACCCCATTCCCATCTTTGTAAGAATAGTTATGTCAGCTATCATACTTACACTTTAAATTATTTTAAAAGTGAAATAAAGTACCCCTTTGGAGAAGTCTACATTTTGATAAAATAGACTATTAATTGTGTTTATCGATCGTGCAGAAATTACATCATTTTTCCTAAACCCAGCATGATCGAAACATCTCACCCATGCGTTTGCTGAAACTATGTGAGCAGCCCATGAGAATTAATTAGTAGTGGTGACATTTATACTAAAAGCTATTTCCCAGAAGGACAAACAAAACCATTTGTGTTGCATGAAAAGCAGAGAAGTTAGAAAGCTACAATAAAAACCTGGGCTGGCTTTTTTTTTAAAAAAAGGTACCAACCACCTGACTAGAGGTAATATAACTTTCCCCCAACCATCCTCTGTTGGGAAACATCAGAAATATACTTGGACAGCTAGGTGGTACAGAGGATAGAGAGCTGGGTCTGGAGTCAGGAAGACCTGAGTTTAAATTTGGTCTCAGATACTTAATAATGTGTGACCCTGTCATCATATAATAATCTTCATTAATCTTTATCAGAGGCATGGATCAGCCCAAGGATAAGACTGTGACCCTACTTCTACTACCTAAGCCTCCTTTATCAAGCTGATAGAAGACAACATTTGTGGGGGAGGAGTGAATTTTATAGACCAATACCAGGAATGTTTCTCAGGGATTACATCCTTCTAGTCCATCAAACAAAACAGTTGCATCCTCTGGATCTAAGAATTCAGGATTTGAAGGGCCTCATGTTCATCATCTTAATTCATATAGATCAGATAATGCCATAAGCTGGAAGTCATGGCCAAGTGTATTAAAGTAGAGAGAACAATGGAAGATTGTTTATATATTCACAGTATCAGATAAGTGAAGCTTAAAGGCCACAGTTTGATCACTTTAACCACAATAAGAAAAGTAAAGCAATTGAACTTTAATGGCAGAAAGATACCAGTTATTCTGAATAGCCTTGAAGACACTATTATGAATAGCTTTGAGTAGTAAATCAGCCTCCCTTTTTTTCTGAGGCCACTGGAAGCCAGAAGAAAGACTAGAGTTTCTTTGTTAGTGTTTTATAGCGTGGCCCATTCTATTTTGGTTGTATAACCGACTGTTCTTGAAAGAGAGAGAGCCAGGAGAGCATTGTTCCTAGCTGATCAATGTCGCTTGATGTCCCTAAGTATCTTTCCCTCTGTGTATTTGTGTTTCTGCATGTAGTGTGCACCTCTGGAGAAGGACATGGGCACTGGGCCATACTTCAGGCTACCTAAGGTCTCGGGCATAAAAAAAACCACCAACTCATTTGTGATAATTAATGTATACCTCAAGTTGAGCAATAAATGTGGAAATTCTTTGCCCAGTTATGTGTAAAGACAATTTTTAACATTCATTTTTTTTTATTTTTAAGTTCCAAATTGTCTTATTCCCTCCATCACTTTCCCTTCCCCAGTACAGTAAGAAATTTGATGTAGATTATACGTGCTCAATCATGAAAAATATATTACCATATTAGTCATGTTGTGCAAGAAGACACAGACCAGCCTTAGACACTTAACACTTACTAGTCATGTGACCTTGGGGAAGTCACTTAACCCTAATTGCCCTACCTTCCCCCTCCAAAAAGCAAAATAAAAAAAAACCAGACTCAATTTTTTTTTAAATGAAAAAAACAGAAAGTGAAAAACAGTATTCTTCAAAATGCATTCAGATTCCATCAGTTCTTTCTCTGGAGGTGGACAGAATTTTTCATGGTGAGTCCTTTGGAATTGTCTTAGATCTTTGTATTGCTGAGAATAGCTAAGTCATTCACAGCTGATCATCATACATTATTGCTGTTACTATGAACCATGTTCTCCTCTTTCTGCTCACTTCACTTTGCAGCAGTTCATCTAAGTCTTTCCAGGTTGTTTTTAAATCAGCCTGTTACCATCATAAACTATAACTTGTTCAGTCATTTTCCAGTTGATGGGCTTCTCTTCAATTTCCAATTCTTTGCCACTACAAAAAGAGCTACTATAAATATTTTTGAACCAACAGTCCTTTTTCTTTTTTTGATCTCTATGGGATACAGACATAGTAATGATATAGCTAAATCAAAGGGAATGCACAGTTTATAGCCCTTTGGATATAGTTCCAAGTTGCTCTCCACAATGGTTGGATCAATTCACAACTCTACTAGTAGCTCATTAGTGTCCCAATTTTCCCACATCCATTTCAACACTTATTATTTTCCTTTTATGTCATATTAGCCAATCTGATAGGTGTTAGGTGGTATCCCAGAGTTGTTTTAATTTACATTTCTCCACTCAGGATGTGATCAGTGGATTCTTTCAATTATTACTTTATCCTCTGGTTCTAGGATATCAGGACAGTTTTCTTTGATAATTTCTTGAAAGATGCTGTCCAAGCCCTTTTTTTTTGCCATGGTTTTCAGATAGTCCAATGATTCTTAAATTATCTCTCCTGGATCTATTTTCCAGGTCAGTTGTTTTTCCAATGAGGTATTATTTCACATTTTCTTCTATTTTTATCATTCTTTTGATTTTGAGTGATTCTTAAAGACTTATGGAGTAATTATTTTCTACTTGCCCAATTCTAATTTGAGGGAAGTTTTTTGGGGTTTTTTTTTGTTTTTTTGCTTGTTTGAGGGCAATTGGGATTAAGTGACTTGCCCAGGGTCACATGGCTAGTTTTTGTGTTAAGTGTCTGAGGCCGGATTTGGGCTCATGTCCTCCTGACTCCGGGGCCAGTGCTGTGCCACCTAGCCACCCCACAATTCTAATTTTTAAGTAATTATTTTCTTCAGCTAGCTTTTATACTTCCTTTTCCATTTGTCCAATTCTACTTTTTAAATTTTGTTTTCTTCAGTGATTTTTTACATCTTTTTCCCTTTTTTGTGCTTGATTTACCAAGCTGTTGACTCTTTTTTCATGATTCTCTTTCACAACTCTCATTCCTTTTTCCAATTTTTCTTCTACCTCTCTTATTTGACTTTTAAAATCCTTTTTGAGTTCTTCCAGGAGGTCTTTTTGGGCCTGAGACCAATTCATATTCCTCTTTGAGGGATACAAAGGCATGTAAGCATTTTGACATTTTTGTCTTCTTCTGAGTTTATGTTTTGATTTTCCCTTTTCCCACAGTAGTTTTCTATGGTTAAGAGGGGCTTTTTTGTTTATTTATTTGTTTGCTCAGTTTCTAATCTATTTTGTGACTTTTGAATTTGAACTCTACCCCTGGGATATAGGGAGCACTGTCTCAGGCTTCTTGTGAAAGGGGCCAGGGGCCTGGCCTCTGGTCTGGTACACCAGGGTCTCCAGGCCTAGTCACCTACCTGTTACACTAGGGCCTTCAGATGTAGCTGCATGCCAGCTGCAAGGGGGCCACAGAGCCTTGGTTGTTGACCTGTGCTAAGGTTAGGGGCCTCCTGTTTGCTTGCTCAGACATCACCTACACTGGACTGTGCTCCCCTTTTACCTTTTACTTGAGACAGACCTTTCCTGCAATCCTTCTAAATTGCCTTGGTCTGGAAAATTATTTTGCCCCATTCTTTTGTGGGTTCTGCCTCTCCAGAATTTGTTTTGAGATGATATTTAGAGTTGTTTAGGGGCGGCTAGGTGGCGCAGTGAATAGAGCACCAGCCCTGGCATCAGGAGGACCTGAGTTCAAATCTAGCCTCAGACACTTAACACACTGACTAGCTGTGTGACTTTGGGCAAGTCACTTAACCCCAATTGCCCTCCAAAAAGCAAAAAAAAAAAATTAGAGTTGTTTAAATGGGAATTTGGGAGAGCTCAGGCAAGTCCCTGCCTTTCCTCTGCCATCTTGGCTCTGCCTCAATCAGTGTGCTCTTGGTAATACCTTCTGAGTACACTTCCATGGCCTCTGTCATAATCCAAGAACCCCGAAAGCCAAAGGTTATTTCTGGTACCTGGGCAGAAAGAGGCTAGCAGTCAATCATCTAGTTTTAGTTTTCTTTTTAAGACTGAGTTTCTGGCTATATCTTATAGAAATCTTAAGCCCACTCCATGAAGAAGCTTTCTTAAAGATAAGCATTTTCTTTGCACGTGGCTTCAGCATAGTTTAGAATGCCAGTAATGATAATCACAAGAGCTCAGATTTATACATAGCTTTGCAATTTCTAAACTCATTTTTTCACCTCACAACAACCCTGGTAAGCAATGCAAGTATCTTTGTTTCCATTTTATGTAAAGAAATTGAGGTCTAGAGAGGCATCATAACCATACGATGATAAGGAGGATGACCCTAATGCTCCCTCCACTCCAATCCCAATTTCCCTAATGGTAAGTGGTGGCAAAGTAGATATAATGCTGGGCCTGGAATCAGATACTTACTAACTGCATGACCCAGGATAAGTCCCTTTACCTCTGTTTGCCTCAGATTTCTCAAGTGAAAATGGGGGCTTTGCAGGGTGATTGTGAGGATTACATGAGATAATATTTGTTTAAAAAAAAAAGCTCTTATTATGTTCTGGGAACATAGTAGGTGCTATATAAATCCTTCTTCCCTTCCCTTCTCCTAATGTATCCTTTAGAAATTTAGACGCCTCAATAGACTTTCAAGATTCATTTTCTGTTTAGTTCCAAAATCTCTCTCTCCCTCCAGGTCCCCCCCACCCATTAAGAAGGCAAAAAATATGACGCCCATTTTACACATGAAGTCAGGCAGACTGTATCTCTCTACTTTCAAGTCAGATCTTGCTCTCTGATATGTATGTACAAAATCATAGCATTGAAAGCTGAAAAGAACCTCACATATCATTTAGTCCAATACCCTCACAGCAATCTATAAGACAGTTGCCATTTTACTGCACACGATGGTAATCCTAATGCTGCAGAGTCCTCAAGAGTCTTCGAAACCATATGAAGATGACTGAATTAAGCTCGGTGTGGATTGAGTGTTGAGCTCATTTTCATAGGATTATAGATAGAAAAGATCTTAGATGGTATCAAAATGAACACTCTCATCTTAGAGATGAGGAACTGAGTAACTTAACCAGAAAGGTTTGACAACAACAACTTGTGATGGCCACCTTCATTACAGAAGGGGTTGTGATCTGAACTGACAGAGGAAGAACCCACATTACTTAGAGATCCTGGCAGTATTAAATATATTTAAAAAATGTTGATGCATATAAGTTGTCTGGGTTCACATTCACTTAAGGCAAATATTTGTTTAACCAGAAATATCTCATTTCCTAAGTATGCTGGATAGAGAAAAATATATACATATACATATAAATGTGTATATATGTATGTATATACGCAGACATATATATACATATAGATGTATCCAAAAATATATGTACAGAGGTATACATACCTCTATGTGTATATATACATCTATATGTACACATATACACACATATATACATACATATGTTTGTGTGTATTTTAAAAAGCACGATGCCAACAACTCATATCTTTGCAGGTAAAATAGTTACTATAAGGTTGTTATTATCAATACCTCCCCATTAGAATCATAGGATTTAGAGCTAGAAGGGACCTTGGAGATTCCCTCATTCACCCCCATTTACAGACAAATAAACTAAGTCCCCAGGAAGGTTCTTGCCCAGTTTCATCCAGAGAGGTAGCAGAAGCAGAGCCAAGACTCAAACCCTGGTCTTCTGACTTTAAGTCACTTGGGCCAATAAACTACAGCTGATTCTACTGCTATCAACAACACAGGACTGATAGCATCCATCTTTAGGACCACACAGTGGTCCTTCCTTACCCTCAGATACTTCATCTGTAAAATGGGTGGTTCTGGCTAGATAAGGTTCCTTTCTACTCTATGGGTCAACAATCCTATGATCACTATTTTTCTTATCTGGACCTGTCTCACTACATGTCATGGCAGTGTTTCCCAACCAGAGCAGGTTCTCCTCCCACTCTACACCATGCCTCCAACCTTTGCCATGGACGGTTAAGCAGGAAGTAGGAGCTGGCATTGGGACTATGTAGGAATGGTAGGTGGCCACCACCAAGAGTCATACACCCACAGGCCATGTGGGTCTTGATTTTCAGCAGCTACCTCTGTAACTTCACCTTTGCCCTCAACCTGGAGAAAATGACAGCAGGTCTTGAACACATGCCAAAAATAAAAACTCATTCCAATGAGAACTATATATATATGAGAACTGCTTGTCATCTACTTTAGCTCTCCCCTCCCCCTGCTGTCACACAAGAAGGTAGGCATGTGATGTGATGAGAAACAGTGAAAGTCTTAAGGGAATCTGAGAGAAAACAAAAAATCAGCCACCATTGTTAGTTGTCTGTCTTTGGCGCAGCATGAAGCTGTTGTTGTTCTCTCACAGAAGGAAAGAATAATTTTACATGAGAGCAGAGACTAATAAAAAAAAGTATCTAAGAATAGCAGGGAGTCCATCCCATAGAACACTTGATGACTTTACAAAACCAAGAGCAAGAGTTTTCAGGAAATAACTTGGTCTCACCCAGCATGATTAAAACTAAGACTCTGTACATGAATTGCAAGTTCTGAGAATTTAAGAGCAGCTGAATTGTGTTTTTCTGTGGAATAGACAATAATAAAACTCAGGTTCATTTTTCTTTCTTTTCCTTACTTGTAAAAGGTGCTTAGATTTTCTCTAATAGCCAAAAGCTGAATGTTTCTAAATATTTGTGAAGAGGAAAAAGTCTGAATGTAGAAATGCATTGAGAATAATCTAATATGGATATAATAGAATAAATGTCATTATACCAATATTGGATTATTCAAAGTAGTATACAATTCAAAACAATTTATATTCCCCAGACAATCAGATATCCAACTGTTCTTTAATAAAAGATATTGAGATGACATGAACTCAGATCTATTTTTTCAGGCCCGCAAATTTTAAATAAATTAAGTTTCATTGTATTTCCTTATTTAGAAATGGAATTTCCTCAAGACTCTTGCTTAAAATTCCAAGATCTAAAATTTAATGAAGACCCAGAATCAGGTGGTATTTGGGGGCAGCTTGATAGCACAGGGAATAAATGGCTGCAGTTGGAATCAGAAAGACTTGAGTTCAAATTCTGTCTCAGATCCTTAGCAGGTATGGAAACTTAACCTCTTTCAGCATGTTAATTAACCTCTTTAAACATCAGTTTCCTCATTTGGTGGATAATAATAGTATCTGAAAGATTCTGTGAAGATCAAATATGATAATATAACTGCAAAATCTTAAAGCACCATAAAACTTTAGCTATTATAATAAGATTATGAAACAAGTTCATCCTTTCACGTTTCTAGGATTTCCTAAGGAAGCCAAATGACACAACAATTTTTTTCTCCATAATTATTGTTCTTTTATTTTCAAAACAAAAATAAAAAATTTCCAAACATAACGTTTTAAACAAAAATAGTAATCTTCCTTGAACCTTTGTGGTTTGTTTGGAAGAAAAAATTTTGAACAAAATTCTGCCTCCTATCGTCCTTTGATACAACCAACTTTTAGAGTTGTTATTGGCACATATTTTCAGTAAAATCATTTCTCCTCCTTCATAAGAATGAAAAGTCTTTTTTATAGAAATATCCCTATCCACTGAAGAAAAACAGAAAAAAACTGACTGGGAAAAATCTGTTTAAAATAATAGAATCTTTAAAGGTAGACTTATATTTCTTGAACTATTGAGTAAAGTTTGATTTTGATCTAAACTGACAGGTCATGCTTTAAAATCCTAGGGACACCAGAAATTTCCTCATTTTAAAGAATTCTACATTACTCAGTGGATGGCAAGCAGGATTGAAAGCTCTTCCATTCATTCTGACACTATATCTCTCCATACATAAGTGAAATGATGCTGATTGACAGAAACTTTTTGAAATTGTTCCATGGTAGAACCAAGTATATGCTAGCTATCATTATACTCCTCATCCATAATTTTTGTAATCAGTAACTTTCCAAGGAACAGAAGGCAATAATCATTTGCATGGCTTTCTTCCTCCACTAAACTCTACATTTTTCTTCCAAGAGGAAGGTTTTTCCTTTTCAGTCACTTAAACCATTAACCAGTCTGGACTTGTTTATATCTTCATTAATTTCAGGATGGCCAAGAAGCCATCAAAGAACTATGTTTTGTTTTGTTTTGTTTTACAGCTTTATCATGTCTCATGAGCTTTCAGTGTATCATTCACTTGACAAATTTATCACAGCCTAACAATGTCTTTTACACAGTTGGCTTGTGAAAATTAGCATAATTTCTGTAATTATATTCTTCCAATGTCAGGAAAGATATTGAATATCATTACCCAAGACAATGGTTTTCCATTTTCCCTACAGATGTGGACAGAATCGTACATTTCAATCATTCTTGTAGGATTTCCCACAAGCTCAGATTTCTGTCCACTTGAGGATAATTCATTTGTTCACAAAGATGAGCTATGTTTCATGGTACTATGATGGTGTCTTGTTGCTTTTCCCAATTAATAATTTTTATTTATGCCTTTTAAAATATCTAAATAATTTCCTAATATATACCCCCCATGTTTCATTTCTTTTTTTTTTTTTGGAGGGGGGAAGGCAAGGCAATTGGGGTTTAATGACTTGCCCAAGGTCACACAGCTAGTAAGTGTGTCAAGTGTGTAAGGATGAATTTGAACTCAGGTCTTCCTGACTCCAGGGCCAGGACTCTATTCACTGCACCACCTAGCTGCCCTAGTTTCATTTCTTATAAGAAAGACAAATCTGAACAAAGATTCAAAGGGCAAAACAATTACAAATGGTGGTCTTCCATACTCAATATTTTCTCCATTTCTCTTCCTCTCTTTTCTAAAAGGTCAAGATTGGCCTTTAAAATAATCTGAGGGCAGCAGCATTTTAGGGTTATTTTTATTTGACTAAGTTATAGCAGTATACAGTATTCTCTTGGTTTCATTCTCATTTTTCCTGAATCTATAGAAATCTTCTAATGTTTTCTGAATTCTCCATATTGAATATGACATAATAAAATGCCACAGCATTCATATGCCAGAAGATTTTTATATTCTCCCCAGCCAATGGACAGTAAATTACTTTCCACTGTCAATAGAGATGCTTTATCAAAATAAAGTCATCAGATAAGCAATGGTTTACCCCAAACTTTGCATGGAAAAAAGTCAAATTTTGAAGTATGATAACTAAGGCTAGCTGAAGAAATTTGGCCTTGCATCTTGTTAATTTTGTATGAGTTCAATCCAAAATCAAAAGATGCCTCAATGAGATAGATTTCTACTGATATGCTATCAGATACCAGATCAACTGATATAATAATTCATCCTATTGCTTTAAGGCTTACAAAGTATAGCACACCAAAAGCTTATAAGACAGTCATCATGGCATAATGGAGAACGTGATGGAATTGGAGTCAGAAAAGCCTGGGTTCAAATATCACTTCTAACACTCTAAAACCATCAGCACATCAATTAAGCTTTCTGAGCCTCCTTTTCTTCATGTTTAATAAAGGGACAATATCACCTACTACACCTAGTTGCTGTGAGGATAAAATAAAAAACCTGTTTGCAAAGCACTTTTGCAAAAAACAAAAATGCTATATAAATGTGATCTAGGTACAGAGAGCTTTCCAGTATACCATTCTGGCTGAGAATTGTCACCTCAAGAACACAACTGAGCAGATTCAGGAGTGGTGGGAATGAGAAGGGGAGAAGCACTGTTTGATTTTATAAGAAGTAAAAAATAATATTAATTCCTCTCTTCTGTACCTAACATCAGGTCTGGATGCATTTAGACTTCCATTTTGGCTTGATAACATGTATCATTTACAGCCCTCCCCTAGGTTTCTAATACTGTACCCAGTTAGGACATCTTGGTCCCTTCTACAAATGGTTCCCAGGCTTCTTAACATTCTGGGACTTTATTATTGTCTATCTGATCCTGACTCCTCCTTTTCTGTTCCAAATTCAAAATGGCATGAACCTTTTAAGGAAAATGAGCTTTGTTTACTTTTTCCCAGAAATTTTATAAAGTTTTGCAACATCCTTTAAGAAAACCCAAGGTACTCTGCAATATCACAGAAAGGGGTGGACACATGCATAAAAGTAAATCCACTATCTACATTCCACCCTGTGTGCCAAAAATAATCCATCCCCAGGTTCCGGGATTCCCATTCGCACCACATTTCATTTTTCCTACTGCAATCAATAGCCACTTATGCACATAGGACAAGCTAAGTGGTGAAAGGGGAAGGAGGAGTGGGGAGAATCACAGCATCAGGTACTTTCTGCTTAGCTCCTGACACTGGTTAATGAAATGGAGTGTTCATCAGGTCTCTTTGCGTTATTTGTCGGCATCATTGAATTGATTCCGCTGAGGGAATCTAAGTTGTTATCTGCTACCAACAGCTGCTGCTGCCAAACAGACCGGACTTTTGACAAGCTCCCTGACAACTCTGCAAACTAGCGAGCCTCCTTGGAGATGGCAAGATCTCAGAAGGGCTCTGTGCTCAGAAAACAGATATTTTATTTTCAGATTCCCAATTTACTTGACAAATATGTATCAGTCTTTAAAGTAGGAGTTCTTAACTTAGGGTCTATGAATCTGGTTTAGGTGGGAAGGTAGCAGGATAGATAAATAGATAGACAGACAGATAGAGATAACTATTTCAGTATAATTGGTTTTCTTTTTAATCCTACATATTTTCTTTCATGAACTTAGAAAGAATCCGTTAACTTCCTTCCCCTACAAATGTTAAGAATACCTGCTGGAAAGTAAGACTTTAACATAGAAGTGCTGGTGGTCCCTAGAAAATTCTGTAATAAAAGCTTTCTTTCTGTGTCTGGAAGGATTTACCTTGTCCTACACATTTAACCTTGATTTTTCTTATAATTAGATAACTTTGTGCCTTTCACATTGAGTTAATTCCAGGACCCATATCAAAGTTATAATTTCAAAGTGTATGAGTATATAGAACAATTTGATTCAAGCAACACTTATTGAGCAACAATTACGTACAAGGTCCTGTGCTAAGAAGTGAGGATACAAGACGGAAACACAATAGTCGCCAGCCTCAAGAAACATAGTCTATGGAAATGGTTGATATGGAAGGAGATACAATATATACACAAGTAAATAAATACCAAGTAGGGCTGGAGAGGTGTCATGGATAGATCTCCTGTAGAAGCAGGCATCTGAGAGTGGTGCTTTGAAGAAACTAGGAAGAAGATAGAAGGGTACATAGGGGACAACTTGTACAAAGGCATGGAGGTGGAAAATCAAAGAAGCCCAAAGTTGCCTGTAATAATAGCACATTAGAGATCATATTACATCATTGTATTATGTTCATTTTTTAAAAATTATTTTCCTCTCTGGCAGTTGGAAGTGACAAGTAGTAAGTTTATATCCATAAAAAAAATCCATCATTCATTTCCTGATCCATTCAAATTATTAGAATGAAAATATAAATTTTGACCTCTATTTTTCCCAATGGGAAAAATCAAACAGTAATGTAAACAGTGATTGAAATAGGCAGGTTTCATCACTTGGACAATTCATTTTAAGGTACAATGAACTGAAAGCCTAATCTCGGTCAATATCTTATTGGTCTCACAGTATCTTACCTATATCTGCTTTACTTGTCTCCTCAAATGGATGTTAAGTTCTTACAGAAAAAGGACCATTATGGCAAAGTCATTGACACTGCCCCAACCTGTATGAGGTTCAATGTCCTCTTTTGCAAAATGGGAATAATATCATTTGCACCAATGACCTCACAGGGTAGATCAAATGAGATGCAGTATAGAAACGTTGGCTCAAATATGAAGACCTTTGTTTGCATAATACTCTATGGCACAGGTGTGAAACAGGCAGCCTACCTCTACTTAGTGCAACCCAAACCAGATTAAAATATAAGTGGGAAATATTTAACAAAATACAATAGAAAATAGATAACGGTGAGATGTGGTTTTCTAAGTCAGCATACCGTGTATAGTTTAGTGCCCCATTTGTTTTTGAGTTTGACACTACTGTTCTATAACACCTAACATAAGATCCGGGCTCCTAAATATTCAATAAAATCTTACTGAATTAAATTAAAGAATAATTTAATTGCTTATCTCCCTTAGAGGCATGGAGATGCAAAGTCCTTTGCATATTAGCAAATGGTAGGAAAATAGATCTGAATCTATAATTGGACCATTCTACTAAAACTAGAACTTGGTATCCTTACATAAATACACTGTGTCGCAGATGCCCATTATGCTGAAGCATCTAAGCAGCTAAGTAAATTATCTTGGTGGTTCCTCACTCTTTGTCATGTCCTAGAGTTTCTGCTTGGTTCAAGGACATGTATCTGAATTTCCTAGCAAATGTCCCAGGATTGCATGGATTCAACTGGAGCCAGGTCAGGACTCAGTTGTCTGCTCTAAACTTGCTGTAAAGAAGCAAACATTCTTCAAGGAAGAATGTTCCTAAGTCAAGGTAATGAGAGAGAGAGAGAGAGAGAGAGAGAGAGAGAGAGAGAGAGAGAAAGGGAAAGAGAAGGAGAGATAGAGAAGGTTGTTACATGTAAACCATGTACAGACTCATATAATCATGTACAGCTTCACATAACCACAGAATTTCAGAGTTAAAAGGGACCTCTTTAGTCCTGGATGGTGATAATCACTTGCTAAGTTACCAAGTTTCTGACTAAAGAATCTGACAGATAACTCAACCATACAAGGAGAAAAAAGTGGCAGGGGGGAGAGGTCCCAAGTAATTTGAGCATCATTGTAAGTGCCAGGAATACAAAGACAAAAGTTAAAATAACCCTTGATTCTGTGGAAATTATAGTCTGCTTTTAGAAAACAATCTGTATACAGATAAGCAAATATATTATTAAATCTAATTTAATTTTAACTAATTTTAAAATTAAATTTTAATTTTAAAATATTAAACAAAGTGATTTTTGTGGGGTAGCCTAGCATTTGGGAGATATACCAGTATATTGCTTTTAAAAATGGTATATGTAAAGAATACACTGGCATAAAGGTGATACATTAAAAACACAAACATTTGAGGATCCCAATCACCATATAGAAGCATTAAATTTTCATGATCATTGCCACTTTCACTGTTTCAATGTCCACTTTTCAGGGTACCCTATTTTCCTACACTTAATAATATTACGGATTCACCATGTGGATTGACTGTGTAAACACAGTTAACCCCAGGGAAATCGACTCTATAACCATAGCTAGAGCTTCTAATTTTATAATTTTATCCATTGTTGAAGATGGATTTCCTTTATGGCTAAAGTGCAGTGTTCAAAGCTTATATGGATGAATTAAATGTGGGGTGATAATCATTTAATATCATATTTTAGCTAAAGTCTGATTTAATCAAACAAACTGCTCTAATTAAAAATGCCTTTCCCTGTGTCTGTAACTTCAAAGACCAGAGGTTAGATTTCCCTTATCTTAGGACTTACTCCACTTGAGAGCAAAACAGACCCAATGAGACCATAAAATGTAAATAGATCCTGCTCTGGTCCTTGTCAATTTGCATTTACAACCAAGGAACTCTGTTTTCACATACAGATGGTAACAAATGGAAGTCATAAAGTTTTGTGACAGAGTCATCCTAAACTGGGATGGTTCTAAAAATGTATAAAAAAGCCTTATGATTCCTCTGTTCATCAGTCAGGACTTTAGTCCTGCATTCCTTGAGCATGTAATCTAGTCTTAAGGGAATAATAAGGAAAAAATAATGTAATTTTTATATTACTATCAGTTTGTCTCTTTAACCAAACCTTTTCTAGAGGTCAACAGAGGTTAACTGAGTAATGTGTGAAATCCTTAACACTAAGTTGTCACTGCTCTATAAATACATTATTCTACAAAGAATGTTTAGGGAAAGAAATAATAAAGATATACAACAGGAGCTTGTTATTTGTCCTTCATTCTTGAAGAGGACCATGACATCAGGAAGGTAATGCCGTGACTTAAAAGTGAATTGGATTTAAGTGAGGTAGATCTGTGCAAAGTTACCAGCCTCACTCTCATATCCAGAACAATCTGGATCCAGTGACAAGATATAGATCAGAGATACTAAAAAATGACCCTAGATGCAGTGGGAAAAGTTAAGGTCTTTTCTGGGTCTCGGTTTGACTGATACTGTGACTTAGTCAGTGACTAAGTCTAAGTAAGAAATGAGGCAAAGAATGTCCTCTTTTACCTAATTAAAAAAACAACCTGGGAGAGGAAGATCCTTAGGGTTTCTGGTCAAAAAAGAAACAATTGCTATTTAAAGACCATCAGAGCCCAAACAATGACAAAGTGAGGCTTGTGCTGGGGTCTATTGTCGGCCTATCGATGAGACCCAGAGTGATTTGGGTTTAAGGCATGGTCTTTAAGAAAGAAATGTAGCCCCTAAACCCCAAGATATCTTACAAAGGTTTCAGAGATCAAAATTTACTTTCCTTTGGGCAGAGCACCAGCAGGCAAGGGTATTATACTTATGGGGACAGAGAGAGGAGAGGGAGGGAAGGAGGGATGGAGGGACAGCAGAAGGGAGGAAGGGAGGAAGGGAGGAAGGGAAGGAAGGAAGGAAGGAAGGAAGGAAGGAAGGAAGGAAGGAAGGAAGGAAGGAAGGAAGGAGCTGCATTGCCCAACTGAAATCACCCAGTTTGCCATACAAAAGGAAATAGAGATAACATGAAAGAACATAAGCATGAAATATGGTTCCCTGAGCCAAAGTGGGCAAGATGGCCAAAGCTACAGTTAAAAGCTCCAAAGAGCACATAAACTAGACCAGCATAACTAAGTAGGATTTCTCTTGGTGGAGTTTAAAACTGGTTCGCATAATGTCACATACACAGAACTATACAGGACCAGGATAGACAGGGAAGAAAATGGTTAAGAAGTCATTTTAGGATTGAATGGGGTGCACTGGGTGAAGACTCCCCAGGAATAGGGAGGAGTCAGAACAGAGTCCAGGGGTCCCTAGAGGAAGTGCAGAGCTCAGGACTCCCCTTCCCCCTTCTTCTCTTTTTCGGTATGTTATTTTAATCCCTTTTAAGTCTTTCTTTTCTGGCTCACCATTCGCCTGTAGTTATGCACCAATTTTATATATGTATATATATATATATATTTTTTTTTTCCCTTTTATAATCTGAGCCTGATCTCTCATACAAACAGGGGTGAGGAACAGTTTAACCTGTAAGGATCAACCTCAGCCAATGGGATAAAAGATAGTGACCATAAGGCAGGCTTCTTGACTCCTTTGTGTGAATTTGCACCTAAAGGGGACTCCAACTCTCAACTAATTGGAGCCAAGGACAGTCATAAGTCCCACCCTTGGTCCCTTGTTTCTTTCCCCCTCTGAGCTATAACCCCAGTCCTCAACCAATGAAAGCCAGAGACAGCAAAGAAATATACCTCTATGAAATCAGAATTTAAAAGTCCACTTTACCAAGAGCTGGGCACTTCCTTCTACTGACAAGCTTTGGGGAAGGAAATAAATATATCCCTGTTCACTGCAAGTATGCCTCTGCTTATTATTTTTGGGTAAGTGGTTCGATTTTTGACCCACACAGGACGTAACATCTAAGTGGCACAATGGATAGAGCCCTGGGCCTAGAGTCAGGAAGACCTGAGTTCAAATCTAGCCTCAGATACTTACTAGCTGTGTGACCCTGGACAAGTCACCTAACCCCATTTCCTTCAGTTTTCTCATCTATAAAAGAAGTTGGAGAAGGAAAATGGCAAACCACCCTAGTATCTTTGCCAAGATAATCCCAAATGGAGTCACAAAGAATAGGAAACAACTGAATGGCAACATCTGAGCATTGCAACAGATGGCAGAAGGTAAGTATTCCTCTGGGTTATTTTTTTTTTCCTTTTCTATCTGTAGGTGTATTTCTACCATGCTGTGAATGTTCCCCTAGAGAGAAGGCAATGAAGATGTTTTATGGGCCAAGTCCTGCATTCAAGCTGCCTGATGTACGGGGCATAAAAAACACCAATGGAATTTGGCTACAGTGAAATTGTTATGAGGTCAGTGAAAAATGGGCCCTCAAAAGTACCTTCTTAGGACACTCTTTAGATTTTACTATTTTAGAGGATCAGGACACCAGTAGAAGTCCAGACAAGGAGAAGGCACTCAAATTTTCCCCATTTGGAGGGTACATTTTAACTTGTAAATTATTTGCATTTAATTCTATTACATGATAAACAGCATGCCAATGGGCAGTGTGATATAGTGTATGAATGGTTGACCTGGGAGGCCACAAGATTTTGTCCAGGGATGGGTAACCCACAGCCTTTAGGCCACATGTGGCCCTCTAGGTCCTCAAGTGCAGCCCTTTGACTGAGTCCAATTTTTACAGAACAGTCTAAGTCAGACTCAGGCAAAGGGCCACAGGTGAAGACCTAGAGGGCCACATGTGGCCTCGAGGCCACTGGTTCCCCACTCCTGAATTCTAGTCCCATATCTGACACATACTAGCTGAACCACCATGAACAAATCTCTTTAACTTCTCAGTGCCTCATGCAGCTCTCTGAGAAAATGGATTGCAGAACAACTTGTATATCAGATCACAGCTGCTCCATGTTAGTAAAGAGAATTTCTGCACTAAGAGTTCCCTATACCAATAAAATCATAGAACCAGTACCCAAAAATTCATAAGCATACAATAGATTTATGCAATTTATTGAATTTGAAATCAGGAAGCAGTTACTACAACAATACTCAAGCCCAATATTCAGTGCTCAGCAAATTATGTTTAACAAGGTAATCATTTTAATGAGTTGAGAGACTTTCTTAAATTGAGATTTCCTTGCTATTCAAAGTTCAAAATTCCAGCAAGCCCCAAGGCTTAGAATGAAGGCAGAGGTAGCATATTTCCCAGGGTTCCCCTGAATTGTCAGGGTTCACAGGAAAAGTGGCCAGGTCTTCACTATTAGAGATCTAGTCTATGATTTTAAAACAAGGAAAATGAGTCATATGCAAATTTCTACTGGGATTCCCAACCTGAGCATGAGTTGAAAGAAATAGGAGCATTCACTCTTAGGGAAGCATACACAGTTTCTCTAGAAAAAGAAAATTAGTTCTCCATGCTAAAACCTTTTACTATCTTTGCCTTTGAGAAAAAGCAATTAGAACAAAAGCACAGACCTTTCCTAGAAATATAGTTTGAAAAATTTTACTCTTTTCTAGAAAAAGTGCCTTTTATACACCTAAAGTGATGGACACTAGGACCTACCCAATGGAAGTTCCCATTTACATTAAAAAGGAAGCATCCTCTCCAACTCCTGTTCTATATAGATTCTTGATATAGATCTCTGGAAAGAGAAATGGGATTAGTGACTTGGTCACTCTACTATCCTGAATGTTATCATAAAACCATGTTGTTATATATTGTGATATTCTTCCTCAGTATTCTTACAAATGCTACCTAAAATTGTCATGAAATAGAGAATCAAATCAGAGAACAAAGAAAACTATGCAAGTTTAGACAGTTACCTCTATCTCTCCAAGCTAGAAATATTTAGATATTAAAGATAAATTAAATCAAATTGTTTCTGGTAAACTTGAACCTAAAATGCGTAGCGTATTAATTAGTATTAATATTTTTTCTTCAATGCTCTCAAGGGGTAGCCAGCATGAGAGAGGGGCAGTCATACACAGGGTAGTCTCCAAAATTCAGTGAGCTTCCAGCTACAGTAAGGAAATGAAAATTAAACTTGGGAATTCTCGCTTGCAAACAGACATCTGGTAGCCTTAAGAAGTTAGCAGAAATCTGGAGCAATAAATAGGAACTCAGACTGGATCTGTTTTTGTCTTCATGTTCCACTTCTAGTCCAAAATGTACTAAGTCTTAACGTCTAGGCATTTCTTTATCAGAAACCATTATTAGACTGCATGACCCAAATACTTTTGAAATCCTACTTCACCAAATCTTTTCAGGTCGGCACATGCCCGGTATTTCCAACACTTTTCATAACTACTACACCAGTATGCCATCCTGGGAAATGAAAGATTGAGGCCAACTACAAAATATAAATTCAAGTACTTAATGATTCACCTTGATCATTTATTAATTACTTCCCAGCTCTAGGTCAATTGTCCTGGATCCCCGTCTTAGAAAGTTACAAGGAGTGAAAGACAAAATCTTAGAAAATTTTTTTGGTTTTTTTTTTTTTTCTTCCATGATTAGGTAGTCAACCATGCAGTCTTCCTCCTTTCTCATTTGATTGACTATCATATGACACTGATATACTCAAATGCTTCCTGTGGGCATAGATTGGAACAATGACATACAAAGAGCTGGAAGAGGAGGAGGACAAATTTATATATGCATCATCTCCAAGTCAGAAATAAATTTAATTGGAACTTACCATATGCCTGATATTTAAAACCTAAGGTTCTTAACATTTCCCATACAACAGAGAAGTCAACATACAGAAAATGTTTTCAGTTCTCCTTTGCTGAAACATTTCCCCAGCTTTAGGCCCCTCTCCCCCACCTTCCCCATCATCAGTCTGCTATTCTCTTTTCAGCAGTTCCTTCTGAGTCATGAGGATACTGGAGCAGGGGGCCCCATCTAGATAAAATGAGATGTGTCAGCTAATTGTCAAACCCAGACAAAGAAACTGAGGCCTGGGAAGGTCACACTGCAGAGCAGTGATGTGAACCTAGACCTTCTGTCTCCAAGACCACTGTACATCCAATGTCACGCAAAAGAGACACCCAGAATGTTCTGCTTCATCCCAGAGAGTGGAATTGGGAGCAGTGGGTAGAAGTTGCAAAGACACAAAATATTGACGTCTGAAGGGAAAAAAATTACTAAGGATGAGAGCTACTCAAAAGTGGAATGGTCTGTCTTTAAAGTGGTGGGTTCCCCTTACAGGAGGCCCCCAAGCACAGGTTGGATGGTCTTATAATAATAATAATAATAATAATAATAATAATGTTATCATTTATAGAGCACATTAAGGTTTACAAAGCACTTATTTCATCTGATTCCCACAACCACCCATTGAGGTAGGTGGTATTATTATCCCCATTTTATAGATGAGGAAAATGAGGCCAAGTAAGGTTAAATGACTTACCCTGGGTCACACCACTAATAAAGGTCTGATGCTGGATTAGAATTCAAGTCTTCCTGTTTCCAAGTCCAGTTCTCTTACCCACTGCACTTCCTCGATGCCTCTCTTTTCCTATGCTCCAGGTTATCTCTAATCAGGTTTCAGAGAAACCAAAAGAAGCTTCCCACAAGGTGTAACAGTAATGAGATTTGAAGTTCCTTTTGTATTGCTAAGCTAAGAGGTACTTAGCACCTAGTTTAGATGAAGCCTCTGTTAAAGAAACAGAGCGTATGAACTCCTGTCTCCTGTTGCTGATGTAACAGGAAGGGGCTGAACAGGGAGGGGCAATACTGTATATAAGGAAAAGCCCCAGAGAGGGAGAGACAGATCTTCTTGAAGCAAGCTCCATGGAGGCAGAAGTTGCTGCCACCAGAAAGGCTGAAGAGGAGGCAAGGAGGCTGAAGAGGAGGCAAGGAGGCTGAAGAAGAGGCAAGGAGGCTGAAGAGGAAAGCCCCACCCCTCCACCCACTCCCAGGTGGAAGAGAATGACTTTGATTTTGAAAACCAGGATGGAGTGATTTTGATTCTGGGAACCAGCTGAAACAACTACTGAGTCCAAGGGCCAGCTGGAGCAGCTGAGGATTTCAGAGAGCCAGTAAGAACTGAGGGCCAGCCAGAGTTGCTGAGGAGTTGCTGAGGATTTCTGAGGGCCAGCTGGAGCTGCTGAAGACTGAGGAAGCATGACTATGATATTGATACTTTGCATGAAACTGTTTGTGGCTTTGTCAAGCCTTGACTTCCCAGGAACAGAGAATGTGAAGGATGTAAAGCAGACTGGACACTGTGAACTTCAGTGTGGAGCAGGACCTGCACGGAGAGCTGGGCAAGGAACCAGGAGTGTCTGCCTTTGAATCCAGGTAACTGTTTGGTGGATTCAGGTAGGAGCTACCTGCCTCAAGTCAAGATGAAAAGACCTCTCCTTGGGTACTGAGTAGTGACGAAATTGTAATTTAATAGTGACCTAGGGGTGGTGGGTTTGTGTATTTTCTGATGATTGAACAGTGAATGATGAAGGATGATGGCATGATTGAGTTGATTGAATGATTGATTGACTAAATGATTGTACTTAGTGATTGATGACTGAATAAGTGAGTGATTGAGTTAACTTAGTATGCCCCATGAGTGAAGAACTTTGACTATTGTACTTGGTGATTGAATTAAGGATTTTGTGATTGACTGAATATTCTTTGTTCAAAACTTTGTAACCACTGAGGTGGAAACTATGTGGCCATTTTCTGTAATAAGTTGTTGTGAATGCTATATTTTGATTTTCTGTGTAAGTTATAATATTGTGAATGTTGTACCATGATTTACTGTGAATGTTTTGCTCTGATTTGTTATAGAATAGAGTGTTCATTATACTGTGTAATCAGAACCTTAAAAGCTGTTCACGGTAGCATTCTTCTGGAAAGCTGTTCATGTGTGGCATTACACAAGGTTAAAGCTCAGGAATTCCCATTATAGAGAGGAACATAGAGTCCATTTTACCCTGAAGGTTTCATATACTCTTCTGAATGAAATTCTCACCATTTGAATGAATGCAGATGATTGAGTTCTTACTATAAATTGAGTCACCAGGCATAAGATTGTAACCAAACTTTGTAAAACTTAGCTCCTACCGTCATCCACTGACCTCTCTCCCTTTCCTCTCCCTTGCTCCAGGGTTTTTAAATTTCAGCATGTGACCTACTATAGTCAAGAATTTACAGGACACAATTCTGTGGTTCATATTTTATTTTAGATTTCAGGGATGTTGTAATTGATTTTTTTCCATCCATTGAGCAATGTAGAGAGTCCTAAAGTAGAGGCCATCAGACCATAAAAACTCTTCTTCCCCTAAAATCCCATACAAAACTACATGGACCAAGAGAATTTGCCAATGGGCATGCCAACAGGCTCTCCCCCTACCCTATCAGTGTACGCTAAGGATCCCTAGGCCTACCTTAAAGACCATAAGACCTTTCCATTCACCCTTCCGCTAAAGCCTCTAACATTTGTTACATTCCTCATAAAGCCCTTCAGAGCCTGGACTGTCTGTTTCCTGTTTGAATTTCTTAGCACTTAACACAATACTTGACATAGATTAAGTGCTTAATAAATTATTTTCTCTTCTAGTCTGTCTTGGTGCCACTGACATCCCAGGAACATGGAAAAAGTCACCATACTGAGCTGCTCACCAACACAACAACTAAATGTGGATCCTACCAAAAATCTTCTAGGCTACTATGTTCTAAAGAAGAAGATTCCTTGTTGACAGGGAAATGATGATGTAACACCCAAAAAGAAGTCTAGTTTCTAGATTCCACCATATTCTTAGTTTGGATCTTGGGAAGGTAGATTCAGAGTTAGAGGAGATCCCAGAGGTTGTCATATATGACTCCCTCATTTTACAGATAAGAAAACTGAGGCCTAAGGATGTGAAATGAGTTTCCCAAGGTCACACAAATAAAAGATGTCAGAGTAGGGATTCGACCAGTGATAAATCTAGCATTCCTGATTGTCAGCACAGAATAGAAACCCAAGCCTCCAGTCCTCGATTTTGTACCCTGAAGTATGTGTATGGAAGCAAAGAAAGTGAAGGGGGAAAGGGAAAAGCAGGTGGAAAGGATGTCAACCTAAAGGAACACTGAAGATACACATTTCCTGCGTCATAATCATGCCAATCACCAAATCTGATGCAAAGGAGCCTCACTTGGTTCTAGCTTGAAGATGGTTGAAATTAGATACAGATTTCATCAAACATTATTTATAAAGTTCTCTATTAAAGAGGGTTTGGGAGAAAGAAATACTGTTGAATATGCCACATTTTCATTCAGACCTGAAAAATGACAAAGTATTTGACAATGAGGAAAGCAGCATGATCACTAGGCAATCTCTAGTCACCCACTCAAAATCCTTTTCACCTTTGTACAAGATGCATCTATCACAAATGGAAAACAATAGAAACTCAAACACAGAACTAAGTTGTTACAGCACACACACAGTTTTTCTTATTGGATTCTGAAATAATGGTCTCTGATTATGGTATTTATGATAATACATTTCCCTAATAAGAATCAAGATGATTATTTTTAATTGGCTTGCTATTCATTTTTAATTATAGCTGCTTGCATCAAGTTATATGAAGTAAAATCTAAGGCACATTAAATTAGAGCTAAAAATCTGAATGTGTAAGAATGTTTGCAGATAAAATAATTTCAGGTACCTAGGTCTTATTTAGGCTTCCTCAACATTATTTTCTCCAATGGTAGGGAGAGGACCTATTAGGAGCTAAGAAGCAACTTAGCTTGTTCTTTCTAAATGTTTTTGGCATGTCTATGAAATCGCCAATCATAAAAGATGCTCTAAGACATAAGGATTAATAATAAGCATGAATAGGATTCAAACATGAGCCTCAAATATTATGGACAGTTTTCACAACACAATGACATGATAGCAAAGGACCAAGTAGTTTCCAATCTTCCTCCAAATGTCAGCCACATACTAAATGATGACTGAAATTCCTTTAAAGTGTAAATGATTAGTGTCTGACCCTTTTCCTAAAGGAAAATTTTGACAGCAGAGAAGATCCTGCAAGACAGCACATTTGGTATTTGTGAAGGAGGGGAACAAGAATGTGGAAAATGAGGTCATGAGGAAGTATAGCTTCTTTAGTTGCTAGCCAATTGTCTTCCCTATATTCCCAGCCCTGTTGAAATATTTCCTGTGTAGTCATTCTCTTTCAAAAGCAAATTAAAGATACTCAAGACTACTATAAAAGAGGCAGAGAAAAACATCGGATATATCTTTGCCTATTTCACATAGACCTCATTTGGTTCCAAAATGTCAAGTGAAAACAATAAAGCTGAGGGAGTTCACATTCTGTCAATTAAAAAAAGAGAGAAGAGTTTGTTGCTGTCCGGCCTTCCAGCTGATCAGAGCACAATTTCAGTCCAATTAGCACAATATAATTGGAAGACATTGCCTGAACAAACCCTGGTTGTTGGCAACTAAACATATGAACTGCTGCAGATGAAGCCCAGTCAAAACAGACACACTTCTCTTGGACATTTTCTAGTGCTCCAGCATTGAAACATTCCTTGATTTCAGGACAAGGAAAAACAGTTCTCTCCCTCCATTTCGAACTCAAATTTGAAGTGGAAAATTGTATCTCTAGCCTAATGATGCTATTGTGATGCCATCTTCTGAAAGGCAAGTCAAAATGAACTAAGGAATGATAATTGTTGAACCGCTGTCAGGTACCTTAGAAATATCATGGTAAATATAAGGAACATTATAGGACCATGGAAGGGCAAGTGAGAGAGACAAAGAGAGAGAGAGAGAGAGAGAGAGAGACAGGAGAGGAGAGGAGAGGAGAAGAGAAGAGAAGAGAAGAGAAGAGAAGAGAAGAGAAGAGAAGAGAAGAGAAGAGAAGAGAAGAGAAGAGAGGAGAAGAGAAGAGAAGAGAAGAGAGGAGGGGAGAAGAGAAGAGAGGAGGAGAGAGGAGGAGAAGGGAGAGGTGAGAAACCAAGATAGAGACAGGGAAGCCTGAAAATTATAGGCCAGCGCGTTTAACTTCATTCAAGCAAACAAAAGTCCCAGAGAGAGATTCATCAAAACCAGGTCAAAATCCAATTTTATTTTTTGACGAAGCTACTAGACTAAATGGAGGAAACATATGTATACGTTTTTACCTAGATTTTAACAAAATATTTCATAGTCTTTTAGATAATTCTTGTGGATAAGATGGACAATGACTAGACAATATTACAATGAGGTGGATTTAAAACTGGTCAAATGACCAAAGAAGGTTGCTTATTAAAAGTCACCAAGTCAGGAGAATAGCTAATATGTTGAATGACAGAACAAAGATCTAAAAAGATCTCAACATGCTAGAACAATGTACTGAATCTAATAATACATTCTTTAGTAAGACTAAATATTAAAGTCTTACAATTGGGTTCAAAAAATCAACTTCATAAATAAAGCTGGACAGAAGTACATCTGAAATGATTCAGGCATTTTAACGGAATTCAAGCTTAAAATGGGTCAAAAGTGTGATCTGACAGACAAGAAAGCTAATAAGATCTCAGGCTATAAGGAGATTCAGGTAGTATCTAGGATTACAGAGATGATCCTGCTGCAGTCAATCAATCAATCAACTAAGCACCAGTTCTATGCCAGAGATCATGCCAGGCTCTCTGTATTAAAATAAATAAATAAATAAATAAACACTTCCTGCTTTCAAGGATCTTACATTTTTTTCCCCGTGGAGATATGTACATATTTATACAAAATATATTCAAAATACGTATAATGAAATGGGGAACATTGGCCTCTGGGGGAAATCAGAAACGGTTTCATGTACAAAGCTATGCTTAAGCTGAGTTTTTGGTCAGAATACATCTGTAGTGTCATACTTGATGTAACAGTAACTTCCTAAAAGGCAGTTGTGTTACATTTGACCATTCCTTCAGGTTCTCTAGAACCCTTAAAGGATTTGGTGGTAGCTAGGCTCTCTGCAATGTCCTTAGACCCAACTGATGATGTTCCCTTATTTTAAGAGAAGGTCCCCTATATCCTGGTTCCTTTTGACTACTGATAGTCAAATTAGCTCTTATAAGGGAACATTTATTTCATAGGTATAATAACATATATTCAAACATACTCTCCAATAAATGGGACAAGATCCTCCCCTGTACCACCTCATAATTTGGCAAAGGAGAGGGAATTAAGTTCGAAATTTAGCTTAATTTCTTTATACAGCATAATCTCAAATTCCAAGTCCAAAAACCCCAGTGGACTTAAGTCCCAAACACACTGGCTTCTTGCAGTTTCTCTGCTGGTCTATTGGCTGCAACATCCAGCCTAGAATCCTGCCTCCAAGGTTGTCGTGGACACATAGGAAAGAGAATTCTGGAAAAGATTAAAAAGTGGGACCATGGTGTGGCAGTTTGCAAAGGTACAGCCTGTTCTGACCATTCAGCCAATGGAAAGAGGCTATTCTTATCCACATGACAGAGGAACATAGAATATTCCCTCCCAGAAACAGGGTGCCTCCATGTTAGGTCATCTGGTTGCTATGTTTTTTTAAAGATACTGATAACCTGTACAGCCCCCAGGGAAGAATAACCAAAATGGTAAAGGCCTTGAGATCAAGTTCTGTGAGGTTCAGATTAAGGAATTGGCAACGCTTAGTGCAGAGAAGGAAAGACAAGGGGGAGATAAGCAATGACTCCAGGGATGTGAAAAGCTGTGACATAGAAGAGAAATAAGACCAGGTAATAATAAGGCCACAGAGGGCAGAACCGGGAATAAGTCATGTGACTTGCAGAGAGGCAGGTTTATTATGGCCACCATGAGCAGAAACTTGGTGACAAGTAGACCTATACAAAAGTGAAGGGGCACTCCCTGGAAAGTAGTGAATTTCCCATCATTAAAAGTCATCAAGCAAAAGCAAAATGACCATTTGTTGTATGTGTTCTAGGAAGGATTCCTGTTCAGGCACAGATAGCCTAAGAGGTCTCTTCCAACTCTGAGGTTCTATGATTTATGAAAATAACAAGTGTTTAAAAAAAAAGAAAATAACAAGTTTTTTTATTTAAAACTAGGCCACAAGTTAAATTGTTTTTATCCAGTCATTTCGGTAGCATCAGATTCTTCATGTCCTCATTTATGTTCCCTTGGCCAAGGGTAGTTTGCCGTTTCCTTTCCAAGCTAATTTTACTGATGAGAAAACTGAGACAAACAGGGTTGAGTAACTTGCCCAGGGTCACATAGCTAGTAAGTGTCCGAGGTTGGATTAGAACTCAGATCTTCCTAACTCTGGGTCTGGCTTACCACCTAGTATCCCCTAAATTAAATAGCAACCTGTATATCATGCCTACTGTCATTAAGAGTAAGTAGTTGTAAACACAAATCAAAACTGTCATTGTCATACTTTAAAATGTTTAAAGATAAAATTTAGTGTAGAATTATAAAGCTGGGAAGGGCATTGGAGGTCATGTTGCATGTTGGCTAGCCCCCCCCTCACTCTGAACAGGGATTTCATACCATCTATGTTTGAGGACTACCTTTTCATTAGCCTTGGGCTAATGACCTTGGGCAAGTCACTGCATTTTTCTACTTTCAGTTTCCTCACCTGGAAAAATAACAGAACTGTACCAGATCTCTAAGATCTCTTTCCAATTACAAAATTCCATGAAGTTTAACTTGAGGAAACGGATGCTCCAAGAAGTCACTTTCTTAAAGTCACATAGCTGGCAAATTGAGATCTTAAGTTACTTAATCCAGTAACAAAGGTTATTAGGGAGCTAGGACAGGATCTGGAGCTCTTTTTCCTGACAGAAAGGATTGTAAAGTATCACCTTGCTTGCAAAGCATTACAAAGGAATAACGTGTGATCTCCCTCCATCAATCACCTACTGTGCCAAGCACTGTGCTAAGTGCTGGGGATATAAAAGGAGGCAAAAGATAGTACTTGCCCTTAAGGAGCTTATAATCTAATGGGGGAGATGACAATGCCAGCAAATTTAAACAAAGCAAGCTATATAAAGGATAAATAGGAAATAATTAACAGAGGGAAGGCACTGGAATTGTTGTTTGTCCTTCATTCTTGAAGAAGACCAGTGACATCAGGAGGGTGATATATTGACTTGCAAATGAACTTGATTTAAATGAAGCTGAACTGTTGGGGAAGACTTCCTATAGGAGGTAGAATTTTAATTGGGACTTAAAGGCAAGGAGGTCATAGTTGGAATGGAGGAGAGAAAGCCTTCCAACCATAAGATCTTATTCTCTCTATGGAGAGAATGCCCCAAGACCAGAGATGGAGTACCTTGTTCCATGAAAAGATCTGAGAAGGCCCACATTTATAAGAAAGTTTAGAGGCAGTCCTTCTTAGAAAGCTGGAAAAGGAGCTCTGGAGATATCCTCCAACTCATTTATTCCAAAACAGGGACTCAGCCTTTTGTGTGTGTGCTAGATACTTCTGGCAGTCTGAGGAAACCAATGGACCCCTTCTCAGAATGATGTTTTTAAAAGAATCAGATAAAGGCATACAATTATGAAGGAAATAAATTAATTTAAAATGTAGCTATCAAAATATTTTTAATAATTTCATATACCCCCTAAAGTTGCATCCCAGGTCAGAACCTCTGCTCTAAGTTAATCCTTTAATTTGCAACCCTTTCATAGTCATAGATTCTAATACCTTCCAACCTTTGACAAACCCTTTACACAAGACTACGGTATCATTATTTGGCTTTTATAGGCCTTTACAATCTGGCTCCAATGTACCTGCTGAGACTGATTTCACATGACTCTTCTTCCCACTGTCCAAGTTCTAGCCAAAGTGAACTGTCTGCTGTCCCTACTATATGACGTTCTATCTCTTGCCTTCATGCTTAGTATGGTCTCCCTTCTCATCTCTATCTCTTAGAATCCTTAGCTAAGCTCAAAGGCTTCCTTGAAGCCCCTCTTGATCCCTCACATTCTCAGTGCTCTCTCCCTCTACAGAAGGGTTAATCATTACCATTACTTTGCAAATATTACAAACATGTTGTGTCCCCTCCTACCCCCACCAGCCATGGAAAGCAAGCTCTTTGAAGAAAAAAAAACTGGGTTTTGGTTTTGCTTTGGGTTGCTTTTCTTGTTTTGTTTTGGTTTTGTATTTTCGGTGCCTAGCACAGCGTCTGGGACACAATAGATGTCCTAAGACAGAGATATGGATGAACTAAAGGATGGGAGAATCCAAGCACCTCAGATGGAAAATAATTTGATGAAATGCATGCTTGTCCACAACTTCAAAGGCAAAACCATTTTCAAATCATTCCAATGCTTGCAGTTCTACTTAGATCATAAACTACCCACTCCTTTCCTCTCAATCCTGAAACCCTAGGAAGGGAAAAAAATAATGAATCATAACCTACACTGGATGAATATGAGCAAAGGACTTGGTAAAACTACCAGGAAATAAGAAGCAGATAACCAATGCTTTCAATCTTCAAGGAAAGGCATCAAAGAATAGAGTTTAATTTTTGTATAATACTGTCAGTTAGAGAGCTCCTGAAGCCAGCCAAAAGTTGTAGCTAAGCAACATGGCTCACCATTGTCCTCCAAAGTGGGCTGCAAAGCCTCAGAAGCTTTGCCTCCCACAGAAAGCTTTGACAAGCCTCCACCATATTTGATATAATTGTGGTTGAGGGAGTGCCAGATCAGATCTGATTTGCTGTCATAATGGGACTTTTCCCACATAAACTAATGATGCAAAGCTATATTTAGCAGCAGCAACAAAAAAAAAAAATCACCCTCAGGCATTCAGCGTATTTTTTTTATTGCTTTGCATGCCCAGAATTGGATAAGTAGCAATTTTTCAGCAACTGACTACAATAAAAGCTAAGGTTTGATGGATCCTTTTTTTTTTCTGACTGGTTGCATTAGGGATTTAGGTCCATTTTCCAAATATGTTTATTGACTTCATATTCCTTCAGATGCATTTCTTCCATGAAACTGTCCTGCTCTTTTCAGGTCAACATTTTGGTATCATGTCCAGGAGGGAAGGGTCACAGCAAGACAATTAGCTTCTTTTTATCCATGTCAGGTCTGTGGGACAATCTCTCTCTCTCTCTCTCTCTCTCTCTCTCTCTCTCTCTCTCTCTCCCTCCTTCCCTCGCTCCCTCCCTTCCCCTGAATATATTTGCATCTCAGAACTGCTAGGCTTTACATTTTAAGATTCTCATTATTGATGCCAAGTTCCACATGAATAGAAGAATGAAAAGGCCAAGCTGGCTAAAGTAAATGTAAGCATCTAGTTCCATACTCTAACCAAAAATTTTAATCCATGCTCTGAGGATTGGTAAAAAAGAAAAACATTCAGTCTCTGCCAATACACCTAAAGGAAAATCTCACTCTGGCCCCAAGTTTGGAGATAAAGTCAGCATTAATCCAAAATCAATCTGAGGACAGGATGCATCCAATTCTACTTATATCATCGGTTACCTTTTACAATCAATATTTTCTGATTTTTCTCTTGAATCCTATGATTTAACCATTTTGGAGGCAGGGTTAGGAAAAGGAGCAATAAAACTTGACTATTGATTTCATTTCCCAAATTATCCATGGAGCATCTACCAGCCCTCTAGCACCATGATGGGAGAGTAGAGGAAAGAGGGAAGGAAAACAAATAACAATCACTAGAGCTCTGCCTTCATGGTGCTTACAATCTGGTCTAGAATGTTAAGAAACATGACAAATTAGAACATAATATAAGATAACGTAAAGTGTTCAACTACACACACACACACACACACACACACACATACACACACACAGAGGTGAACACATGGTTGTCATGATACTGCTTCTCCTCCAATCAATCTGTTTATTCTCCATTTCCTTTGCATTGTTATCTATATCAGTAAGTCAACAAGCATTTACAGTCTACTCTATGGTAGACACTGTGTTAAGTGCTGGGTATAAAAAAAGAGGCAAAAGACAGTCCCTACCCTCAAGGACCTCACAGTCTAATGGAGGGGACAGCAAGCAAAGATGTACAAATGAGCTATAAACAGGATAAAGAGGAATAGGAAATAATTAAAAGAAGGAAGGCACTAGTAGTAAGAGAAGTAGGAAAAGGCTTTCTAGAGGAGGTAGAATTTTATTGGGGAATTGAAGGAAACCAGGGAAGGCAGGAGGGGAGAGGTCAAGAGAAGAGGTCTCCAGGCATGGGGAACAACCATAGAAAATTCCTAGAACTGAGAGGCAGAGTATCTTATTCATGAAACAACAAGGAGGCCAGAGTCACTGGAGCAGAATGAACATGGCAGATAGTAAGGTATAAGGGAGTTAGGAAGAATGAGGATTGAGAAAAGGCCATTAGATTTAGTCAAGAGAACACTGGAAACTTTGAAGAGAGCAGTTTTAGTGGAATGATGAGGTTGTAAGTCAAACTGTAGGGGATTAAGGAAAGAGTTGAGAGGAGAGAAAATAGAAGGACCTGTTTAAGATGGCCTTTTCAGTTTAGCCACAAAGGGCGAAAGAAATACAGGTTAATAGTGAGTAGGGATAGAGGGATCAAGTGAGGATAGGGGAGATGTGGGCATATTTGTAGGTAGTAGGGAAGGATCCAATAGACAGAGAAAGATGGAAGATAAGTGGTAAAGTAAGTATTGAAGAGGGTGTGAGAGTGATGGATTTCTAGGAAATCCTTGGAGGGTTCTTTTAGTCTGAAAGAATTTCCAGGCCTAAGCAATCTTGGTAATTTTGTAAAAGTTTATTATGTTTTTCAGTGGGCATGAGAAGGTTAAGGATAGTCTGCAAAGTGCAGGGTTATAGAGCTAATGTAACACTTAGTGTTACACTTTGCAGCGGGCAGGGGGGTGTCAGATAGAAAACCTGCAAAGTGTAGGAATTAGGGATACTGATTATATAGTAACAAAACCATAAATCTGATATCAATTATGCTAAGTAGGTGTACAAAGGTGGAGTTGGGAAGGAGTTTGGGAGTGGTCAATATTTAAAGGAATATGTACTTTGTATATCAACTGTGCATGTGTATTGCCCATAATTCAATGGGAGAAATTTGAGGGGGGAAAGGGAGGGAGGTGTGGTTTTTGCCTTGAAATGTCATAAAGTCAGCCAGCAGTCAAGTTTGAATGAGAAGTACCCAGCCTGTTTGCCATCAAAGTCCTTTCTGATAAAATGGATGTTGGGAAGCTGGGCTAATTGGGGTTTCAGGATGAGTCTGTTTGTTAGGAGTTATCTTACTGATAATCCATTGAAGGATTCATAGTTGGCAGCTGGCCACTAGAACAAAGGAGGTATACATTTCTCTAACTAAGGAATGCTTTTGAAGGATTCATAGGTATGGCTTGTTATCATAGTTATAGAGTTAATGGTTTCAGGGAAAATGCTTTTAGGCTGGGGGCAGGGGAGAGACAGAGTTAATGCTTTACGGCTGGGGGGGAAGAGTGACTTTTACAACTTAATTGCACAGGCTGATGTTACAGACTGATGTTACATACCTAGATACCCAAACACAAGTGAGAATTTTACAGACTGAAGTTACAACAATGTTACAAAGTTACAAAGTCACCCCAAAATATTACAGAGGCACCACATCATTATGACAGAGGAGGCAATCTGTTGGAGGGTAAAATTGTAAAGGGATGGAATGGGCTCTGTTGTGCAGGGAAAAGAGTGCTTTGATAAGGAGTAATGCGTCCTCTTTATGTGAGACAAGGGTGAAGGAGGAGATAGTAGCAGAAGATATCTGAGTAAGATGAGATGAGGAAGAGGTGAAAAAGGGGAATTCACATTGAATGACCTCCATTTTCTCTGTCAAATATGAAGCAAGGTTCTCAGCTGAGAAACCTGGGGGAGTAGTAACCACAGGAGGTTTTAGGAGGGATGGTCAGGTTTGAAAGAACCACTGTTGAGAAGGGGATAGTGAGTTGATAAAGAAGGCACAGAATGATTATCTAGCAGCGTTGAGGGCCCAAATGAAGTTGCAAAACAGAAATTTGTAACAAATACAGTCAGAATGGTTGCATGATTTTTTCTACCTTATTCAGCAGCATACATGTAGGAGTGAAGGTGGCAAATGGTAGGATTCACCCCAGGCTAAGGCTTGACAGAGAACAATAGTCAATACAATGGGGGTAGCTAGGGACTCATCAGAAGATGATAGTGTAGAGCTAAACTAGCTCACCAATAGGTCAAGATGGGGAAAAAAGGAGAGAGTGGCTAATACAAGGATCATAGCCTGGCAGAGAACTGAGGGGTCAAAATAATGGATTATTCTAACTCCTCTGCTTAGGCTAGTGAGCCAAGGGGAAATGAGTAAAGATGTAACCAGACCAGGAAAGGGTAGCCAAGGAGGCTGTGTCATCAGGGAAGAGGCAGGCTGCAATAATAGTTACTAGATGGGAGGAGTAGAAAAGGAAGATTTAAGATTAAAGAAAGTGTATTACCTATAAAAGAGATATTCCACAGAGCACAATGGAAGGGCTAAATTGTATTTAGTTGGGATTTCAGAGTAGGAGAATTGAAGAGGATGGGAATAATGAATTAGGTGGTGGGGGAATGATCCACCCCTAAGTGTGGGCATCTTCTGAGGCTCTGATCTATGACCTCCTCTCTCCCAACACCCTCTATCTATCTAGTGATCTCAAAAGTTCCTATAGATTCAATTACCAAATCTATGAAGATGACTCCCAAATCAATATATGCAACAATAATCTCTCTCCATAATTCCAGTCCCACATCATCAAGATGACAAGTGATGGTGTGAAAGATAGTAATTTCTGATTTGTCAAATAACCTAAAAGCATTTATTAAGTACCCAATTTGTGCCAGGCACTGTACTAAGCATTGGACATGTGTTTGACATGCTTCTAGAATATGCAGACAGAGATGAAATTTAATTGAAATAAACACCAAAGTATGGGATGCATACAATTTGGACATTCAAGAACATGCAAGATCACTATTTACTGGAATGATCCAGAAAGATTCCACTGGACAGCTCCTCTCAGAAGGAATTATGTAAATTGGTGGGGAAAGATAATAAGGTCTCCCCGCTTTTTTTTTCTTAAATGTTCGGTCTATGGAAGAAATAGGAATAAAGACTGTAATTTCATAAGCATTGGGAGCTCCTCTGGAAAGAACTCTATCATTGTAGCTTGCAACCTTTTTTGTAATTTATAATCTGAGGGATTAAATCTAGGGAATTGAGAGGCTAAGTGACATACCCAGGGTCCCACAGCCAGTATATGTCCGTAGGACGAAATATCTTAACTCAAGGTCTTCTTGACTTGATGCCAGTCCCTTATGCACTGTACCAGGCTGTCTCCTATACAATGAACTGTTTCTATATTTATCATGACACTCTTTCCCTAATGAAAAGGTGGCCGCATATTGAAGCTTCAGAAGATTTTCCCCCTTCACATCTCCCCTCTGCCCACACCAACACCTAACCCTCTCCTTTTAAGCAGACCATACTAATGCCAACTTCTAAAGACTTTTTCATACAAATTAATTATTAAATCTATCTGTAAAGCATTTGTAGATTCCTAAGAGCCAAGACTAGCTTTCTTCTTTCACTCAGCAACTGATATCCCAATTAACAAGAAAATGACTACCTAAATTTAAGATATCATTTTTCATGCTTTAACCCTGCATCCCCATTACCAAAAAGCAAACCCCCAAGAGATAAAACTACATGATTGGTTGCCATAAAGCAATTCACAGACTGATTCATACTTATCATCTTGGCAAAAGGCATCTTCCCATGACACCAACCCATCTTCTAAATGACTCCACATGAAAACAATAACAGTAATGATCAGGATGATGATGATAATACCCATGACAAGTTTATAATATTCTCAAAGGTATAGCTGATCTTTAAAAATGGCTGTTGTGTTTCTGAGACCTCATTAAAGGTGTCAGAATTTCTAGGGACCCCATTTTTCTTGCTATCATTTTCTTATGACTCATCCCAACATGGGCAGTGACATCATGAATCTTATAATCTATTGCTAAATAATCTTCATCTAACTGCCAGCTAGATGGCAATCTTTTGTCCTCAAACTTTCTGCCGCCCCTCTCCATCCTAAAAAACATAAGAAAAGAAAGCCAAGAGGGAAATTATTTCAGAAATGCCTATTTTTTTTTAAATAAAAGACAGATGGAGAAAGCCAGGGGACAAATTAAGCAGTTCTTAATAATTAATATTGACATGTCAATATTATTTCTATTTGAAGATCAACTTTAAAATTCTGGAGTTGGTGTTCTAATTTGTGCTGAGTTCTTATCAAAAATGATCTCATTTGACCCTCCCAACAACTTGGTGAGGTAAGTGTTATAGGCATTCTTATCCCCATTTCACTGGTAAGGAAAGAAGACTAGGAGAATTAAAGTGATTTGCCCAAAGTCAAAGACAGAAGCATGTGAATTAGAATGATAGGTCCCAGGCATTCTATAATCCAGGCCACTTTATCCGAGCCCTTAGATATTAACTTTGGATCTGAGAAGGAAAAGGATGGAAAGAAGCAATTAATTATGCTACCTGCTACTTCCACATTATCTTTTTTTTCTTTCTCCCATTCCCTCCTCTCTCTTCAAATCACTACTCTCCTAGGACAGGCCCATATTATCATCCCCTTAGACTATTCCTAGTAGCATTTTTCTTCTAATCCCTTTAATATGCCAAGGGTAGATTAATCTTGCCCATACAGATACAGCACATCATTTCTGATCACATCATCTCTCCACTCAAAAATTTCTCAACTGCCAAGCATGTATGAACTCCTTAGAATGGTCTACAAGTCTCTCCATAATCATGTACTGCCTTTGCAGTCACATTTCATGTATTGCTCTGCCACATACACTCTGCTCTGGCTGAAATCAACTGCTTTGTTCCCTGAACACATCCTACACCTTCCGAACAATATGCCCTTTGATCGCAATATTCCCTGGACCTCAAATTTTGTCATGTGTTGAATTCCTCATGATTGGAATAGAATTCTCTCCACATATTCATCCAACTCAAATGGCACTTCCTCCAAATTAATATTGTCTTTTCTTTATTCAGACCATACACAGCACTTCTTCATGCAGCTCTCTCCAAAGAACGGATCGTATATTATTTTGCAGCATAATTACCTGTATATTTTATCAGATCCCCCTACTAAGACTATAAGTTATATACAGGGAGGTAACATGGCATATCCAGTTGCATTCTAACACTCTCACCCTCTGAATGTGATACAGTGATCTACATATCACAGGTAGCTAATAAACATTAATTGAATTGAATTAAAACAAATCATGTAAGCAATGGAGAGCTATAGGTTGAGGAGAGAAATGACTTGATCAGACCTACACATTGGAAAGGTTACCTTAGCAGCAATATTAAGTATCAGATGGAAAGGAATGATAAGCTTTAAAGGGCCTTGGAGATGATCAAGTCTAGCCCTCCTGAGATGTCTAATTGACCTGCCTACTTCTAGTTTCCTCCTTCCCCCTGCCTCTGCCTCTCTCTCTCTCTCTCTCTCTCTGTCTGTCTCAATACATAATACATACATATATACATATATACACACACACATGTGTTTGTGCATGTGCATGTGTGTGTGTATCCTCTCTCTCTCTCTCTCTCTATCTATCTATCTCTCCTTCTCCCTCCCTCCTTCCAAATTTTTACATTACCACTCAAGTAACATGCAAAGTAATATACAGGTCAGACCGCATAATTACCCTGATGAAAGAAAATTTGTGGCTCTCTGCAGATGAAGAAACATGCCCTAGAGAGGGTAAGGCACACAGATAATAAGAACATGTGAAGATTTAAACCAGGTCTTTTGAAAGCAAGTCCAGTATCCTCTTTATTGTACAACATTGTCTTTCTTTGTCAAGACAAAACTCCTCTGTTATTGCTGTTATTCAGTTGTGTCCAACTCTTTATGATCCCATTTGAGTTTTCTTGACAAAGATACTAAAATGCTTTGCCATTTCTTTCTCCAGATCATTTTGCAGATGAGGAAACTAAGGAAAACAGGGTGAAGTGACTTGCCCAAGGCACACAGCAAGTAAATGTCTGAAGTTAGATTTGAACCCAGGACAATCAGTCTTCCTGACTCTAGACCCAGCACTCTATTCACTGTGCCACCTAGCTGTTCCTACAAAAGTCTTAGTGTCTAAAACGTCTACCTTCAGGCAGGGATTAATTAGTTTAAGCTTCCACTGTGTTTAAGCAACATTAGAGTCACTTTCTATAACAAAGCTTAAAATCTCCCAGGCCTAGTTGGAAGTAGGTGGTTTTAATTTTCCCTAAAAAAAAATGGCCTACTGGCCATCTTCCCTTTGTCCATTTCTCAAGTAATATAATGCTCAACATATACTATATACAAGGTACTATAGAGGAATCAGTGATGTAGGACATTACAAGAGGGCACTCCTTCCCCCACCTCATCAAAATAACTATCTAACTGCCACTGCTACTGCCACTGCCACTGCCACAGTAGCAGAAACATAGAGAAGGCTCAAAGAAAATAAGAAGTATCGTGTATGGGAAAATAGACTGAATTTGGAGTTCTGCTGACTGCAGTGGGGATGACCTTGGGCAGCCTTGAACTGTTCTGCTCTGGGCATCAGTTTCCTCATCTCTAAATTGAGGGAGTCAGGCTAAAGGATATAAGATCTCTTCCACTTTAAGGCTACAATCATATGAAATGCCTAAATCTCAGATGAAAGCGAGGCAGTCAATAATTTCACAGTCAGAACCCCCTGATGGACTCTAAGAGCAGCTAACAGATGCTTATGCTGTCAAATGCAACTACAACTTTCTTACAAATGAAGATGAATATATGACATGCCAAAAAATGACTCACATAGGTAAACTCAGAAGATTTAATAAACCCTCTCAGACTTTGCTGTGTGGATGATCATCTAAGAGGGAAAATAGATTTGGTTGTTTCCCAAATCTCAATCAATGTTTAGTAGAACATAGATTATCAAATGAACCACTTCATAAAGAGTCTACAGATGTCATTTCAGAGCACTATGTTCAGATTGTTCTTTGACAGTCCTAAGCCTATAACAGGAAGGGACAGTACACAAAGAAATACTCATTGGAGCAGACACCAAATATCAAGGTCTCCATTCAAGCAGAGGCACTAAGTATGAGCCAGGTTAGACTTTCATATCATGGTTCCTCCAGATATACTTCACATAAACTGATACCTACATCTGCCTCCTCTCAAACTATGCCCCAAAGGCTTGGTACTGGTCCTGCTGCCTAGACAGGCGAATGAAGTAGAGGCTCAGTTGAGGGAGTCTCCTCTCCATTGAAGCCCTCGCCTAGGTAGCAGCACCCTCCACTAAGTAGTCCCATAGGAAGCAGAAAGGTACTTACACTAGTAGCAAACAACCTACAATGTCTGCTTACAGGCAGACTCTCATGAACCCAGAACCTTAAACCTAAGTGCAAGCCTTTAGGGAGGTCTGGACTTCTCTCTCACTGGAACAAGCTCTGTCTGGTCAAAGCAGTCACCCAAATGGAGTCAATCATGCCATGACAGCTCCTACAATAGCATCTGCTATAAATTGAGAGTTAAAAAGGGTAAATACCTTGCATAGGGTTATACAGCTAATAATCGAGATTGTGAATTTGAGTAGCTCTGTGCTCTGCCCTTTCTTTATGACACCACACTAACTGCTTTTGCAAGCTCCCCCATCTACTCTACCACCACATTGTGGAGCCAACCATCATTTCAAGGTAACATTCCCACTGTGACCTCTGCTCTTAGCTACAGCTCCAATTTTATTAAGCATTTCATTTACTTCATATTTCCCTCTAACATTCTTTCTATTTTATTTTTCAATTAATAAGCATTTATTTCATCAAAAATGTTTCTAAGTTTAAAAAAAATGAATTTTAAGGCTCAATCTACAGTTTATTCTTAGAAAAGTCAATAAAATTTGCTGAACAGAAGAGAAAGCAAAGGACTCATCTGTTTAGACTTTTCCCCAGACTCAATAGCTTCCTGATGTAGCCAGGAGGTGCAGTGGAGAAGGTCCTGGAGTCAAGAAGACCTGAGTTCATGTCCACCCTCAAATAGTTCCTAGCTACTTGGCCCTGGGCAAGTCACCTAATTTATGTTTGTCTCACTTTCCTCATCTGTAATACGGGGGTAATGAAAGCACCTATTTCCCAGGGTCGTTGTGGGGATCACGTGAGATCATATTTATAAAGCATTTAGCACAGTGCCTCATTCATATTAGTACTTAATAGATGTTTGTTTCCTTCCTTCCTTGATGTTAATAAAATTTAATTCAGTAAATATTTCCTAAGTGCCTATATACCTTATCCCTGGCAGGATTCACTGTGAAATGTGGGAGGTAGGAAATATATTCTAAATAATTCCATTAATTTTCTGACCCTCTCTTCATTGTGTGCTCCTAAGATACTCTACTCTACCCTTCCTGCATCCTGCTATTTTTCTGTCTCTATTCCAACATTTCCTCCCTTTCTATCTCTCTCCATGACTCAGATGCCCTAAGACTGAAAACTTCAGGAGTTTTAGGTAAAAGCAAAGTCAATTTATTTTTAATCCAATGGAGACAGGGCCAAGTTGTCCCTTTCTCATCCTCTTCATCTATCTCCTTCCCCTCTACTCATAGCAGTTTCTAAGACCTGCTGCATTATGATTTGGGGAGAGGAGATGTGACATAATGGTCAGAGTGCTGGACTTGGAGTCACAAAGAGCTGGGTTCAAATTCCATCTCTGACACTTACCAACTGAGTGATCTTGGACAAGTCACTTAGCATTTGTAAGACTTTAAGTTAGAGGTGGGGGACCCATATGACCTATAATTTTGCCAGAGGCAAACTGCCTAGAGGGATAAAGTTCTCCACTGTCCCACTTCAACTCATAAGTACAGAAACGTCCTGTAAGTGACAATATTTCTGAATCCTAAAACCTACTTTAAGCATCAAAATAAAGACACAAATCTGAACAGAGCTCCTTGTTCTCATTTCTGATCTAAGGAGCTAGAGGAAAGAAATTTTTTCTTATCTATTATTATCATATTGCTCTTAGAAGAAGAACAGGATGATTGAGTTTTTAAAATCACATTTATATAGGGCTTTAAATTTGAAAAAGTTTTCCTCAGGGCAACTCCTTGAGACAGGTAATACAGTACAACAAAAGAAAGGCTAAATTAATTTCCCATGAATCTGTGTTATAACCAGAATTCCAACCTCAATCTCCTGAATCCTGAATCCACTGCTTTCTCCCTTTACACCATACTGGTTGAAAAGAATGGTAATTACTTTCCCCTTTATCTCAAAAACAAAATGAATGTGTGAATTTTGGCCTTGTAGCACACTTAGCCTTGCACACAGATAAAGTTAACTGACACATTTGAAAATTCTGGGTTTTTTACTCAAGACAATGCTAGGTTTTCATGTAGGTATTTAGACTTTTCATAACCCACAATGGAAGCATACTCTTCATGCCTTCCAAACAAAAAGGGCAGTGATATTATACAGCTTGGATGTGCAAGCCCAAGTTTGGCACCAGGACATAGGTGAAGCAAACTGAAAGTTTCCTGAAAGGTGAGAATTCTGTCATCTTTATCTTTGTATGACCAGCACCTAGCATGGAACCTTATATAAAGTAAGTGTTTAATATTTGTTGAAATGGAGGTCTTAGGATCAGCAAGAGATCAACAACCTTCTCTACAAAGTGAGCAAAAATTCCAAGGAGATCAAACTTAGAAATATATCAACCTGGTTGTAGTAGCGTACTATGTGATATAAAAGAATGGGGGAAGTGCCTATCCATTGAGTAACAGCTGAAAGTGTGGTGGGGAAGTCATAGAAAAATGGGAAGATGTATGTGAACTAATGCAGAGTAAAGTGGAACTATCAAAACAATAAATACAATTACTACAAAAATGCTGATGAAAAGGCCACTGGAAGTAAGGCTCTGAGTAAGTGAAAAAACAAACAAAAATAATAATGTTCCCGAACAGCAGAAGATACAACATAGTCTTCTCTTCTCCAAAGATAGGTGGGAGACTATGAGGACAGAATGTTGAATATAGTATCAGACAGCACCATGACATCAGTGTTTTTCCTTTGCTTAATTCCTCTTTTTTTTTTTTTTTTTTTTTTTTTGCTATAAGAAAATAGAGTTCAATTATGAGGCAGAGATGGCAAGGGAGAGGCAGGACAAAATAGGAGGGAGAGTAGCCTATTTCCAGAAATGACTGTGATGCAAAAACATAAGGCATCAATAATCCTATTTTTGGAAGTTCAGAGAATAAAATTTTAATGTTTACTACTTTTAAAAATAGCATTTAGTTCCCCAAAGTGAAAGAAAAAAATACCAAACTGCTTATAAACATCATCATTTCATTTGGACATTGACTCATCAGAGATTTCCTTCTCAAGAACTTTTTATTTCCTTGTGCCCACACAAAGTCAAAGTTAATCAATTTTATAAGATAGGGATAGAACCCTGTCAATGATAATTTTGGTCTAACAGGCTTGTAAGGTAATGCTCATCTCCCAAATCACAAGAAAGCATATTCCACTGGTAACATTTCCCACATTGCTTTGCTCCAAATACCTTTTGCTAAATGAGAAATGAGAAAGGGGATGAATGAGTGGGGTGGTTGTAGGTTGAAATATTCATTTATCTGAGAGACCAGATAATAGGTACACTAATGAATAGAGTTGATAGAGTTGGTTCAACCATTTTGGACAACAATTTGGAAGTAGGCCTAAAGGGCTATAAAATTGTGCAGACCCTTACACCTAGCAATACTCCTACTAGGTATGCATCCCAAAGAGATCAAAGAAAAAGGAAAAGGACCCATGTACACAAAAATATTCATAGTAGCTCTCTTTGTGGTGGTGAAAAATTGGAAATCAAGGGGATGTTCATCAACAGATGAATGGCTAAACAAGTTGCAGTTATATGATTGTGATGGAATACTACTGTGCAATGGGGAGTGATGAGAAAGGAGGTTTCAGGAAAAAAAAAAACATGGCAAGACCTATATGAACTGATGAAAAGTGAGAAGAAATGGGATGTCATTGCGTACAGTAAGAACAATGTTGTAATGATGACCAATTGTCAAAAACCTGGCTATTCTGATCAACACAGTGATCTGAGAGAATTCCAAAAGACTCACAATGAAAAATGGCTGTCCCTTTCCACTCTGAGTACAAATTGAAGCATAATTTTTTTCACTTTCTTTATTTCCTTGCTTTTTCTGTGATATGGAAATGTGTTTTGCATGACTTCACATATTATAATTGATATATATTGCTTGCCTTCTCAGTGGATATGGGAGGGGATGGGAAGGAGGACGATAATTTGGAACTGAACATTTAAAAAGAAAAGAATGTCAAAAATAAGTAATAAACTTTTAAAGGGAAAAAATAAAAACAAATCAATAGGGAACATTTGGGAATCTCTGGATACCGAGGTTCATAGATCACAGTATTTTGCATTTCTAGAGCTAGAAAAGGCCTTAGGTGATGATGACTGCTCCCGCTCTTTCTCCTCTGCTGGATCTTCTTCCAGATCACACCCTCTAACTATAGGTGTCCCTCAGGGTTCTGTCCTAGGCTCTTCTCTTCTCCTTCTGTATTACTTCATCTGGTGATCTCATCATCTCCCATAGATTTCTTTACTATCTCTGTGCTAATGATTCTTGAATTTACCTATCCTGCCCCAAACTCTCTGCTAACCCCCAATCTCACATCTCCAACTACCTTTCAGACATATCAAACTCAATGTCCAGTAGACATCTTAAACTCAACATATCCAAAATGGAACTCATAATCTTTTCCTCTCAACCCTCCCCAAATTCTACCTTTCCTGTTACTTCCCTGTAGCGTGAAACACTATCCTCCTAGTCCCTCTGTCTCCCAACCTAGGAGTCATCCTGGATTCCTCACTGTCTTTCATTCTGCTATTCAAGACCTGTCAATTTTACCTTTGCAACATCTCTCAAATATGCCCTTTATCACCGCTGATACTGCCACCACCCTAGAGCATACTCCCTTAATCATCTCATGCCTTAATTGCTGCAACAGCCTGCTAGTGGATCTATCTACCTCAAGTCTCTCCCCATTCCAAGCCATCCTCCATTCAGTCACTAAAGTCATTTTCCTTAAGCTTAGGTCCAATCATGTCACCCCCATTTAATAAACTCCTGTGGCTCTTCCAGTAGCAAATGCAAAATTCTTTGTTTAGCATTGAAAGCCCTTTATAACCTAGCCCTTTCCTTCCTTTCCAATATTGTTTATACCTCACTCTACAATACGTACTCTTGGATCTAGTGACACTGGCCTCAATTAAAATGAACTGATAGATGAACTCTCCCTGGGCAACAGCTCTTTTACCCACTTGAAAAGTGAGCCATCAGTCCTCAGTGAATGAATTTAGTATCTGCTGCTTATAGAAAGTGGGTCAGAAGGTTTATTTTCCTCTCTTCCAGATGCAAGTTGCTATAATTTTAGAAAGTTTATTTGGTTGGTTATTTTTTGCTTTAGGAAAAAAGAAAGATACCAAATGAGATCCATGGGTAGGCCAGATTAATGAAGGAAAGGTTCTAACTATGTAGTATGATTGGAGTAATTCATCACCTACCTCACCTCTCTACAGAGGGCTAGAATTTCCTCAGTAAGAGATAAATTCTTAAACTCTGAAATTAGGTATGAACATTAAAATTAAAATACCCCTGGAAGATATAAGAAACTGACATAATCATATTAAAGGTGCAAATAATTGTTTTTCAATGAAAGGATCACAGATCTAGGGTTGGAAGGGATTTCAGAGACATTATTATATAACTCATTTCAAAGATGAGGAAACTGAGACCTGAGGGAAGTTAAGTGACTTGCCCAAGGTCACACAAGTGGGAAGTATTAGAGATAGGATTTTGATTCAGGTCTTCTGATTTCAGAGAGCTCTTTCACCTGCACTGCCTTCTCCAAAGGTTGTTTTTGGTAGATACAAGGTATTTGAGTTTCCAAAAGGTAAAGGAAAATGAGGTGTTAAGATTAGGATTATTGATCACCTCTTCTCTCTGGTCACTAATTAGTCAACAAATATTTGTCAAGCTCCTACTATATGTCCATGGGGCAACAAGGTGGTTCAGTGGATAGAGCACTGGGTTTGGAATCAGGAAGGCTCATCCCATGAGTTCAAGTCTGGCCTCAAACACTTACTAGCTATGTGACCCTGGGCAAGTCATTTAACCCTGCTTGCCTCAGTTTCCTCATCTGTAAAATAAATGGAGAAGGACATGGCAAACCACTCCAGTATCTTTGCCAAGAAAACCCCAAATGGGGTCACAAAGAGTCAGACACAACTAAAAGTACTAAACTCCATTATGCAAGGTAGAGGACAACTGGATGGAGTTGTGGAGAGAGTGCTGTCATTTTTCTGAGTTCAAATCTGGCCTCAGATACTAGCTGCGTGACTCTGGGCAAGTCATTTAACCCTATTTGCCTCAGTTTCCTCACATGTAAAATGAGCTGGAGAAGGAAATGACAAACCGCTCCAGTGTTTTTGCCAAGAAAATGCCAAACGGGGACACAAAGAGTCAGATACAACTGAAATAACTGAACAACAACATACCAGGCCCTATATTAAGGGCTGAGGATACAGAAAAAGGCAAAAGATATCCTTTATCCTCATGGAGTTCACTGGCTAATGAGGGAGACAACACACAAACAGCTAAGTACAAACAAGCAATAGACAGAATTAACTGAAAATAAACAAAGGATGGAAGGCACTAGCATTACAAGGGATTGGGAAAGGCTTCTCCTGTAGAAGGTAAGGTTTGAAGGAAACCAGGGAAGCCAGGAGGCAAAGACAAGTAGGGAATCATTCCAGGCTAATTTAACCCCTTTTAGTGAATGTCATGGAAAGAACACTAGCCTTTTCATAATAAGATCTGGTATCAAGTTTTGGTAATGACTCCAATTGTAGTTTCATATTATTTTTAAAATTTTATTCATTTAAATTAATTTGATTAATTATTAACTGTAAAATTAATACTATATATTTAATCAAATAATTAGCTGACAAAGGAGACTTTTTAAAGTTCTTGGCTTCTTAAAAAATAATTTTTGGTTTCTTAAAAACAATTTTATTTTCATACCCTATGTTTGCACCACCAGAAATCAGAATTTGAGACCTGAAAGAGTCCTATGTATCAATGAATACTATATCCAAAACTGTATCTTCTAGTCCACAGGTGTCAAACATGTGACCCACTGGCCACGTGAAGCCCACAACATTCCCAAGTGCAGCCCCAATCAGATTTAATTGGGAAATATTCAATAAAACAAATAAAAATGCATACAACAATAAATATAAAACACATAGATAATATTAATAAGTGGTTTTCTCAGTCAATATGTGGGGATCCTTATGTATGGGTTAATGGTACTTTTTCTATTTGAGTTTCAAATTTTTCTAGTCCAATCTCACATAAATAAAGAGAATCTCAGAGAGGTTGGGTGATTTGTTCATGGTGGAGTAGCTAGTCAGAAGTACTATGGTACAGTAGAATGAGCACTGACTCTGAGGTCTGAAACATCAGTTCAAATTCTATATTTTATGCTTTCCTTCTGGGTGGCTTTGGGTCTCTGGGCCTCAAGGGTTCCTACAGTCCCTTCCAACTCTGGATCTATGAGCCTATGTGCCTAATATGGCCCATACTTTGACTTTCAAACAGGTGCATTAGTCTTCTTCTAAGGAAGGATGGAAGAACAACAATGGGTTCCATAAACCTCCCTCTGATACTGGCCCAGTCCTCAGGTAGTTCTCACATCTCCCTAATGCTTGGTTATGGCCAACTCACAACAGAGAGAGAGAGAGACAGAAAGAGAGACAGAGAGAGACAAAGAAGAGGTAGTAGGAGAACCAGAAGAGGACATTGTCTTCAAAATCCAGAGGAAAAAGTCTCTAGAAGGAAGAGATGCCCAAAAATATCAGATGCTGAAGAGTGGTGAATGAAGAAGGATGAACGCTGGGAAAAAACCATTCAATTTGAAATTTTAGAAATCACTGACAACCGTAGAGAAAGCAGTTTCAGTTGAATTGGTGATGTCAAAAGTCAAATGGCAAGAGTTGAGGAATGGAAAGTAAGAGAGTATGAGTACAAGTATTGTTTTTATTTTGTTTTTTGGCTATTAAAGGGTGAAAGATGATAGAATGATAGCTTAAGAAACCTAGATACTGTCTAATGAAGTATTTTAAGGATGGAATAAGTTGATCTAGGAATATTTGTAGGCAGTAAGAAAGGAGCTAGTAAATAAAGAGATCAAATTTTGATTCGGAGTAAGGGAAGGAGATTAAGAAAGGGGAAAAAAAGCTCCTGGAGACAAAGGGATCACAGAACAGAGTGAAGGGATTGACATTTGCAGGAAGACTTGGGCCTTTCTCCAAGATTGGAGTTAAAGAGCAGAAAGTGGAGAATAACGTTGGGATGATATAAAGTATAAAACTGTACAAAAGAAGGAACTTTCAACAGAGGGTTTTGTTTTTTATTTTGTTTTTGTTTTCAGTTAAGTACAAGGTTAGGAACACTGTGGAGGGGAGGAGGGGGAATATAAGTGGCTTGAGGTGCTTCTTTTATATATATATATAAAATAAGGGCACTGAACTAGACCAGATGGTCTTAACCTGGGGTCTATGGACTTGGTTTCTTAAAAAAATATTATGACAACTAACTGTATTTCAATATAATTTGTTTCTTTCATAATTATATTTTATTTGTACATTTAAAAACATTATTCTGAGAAGAGGTCCATGACTCAAAAGAGGTTAAGAACCCCTGGACCAGATGACCTCTAGTATTCCTTCCTCTCTCATTGCTATAATACTTCATTCTATATAGAAAGAAAAGTGAGAGGTGGGGGATGAGGGTGAGGGGTGGGGAGTAAGAGAGATCAAGGGAGGTAGAGAGGGGAAATAGATCAAGAGATTGAGTGAGACTGAGAGAGCGAGTGAATGAGAGATAGAGGGATGGATGGATAGGTGGATGGATGGATGGATGGATGGATGGATGGATGGATGGATGTTAAGTGACCTCCCAGTTCCTGCAGGGATCTCTCTTAGCAAAGCTACCAAATAATTGTTGTGAGGAAAGTACTTTGTAAATTCTGAAGTGCTGGGAACCATCATTATGCTAAATACTCCCAGGGTTCCTGCCACAATCTCTTATTACTCATTTTTTCTTCTACAATCTCACTGGAAAAGAATAAATAAACCTAAAAACCTGGGAAGGTTACCTCTGTGTGACTTTTAAATTCTTAACCTCCTCTGATATTTAAAATAGAGGAGCTTTTGACCTCACGTGGTCTAAAATACTGGGGAGAGAAACTCTACATTACCATAGCAACCTAATCTCTGTTAATCAAAGTGGAGAGTCTTATTTTCTTTTCTAAAATAATGTAATTCATTTAAAAGCTTTAAAGACACAAAGCTTGAAAAGTTAAAATTCCTTAAGTCTGAGGTACAATCAAATTGATCCTCTAGCAGAATTCAAACAAACCCCCACCATGGTTATTTGATTAGGTAAACAGAGAGGCTGGAAAAAAAGGAGCCTGGGCCTTCTGGAGGCAAGTAGAGGATGACTTAGTAGTCAGAAAAGTAAATATCCCCTTGTTTTCAGACAGCCTCCTACTGAACAGCCCCATGGAACCTTGGAACAAAGCTCTAAAGAAGTAACATACACAGATCGTTACCCACAATATGACACCCATGCAGAAAACGCTACTTAGGTCAATGGACAAAACTCCACTAACATAGAACAGTTATCAGGGCAAAAGTACTGATGAGAAAAGGAATTCAAGACCAGGAAAAATACCAGACTTGACAAGAAAAGTAAAAGCTAAGAATTTTCAAAAAAAAATAATAGAAGAAAAAGGAAATAAGAGGAAGGCTGATCTTATAGGACTTGGGAAGGCAGAGCCAAAATGAAGGCTAGACAAGTAGGACACTTCAAAGCTACAAGTTGAATTTATATGCTTTCAAAGAAAAGTGAGCTATATATGAGAAATCTACAGTTTTATGTATAATCCTCTTTTTCTGTTCTACAATACGTAAGTAAATAATCAGTCTATTTGGTATTTACGTAGTTCAGAACAGAAATAAAATATTTGAAAAATAAATTTGGGAAATAAGTAAAGTTTAGAGTTTGGAATACTTCTAAACAAGGAGGTATCAAAGAAACTTTGGATAGCATTGTGTGTGTGTGTGTGTGTGTGTGTGTGTGTGTAGTATGTATAAAATGTATAAGTATACACATATACAGATAGATACACACACAGACACACATATACACACAATATGCATAATGGGTACAAAATTGGCTTTCAAGTCAGGAAGACTGAGATTCCAGTCCTACTTCTGACATATTGGTGATATGACATTAGGCAAATCTGTACTCCAGGAAACTTTCTAAAGGTATATGCTACAGAGAACGGAGTCACAAAACAGCATGTATTAAGTGCTTACTATGTACAGAACTGTATGGAATACAAGTAGAAAAATGGAGAGAGCCTCTGATCTCAAGGGGTACCCAATCTAATAAAGGGAGATAACCCAGAGAGGAGGTTTAAATAAAAGTCAGATATGAAAGATCCCAAGATTCTTAGGGTACAATGGCAAAGCTTACAGTAATGTATCCTCTTTAATATCTCTTTCACTGTTAAAATCATATCTTATCTTGATATCAAACCTTTTGACTATACCGAGGACTTGCAGGTGAGAACCGTCTTTTGCGGGGTTTAGTAGCTTTAGTTTCTGAGGAGGTAAGGATTTCAGGGGTAGACACAATTGCTAAGCCGTATCTCCAAAAAGGTTGCTTAAGAAAAAAATAAGTTTTCTTGGGCAGGACTGGAATAAGGACTGATGGTTTGTAATGGGAGCAAGAAAGACAGTGAGGTGAACTGCTGGCTGGTGGTGGTTGGTCAGCAGTTGGTATTGGTGGTTCAGAGAAAAGTCTACCCATTCACCAGAGTGATTGCTTCCCTTGTTCTTGGCCTGGAAGCAGGGCTCTTTGTCTGGGGAGCTCTACTATTCCCAGAGCTGTTGGGTTTGGGTTAAGAGAAGGTCCTTATTTGTATTAGTAGAAGATTTGTCCTCATCAGGACTTCGCCGTGCTAATGAGGTCTTGGGTCCAGTCCTATCCCACAGGTTAAAGGTGCGATTGCTGACTTGGATTTCAGTGTGCTTTCCACCATACTCTTTGCTTTGCTTCCCCCCTCCCCCCAGCACTTAATTCAGGATTGGACTTAGAGTAAGCACTTAGATGCTTTTCCATTCCATTCTCCAGACTCTACTGCTGTGTCAGCATAAAACCATTCTCCTTCCTGAGGAGCACTTCTCAGTAATGGTATCATCCTCAGAAATTATTCCCATTAAGGGGCAGGGTACTAAAAATTGATCAAGGAATTAAACCTGCCCTAGGTTTACCAGTCAAGGGAAAAAAGCCAAGATTCCCCACTGGAAGTAACAGAACCTTACTTTACTCCAGGAAAAAAAGAGTCTCAACAAAAATAAAGGATTATCTAAAAGCCTAAGCGCAAATAGTTCAATAAAGGAGATACATAAATAAGAGAGTGATTTTAAAACACACACACACACACACACACACACACACACACACACACACAGGCAGAGTCTACCCACCAAGTTCTGCCAATTGGTGTAACTGACTTGAGCCAATAACACAGATTTCATTTAATCAGATATGTGTAACCTAAAGATCATCAATGGAGTTATTTTAAGGAATTTTTCAGACAGGTAAAAAGAGACAGGATGTAAAATGTAACAAAGGAACAAAATAACAATAGCTGCAATTTGATGGTGTTTTAAGGTTTACAAAGCCCTTCTAAATGCCTCCTTTGATCCTTTCTATGCCCTAATGTGGGTGGTACTACAAAAATTATTATTCTCATTTTACAGGTGTGGAAAAGAGGTGACATGATTTCTTAGCAACTGAATCTCAGATAAGTCTAGCGACTTGCCCAAGGTGATACTGATAATGAGAATCAATATTCCAACTCAGGTCTTCTGACTGAATCTTAGAATTATTTTCACTAGAGCATGTGGCTTCAGAAAGCTCCCATCAGTCTTATGCAAATTTATAATGTGTAATAGTGTAAGGTAAAAGAGACTGCAGAATCTCTGTAGGCAAATTCTACAGACTAGAATACATTGTGCATGGCTTCACTTACCCTAAAAGACTGAAATAAACCAAACACCTTCACAGTTAAAAATATGTTCTGCTCTCAGACACTTGGTCAACCTTTCATATTCTGTAAAGAATTAGATTTAATTTCTGTAAAAACTTTGGAAATCAGGTTGAACTCTCCTCCACTACCCCCCCCTCCAACTCCACCTCAACTCCAGCACTTCTTTCACGGTAAAAATCATTATTTAATACATTATCCGTGACAGTCTCTGTCTCTAAGGATAGGTCTGATCACTAAAAATGAAATCATTACAATGTTATCATTTGTAACCTGAAAAAACAAAGAATATCCTCATCTTCAAGAGCACATCATAATAGCTTGCTTCACCTTGCCTGTTAATCAAAGCCCTACTCCTTCCTAGACCATTGGGAACCTAAATATTAGCAACACAAAATGATAACCATTCTCGTCTCCAGGTTCCCATTGGACATTTTCCCCAGACTCACCAAAATGTCCCATCATGCTTTCTCTGCTGCTTTGTAACAGATGGTCATGTGTCAAAATGAATACTAGTACTGTCTCAACAAGTAGAGTGTCATACAAAGCTGTGCACAGCCTCTCTGACCCATCTTATGGGCTGGTTTCTCACTTTGGGTTTATTTTAAACTCTCAGTCTTTGTTAAGGAATATGTTTAGCCTTTGACTCAAACTAAACTTCCTAAGCAATTTTCACTGCAGTCTTCTCTTGGTCCCTTGAGGAATTGTTTCCCTTCATATACCCTAAATTAGCAGCATCAGCTAACTGTGCAGAAGAGAAAATGCACCTGGAGATCTTTTGGCAATGGTACTTAACAAACATATTGCATTCAAGGGAAGCATTTCATTGTTCTTTCAATAGAGCTATTGCGTGCAAGATCTTACCTCTGAATTGTTTGGATGGCATTTGTGAGTTCCTGAAAACCAGCCATCACTTGAACACTGGTCAATGTCCACCTTCTGAAGATTTATGTCAACTTTCATGACACCTCTGAGAAAAAGAGAGACAGAGACAGAAAGAGAAAGAAAGAACACAAGAATTAATGCGGGTGTTGAAAACTTCAAACTTTCCATTCTACCCTCTGAACCAAATATGGCAACATAAAGAAAAGTATAGACAAAGGAGAAATCATCCAATTTGCCAAAAGATGATGGGATGATCACAGAGAAAGCCAAATTAAATTAGAATTTACATATAGACTTTACAAATTCAAATCATCGTGTAAATGCTAGCTACTATAATTATTATTATTGACAAAAGAAATTCCCAGTTGTAATACTTCTGATGTTTAGGACCAATAGCATGGTGAAGATATGGAGGCAACCAAGAGGACAGGCTAGGTAAAAAGAAGCATGGCCATACCATTTCCCACTCCACCCTCCCCGCCCCCACGCAGCATTACTGCCATATAGGAAAATCAATGCTGGATCACCTAGACCCACAGATTTTCAGACGTGGAAGAGACTTTGGAAGTCACTTAGTACCACTATAATAATATTACGAATTTAAAAAATATTTGCTTAGAGAAATGGTATCATTTTCCCAAGACCACACAGCTGATTAGTGGCAGAGCCAGGACCAGGGGCTAAGACTCTAAGCCCAGGGTTCCTTATGATGCCTGAACGCTTCCACTCCTCACCCTTCCTTCCTAATTTAATGAGGAAATAGAACAGAAATGTGTTGAAGTCAATCGGAAAGAACATACATGCTTACATGCGTAAGTAAACAAATAAATATTAAATAAACAGATAAATAAATGGATGGGTAGATGGATGAATAACTAATGATAGCAATGAAAGAGGTAATTAGGTGGCACAGCGGGTAGAGCGCTAGCTGTGGCTGGAATCAGAAGACCTGAATTCAGGTGCAATCTCAGATTTGTTATTATTCTCATTACTAGCTGTGTGACTCTGGGCGAGTCTGGGAATGCCTGTCGTGAGAATCAGATAAGATAGTATTTTCAAAGCACTTAGCACAATGGCCTGGCACATAGTAGGTGCTATATAAATATTTATTCTCTTCCCCCTTTAATAACAATAATAGCATTTCTATAGTACCTACTATGTGTCACAGCAACCATGCAAGGTAGGTACTGTTATTGCCCCCATTCTGTAGTTGAGGAACTTCAAGCAGACAGAGGTTAAGTGATTTGCTCAGGATCACACAGCTAATAAGTATCTGAAGCAGGATTTGAATTCAGGTCTTCCTAATTTTAGGTCCTACACAACCCAGATGTCCTAAAGACCATTCTGTAGATCAGTGATCAAAATTTAAATCCCTCACCTATGCACAAGAAACCCAGGTCCCAAAGGTAAAGTCACTCTCAAATGCATGTGGCAGAGCTAGAACTCTAGTCCAGGTGTTCAGGTACCATGTCCAGTGCTTTCCTACTAACTCTCTGTTGTCTCCCAACAGGGACATCTGCTTCATCCTCCTCCTGATTCAGCAGTGGGATTCTGATTAAGTCTCCCCACCTCCTTTAGTCTTTGATCCTTACTGATTAAGTGGGTGCCATAATACTAATACTGAGAGACAGCAGGGCATACCAGCCTTCAAACCTGGAAAGCCCAGGTTTAAGATCTGCCTCTGACAGGCAGACAGACACCTACTGTCTGTGAGACCCTGGGCAAGGGGTCACTATGCTCTCCATGCTCTAGGCAACTCACCTGCGCACTTAAGTGGCATAATGAGCCTGGAGTCAGAAAGACTCATCTTTGTGAATTCAAATCTGACCTCAGATACTTAGCTGTGTGACCCTGAGTAAGTCACTTAACACTGTTTGCCTCAGTTTCCTCATCTGTAAAATGAGCTGGAGAAGGAAATGGCAAACCACTCCAGTATCTTTGCCAAGAAAACCCCAAATGGGGCCATGAAGAGTCAGACATGTCTGAACAAATGATTGGGCAGCTTTCTGACTCTATAAGTTTCAGAACAGGGGCTGGCCTACATTGAAAGGTCACCTCACCAGGAGTTCTCTATGCCTCTGGGGTAGTCAAAAAGAAAAAAACCTTACTAATATTATTTACTGTGCAAGGTTGTTGTAAGGAAGGCAGTTTATGACCCTGAAAGGCTCTATATATGGGATTCAGTTTCTATACCAATAATCTGGGGCAAAATTTTCCAAATAGTTCATATATATTCCAACCTGAACATGAAAATCTATCACTACTGACAAAAAAAAAGCCTCATACGATCACATCTTTTATTTTTAAATCTACAGATAGCTAGGGGAGGAAGGACTATACAATCCCCAAGAGGTTGGGACTCACAAGAATAGCAGAACAATAGACTTTGGGGGGACCAGGATCAGAACTGTCAGTGTCTATTGTATATCTTCAGTTCCACTTGTTTCATCAAGCTCTCTCTGTCTGGAACCTCTTTGATCTCCATTCAGCTTCATCTTTTTATGATCTTTTCTTGCCTTCATCCCTCCCCCTGACTAATCATGGCCTTGAGCTCAGGCACTCCCATCTAGGACAGCTCTCCACAAAAACTCCCATGTTCTAGATCTCCTCTCATCAAAACAGAGATGTGTTGAGTCCCCTTACCTTGTTGTTGTTTTAGTTTCTTACTATCTTCTAGATACAAGGTATCAAATGCAGCCAAGTGCCCCAACCAGATTAAAATTTAATTGGGAAATATTTCACAAAATAAATATATATACATATATAAATAGGGGAAGAAGAGAAGGAAGGAAGAAAGGAAGAACGGAAGAAAGGAAGGAAGGAAGAAAAGGGAAGAAGGAAGGAAGAAAGAAAGGAAGGAAGGGAGGAATGGAGGAAGGGAGGAAGGGAGAGAGAAAGGAATAATTTAACAAAATAAATATAAAAAGATAAATGAATTAGTATACTGACCATTTAATGTGTGGTTTTCTAAGTCAATATGCCACCTGCAAAGATCCTTATGTATGGTTTGATGGCCCTGTTTATATTTGAGTTTAAGACTACTGTTCTAAGTCCCAGGGGAATGAGTTGTTAATCCAATAAACAGATTGCCTGCTAAGGACATTTAGCTAGCTAATCTCCTATATGTATCATAATGCCTTAAGCAAGTTACCCTAACTCTAGAGAACCTTCAGGGAGGGACTCTAAAGTGGGAAATTTTAGACACATTGGCTGGCCAGTAAAGATTTGCTGTGGAAAGGTAGCTGGTCTTTTAATTCTCTTAAAAATCACACCATGTGGGTAATTATTGTCTCAACATTTACATTGATTCTGCCCTAAACAAATGTAATTGGAGTTGATGGGGATGGAATCCCACAAACCTCAGTCTGGTTAAGGTGTTAATTAACTTAGAGCAAAAGAACCATAGTAAATGACCTCCTTAATTTCTGTGCTATAATTCCATGACATGAGCTAAGTTTCAAAGAAGGTAGAAAGCATGAGCAGACACACCTTGATACATTTGGTAAATTCTTGTTATGCATTAATCTCATTTCTAACAGTTTCCATCTTTAATACTGACCTTATGATAACTAGAATAAATCAACAGTCATTTTTTTCTCTTTTTCTCCCCATAATAAATTACATTATAAGTGGGACTACCTCTATCCACTTCACTATATGCCTGAAACTGAGGAAAGCAGGATTAAGAACCACAGAATGGTTCTTCCCCCTCCATTTTGTTGACCCATATTCCTGACATGGCAGTAGAAAATGAAGAAACTTCATTTCTATAGCTTCATAGCAATACACCTGGTGTATGGATACCCCTGAGACCCTCTATCTTCCTTCACTTTGATTACCCCTGGAATCTTTTCCATAGAACAGCGATCCATAGGAGATATTCATACAGGATGAAATCTTGCCCATACTCCCAACTCTGTTTTAGGGAGTGTTCATAGAGAAGTCAGACAGCCAGTCCAACCCAAAGAGACATTATGACTTAGTCTACTGTATTTGGTCATCTTCTGTAGCTGAGAATCATTTCCAGAATATACACAAAGGTAATAAAGATATTCAAATAAATGGCATTTCCTTTTGTCCTGCCTTAGCAGGACATTCATTAACTCTGGTAGGAAGTGTTCCCGAACTGTCTGATGAAATCAACAGCTAATTGCATAGTAGTCTTAGCACAGTATCTGGCACACAGTAGGCACTTAATAAATTTTTGATTGATTGGTTGACTGACAGGTTCACCAAGGAGACACTATACAAGCAAGAGCCATGACAAGCATTGTGATTGCCAGGGTCCTTCCTGTGGAAAAAGTCATTTAAGAGGGTGGCAGACAAATTGTCAGTTACACATGGTGGGTTTTGGGTTCAGCCTGAGTGCCCTAACCCAAATAAAAGGTTCAAATTTCCAACTCAGTTCATGAAGGACTTTTTTTTTTGTCTCGTTTTGTTTTTGTAAAAAATGAAGACGGTGAGGAGCTATTGTTTCCAAGCTGAGAAATCAGATGCTGACTCATCTTAATTAGAGCTGCACTCATCACACCTGGGAGGCTTTACAAACCCTCTGGGAGAACAGTGATGACTTCCTGTTGGAGGAAGTGTGGGATTTGGCTTTTAATTGGTAGGAAAGAACCTCTTTCTTTTTTCTTTTCTTTTTTTTTTTTTAATCCTGGGAGAGGTAAATGCTCTGCTCTGTTCACCACAATGAAAACACAAGAAGCCTTTTCAAGTCCTCTTCAGGGCAATGTAGTGGGGTTAAAGTTTCTCATTTTGACCCCTGAAAAGACCAGCTCCCACAAGGAGGCCTGACCCTTGGAAATAGAATTACCAGCTCTGTATCCATTGCTTGGAGTAATGGTAGTAGGAAAGGTGTCTTGGGGAAATGGTGTAAAGATTGTGAAATGAGATAAAGGCATCAGATGCCAGGGAAAAATAATGCCTAGGGAGAGCTGCAACTGAAGTTAAACTCAAAGCATTTGGATGCAAGTTGGATCCAAAATAGAAGTCTTTCAATAGTTTCCAGGGGGTTGCTGCTTATGGCGGGAGAAAGATGAGTCATACAAGGAGTCCCCAATTTAGCGGTAGATCCAGCTCCTCCCAGCATGGGTGGTGGTTGGTATTTAGAAAGTACTTTTCCACATAAATAAATTATAAAGGGTGACTCTTACCAAGTTAGCCCTCAAAAATCTCATCAACTGGGGCGGTTAGGTGGCCCTGGAGTCAGAAGGACCTGAGTTCAAATCCTGCCTCAGACGCTTCACACTTACTAGTCGTGTGACCTTGAGTAAGTCACTTAACCCCAATTGCCCTGCCTTCTCCCCTCCAAAAAGCAAAAATAAAAATCTAATCAACCTATAACATACCTGAAGCATGTTAAAATAATAGCCTGAATTCTGGGAGCAAGGAAGTCACGATGTATATTAGAAAGATGAGAGAGAGTGCATTTCCCAAATGTCTCCAACATGCAGAAATAAGCTAGCTGGCAGAGTACTGAAGAAGCTAAGATTTGTCTTCAATATTCTCCTTCCTATGTGCTTCTACACTCCCAGGTACTCTGTATTAAGATATACTGTTCTCATCCACTCAAGCCTTGACCTACTGCCTAAAAGCTCCAAACTCCCAAAATAACTACTTTCCTTTATTGATATAAATGATTAAGTCACAAAAGGCAACTGTTAGAGGAGCCCACACGATGGAAAGTTTGAATATCTTATCTGTAACTAGAAGTGAGCATCATAGTTCAAGGAATTCCCTTTAAGATTCTTAAACATTCCTCATACAAATATTCTATTCTGCCCTGCCATTTACTAAAATTTCACTGTGTCTTATCTAACCGAAAAGGCAAAATCTCCATTTGAGTTCCTTAACGGGGGCAAAGGCAGTCCACTCACTTGACATTATTTCCTGCATTCCAAAAAGGACCCCATCTGAAGTAAGATTAGTTTTCCCAAGCCTCTCTGGGCACTATTCTACAAACAAGGCTGTGACCAATTGAAAAACTGAAGGATGGGGGGGATATGGGGAGTGTTAAGTGATTCCAGAATCAGGGAATGAGAAAGCACTTTTACCAATTAAAATTCTTTTTTTTTTTTTTAAAAGGCGTGAGGTGGTGTTTTATTTGTATTTCTCCAATCAATAGTGATTTAGACCATTTTTTCATAGGATTATGGATAGCTTTGATTTCTTCATCTGAAAACTTCCTGTTCATATCCTTTGACTATTTCTTAATTGAGGCAAACTTCCCTATTCTAAGGCATCTCTATTCTTCCAGTATCCCAGGAACATAAGCTCTGTGTTTCCCTCCACTCCTCAGGCTCTGTGGCCTTGCATATTGAATCCGTTGCTGAACTTGCTAACTTTCCAACTCTACGGCATCTCTTGTATTTGACCCCATTTTTCTATACCTGACACCTCAATTCAGGCCCTCATCATCTCTCGCCTCTATTATTTTTTTTTAATATTTTTAAATTTTTATTATAGTTTGCATCATTCATTTCCACAAGATTTTGAGTTACATACTTTCTCCCCCTCTTTCCCCCACCCGCCGCCCCAAAACAGCCATCCCAGTGTGTCCCCCC